>OY757911.1:43909011-43976511 GCA_963585895.1 Sepioteuthis lessoniana
TAAATGAGAGCTTTGAAAAAATACACTTATGTCTTGATTGTTATTGTTTACCAAAATGTGTAAATATATTTAAGGTCTTTTTTCTTTGGTAGAATCATTTGAAAGCAAGGTTTAATTTTCTGGTTGATGTCCTTCGGTATTGTTTTAATATATCATCAAGATATTGTTTTTTTCCCGATGATACCTACTTAGTGAAATACACCGGTCTTTCTTGCATCAACTTTTTTCGCCAAACATAATAAAGTCACACCATGCTTCACGGTTAGTATCGGACTCTTCAGTTTTCAAATCTCCGGTTTTTGTACCAAACAAAACGATTGTCGTCACCATGACCAAACAGTTTAATATTTGTTTCATTACACCAGGTAGCGGTTCTCCAAAAGCTAAATTTTTTGTTCTTATTTACTGTTATAAATGTTTTTCCCTTTTTAATGAGTTTCAGAACAGAGGCTTCTTCCTTGCTGATCACTCTTTTATGTTTTACTGATATAACATTACATTGCACTGTGGATATAGATAACTTTGTACCTTATTTTTCCAGCATGTCTCAGTGTCATTTCCTCTTGTTGTCGGATAGATTTGCACGTTTTTGTTTAATCTCTCGGAGAGAGAACACGTCTAACTTCTGATTGGTATGTCGTCTGTGTTGTGACACGGTGCTTATACTGGCACACAGATAAACATCGTACCTTCAAGTACTTGGAAATTAGTTGCAAAGTTGAACTAGATAACTAAATGTCCACAATTATTTCCTGGGATTTTGGCTAATTCTTTTGGTTGTCCCATGATGCGAAGCAAGGAGCCAATATGCTTGTTGGTAAGCTTTAAATTGCATCAAAAGGTGCACATGATATTTTCTCTGATCGTGTTAGTTAGCCTGGAAAGGAATTGTGGTTGGTTGAATATGGTTTCTTTGTTTAATAATTGCAAGAACAATCATGTCGTATCAACAAAAACATATTTTATTGCCTTATCCAACTTCATAGAATGAATGCAAGTTAATATGAGCTAAAAAAGATTACATAAAGAGTCTCATGAAAAAATGTCTTTATATATATTTAACAACCCCTCCGCACGAACAGGATGTGATAAAACGTCAATTTTTTAGCGAAATTTTACAAGTGTGAATTCATGATTTTCCTTCTAGACAATTTGACATACCATCGTTAAATAGCTCTGTCTGCCCTACTAATTTCCCGTAGCTGGAGGAAGAATTGTATTCATGCCTTTCACAAAATAATTAATGCAATGTGAAATCCAAGCAGATTCCTTCAGGATTTGAAATCGTATCACAATGTCCAATTCGTATAAAAGTAAGGATTACATCACGAGTGACTCCTTGAAATGTCCTAATATACATCTAAAAAAATTAAAGTTTCTTCTGGAAAAAGACTTGGTCATTCAATGTATTATTCTGTGGTGTCGTGTCCAGTGCATCACAAGTTATATAGGGGGGTGTAGCATCACAGTCTCGGAGGAGGACAGTCAGGTCTCTGCTTAAGGCATTCTGCACGTGGTGAGATAGGTAAAGAAGGATATATATATATATATGTATATATATATGGAGAGAGAGAGAGAGAGAGAGAGAGACAGACACACAGACAGACAGAGACAGAGACAGAGAGGAAAGAAAGAAAGAAATAGAGTGAGAGAGATGGAGAAAAATTTCACGCGTTTGTCCGACAATGTTATCTTAAAGTCACCAGCAAAAAACATTTAAAGACATGGAATGTAATTCCACAAGCCTGTAAGAAATTCCTGTAGCAATCCGCTCGGTCACGCAGGGCTTAGAATAAGTTGACAAAAAAGTACCTACAACGCATGTCCAAACATCACTCTAACCTACTGCGAAAGTTCTAATGACTGACATTTTGTTGTAGGTCCCTGAAAGAAATAGTGAAAACGGTAGGTAGTAAGGTAGAAAAAACACACATACATACATACATACATACATACATACATACATACAGATGAATTGAAAAACAAAAATAAGCTGAGATAAATCATACCCCACCCACAAAAATAAACAAAGAAAGAAAGATATATAAAGATTGATTGATAGATAGATTGATTGGTATAAACTGTCTGATCAATCGAAAAACAGACTACCAGAAAGGCAGGAACACACACACACACACACACACACACACACACACACACACACACACACACACACACACACACACACACACATATATATATATATATATATATATGTTGATAGAAACAGTTAAAAGACACATGCATACCCACACATTAACAAATAGATATATAAATAGATATAAACAGAAAGGTTTATTGACATACATACATACATACATACATACATACATACATACATATAAGCATGTATATATGAAAAAAAACCGATAGATCATAACATAAAATGAAGTGTAGAAAGAAAACAGAAATTAATATAGATAGATAGATAGATAGATAGATAAGAACAAACTGAGATGAATACATAAATAAAATTTATAAAAAGAAAGAGCTTAATCAAGATAAAAAAGAAGATATAGATCAGGATTAAAACGTATTAAATGACAGAGTAAGAAGCCATAAAACACTGATAAAAAGACAAAGGCTGAAGAAGAAGAAATGATCAGAGAGTCCAATAGAGAAGCATGGCTTTTATTTTGATGAATCAATATATCGGCAAGAATCAGTTGATAAGGCAGAAACGGACAGCAACCCTGTTTGGAATGTACAGATATATCGAACGAATGGCAAGTGGAAATAAAAGACTTGGCAGGAATATGTTTATTGCCCGATATGATGAAAGTAGAAAAATAGACATCAACAAAAAATGCAAGCCAAAGATAAATCAATCAATCAATCAATCCTTAACACACACACACACACACACACACACATATATATATATATAATTATGTTTCTATATTATTAATTTAATAGTAGCTCAAGGGCTAGATACCAGTTGACAGATATTATGAGTAACTTTATAACAACATAATACAATATTGATGAGTAGATATTTTTTATGAGGGTATAGAAAGAATGAGTGAAGAAATATGATAAGAAAAGAGACATAGAAAACTAGTTTCTTCATAGATATTTTTTGCAGTATTTATATTTATATGCGTTTATTAATAAAAGTACAATATAAAATAACAAATTCTGCTTATACAACTCTCCAAACAGAAGCAGTTAATATCAAGCAGAGTTTTCTCTCGAGAAAAAGCTTGTATGTCTAAACATTAAATTTCAAAATAGGAATGGCAAATTATGGACTTAGACTTATCTAAAAAAAACTCAAAATTGAAGTTAGATAATATATTTATGAGCAACAAGCTGATAAACAGTACTTTGATCTGAAAGACATAACCCTTTGTTCATAAAATGTTTTTCAATCACATAGTAGTCTTTGCAAAGAAAAGCTGGAGTTTACGCAGAAATAAGAAAAAAAGAGCAACAAAAAATTGTCTTTGCGATATATGAATCGTCCACTTTAAAAGATAATGAGACTTGCAATAGTATTCAAAGATAGTAAAAAAAAGTTTGATACTCTTCAGGAGACATCTGAAGAATATTCTTCAAATGACGTATATGAAAACTCTGTTACCGTGAACATAGAAGACATAGCTGGATCTATACCATCAACCAACCAACCAACCAGCCAACTCTAGATTTCCCTGAGAGTCCATTGCAGTTCGGGAAAAACAAGAAAAGGTTAAAAAAAATCCATACTTAATAAAACAAATCCAACAAATACCAATACACAGAAACTGAAGAAAGCCATGAGAGAACTAAGGAAAACATACCAAGAAGAATGACTTGTGTGTGTTTTGATTAAATCAGGAATTCTGTTGAAGATAAACAATCGCAATGAGCATGGCAGAGAGAAATATGAACCAAGCGGAAGAAAAAGTACTAGAAGAGGAAAACCTACAGCTGTCGGATAAGAAGAAAGACGTCAGAGGTAGAAAGAATATTTAAGAAATCTGCTTGGAAACCCTATTGAAATTCTCGGTAGATCTATAGACGACATTATAAGTGGCTAACTAGACATCCAGCTAAGATATTTGATAGCAGAAGAACTTAACACATATCTGAAAAAAGTTAAAAGCAAAAAAGCTGTAGGGTTCTTCAAAATCCCAACTGATGTACAGAAGACAAGACAATTTCACATCATCATTTTTGGTCTATGAAACACTGTGTACAAGAAAATCTCAATTGGGAAATAGACGAAAAACACAGTTCAACACTTCCAAAAGAAAAACAGTATCGGAATAACCAATAACTACATGAAGTATATCTCTAACCGCAATTGCTGCTAAGGTTTATCATATCCTTCTAGGTAATAGTATCCACCCAGAAAAATTAGAACGGTTTTCGAAGAAAGCGATTCCCACCTTCTTAGATTCTGAAAGGCATGAATTAACTTGAGAGCTTCCACTCACCTATTGGTATCTGGCAAGAGAGACTGCCTTCTTTAGCTCTAATGCAAGCATTCTGGTCGAAGGAGAATTCTGAATTTAATCCAGCATTCTCTTTAAAAATTGTTCTTGTGTCACATCCTGGTTGTGACAGAATAGGGGAGTAAACATGCATACACACACACAGATACGCACACACACACACACACACACACACACACACACACACACACACATATATATATATATATATATATATATATATATAAGATTGAATAGAATAGACCCTAAGTCAGCGCCGTTTAGTGACTCATTTGTTTTCCAATGAGATCATCAGACCAAGAGTCTCCCACGTGTTTGGTATCCCTTCAAAAACTGCTGCGTGGGAAACGATGGGAAGGGTAATCTTTTTTGTGTGGCATTTTGGAAAGGTTTTTCTTGTTGAGTTTACATTAGACTAATTTAGTTATTTCTTACTTCATGTACTCTCAGATTATAAAATTGATGAAAACACTTCTATTCCGAGCAGATGCCCTTAGAAAAGGTATGAATCTATCTCTCTGACATCAGCTATAGCTAATTGCACACACTGAATATTTTTAGCATTGGTATGGTTGCTAACCCGGGGAAAAAATTAATTCGAGCAGATGTATCCGACTTAAATGACCCTTTTCCTACCGTGTACCTCACGAAAGGGGCAAGGAAACACTTCTCGAAATATTAACTTTGATTTACTCCTAATTAAATGTGCTGGTAAAATAGCTGAACTGAAATATAGGTTTCCTTATACTGATAAAATTTTTCTCAAGATTCATGGTAAATAATTTATTAAGAGAACTCAAAAGGCATTTTTACGTTTGCAGACGTTTGAATTCTGGCAAAAGCTGAGTTTGATGGTTCACTGATATTAGCGTTAGTGCATTATAAGAGAGACGAGGTCTATGAAAATCTTTTCAAAATATCGACTATCTTCTAGCATCTATATATAAAACTGCTTGTTTAATCAGGGCAAATTTGGTAATTTTCTTTTACTGGTCCCGTCATTTACAGAGAATGGTTGAATAAAAAAGCGAAAAAAAAAAAAAATTAAGGACAATGTGAAAAAAGTACGATACCAAGTAACAACCTAATTTCTAATTTTTTGATTTTTCGAAACTAAAGATAATTCCAGGCATACCTTTCCCCTTACTATGAGATTATATGTCAAGATATCAAATACTGTAAAGTGAGGTTTCGAGCTTAGTGAGCCATCACAAAACGACTCGATATGGGAATATTGTGAGTCCGTAATTAGATTTCGGACACACCACGAAAGCCTGGCGCAAAGCCGGTGTTGTATCATTCTTCAGTTTGTTGCAACGTTTCCCTATGATTATATATATATATATATATATATATATGCAAATTTCATTAAACATAATAGACATTTTATGTCTACATATTTTCTTTTGGATCCGTTCGAATTCCCGTATTGCTTTTATTGTATTATGGGGGAATTGATTTATGTATTGTCCATAGTTGCATGCATCCCTAGTACTTTCTGCCCGACTTTGGGCCATCATCAGGGGAGGATCTACTACAAAAGTGATGTAACTTTTGTTTTAGCATATTACTACTGTGTAAGGGCGTCTTTGCCGTTGAAGGTTTTGGCGTTTGTTTTTGAATGTGATTCTATATTTAGTGCCAGTAGCTAAAGACATTTAAGTACATTAGCACTGGTTTGAAAATTAATTCTATTAAGTGTCGGCTGCAGGTTTCTGATATGTAATGCTTCGAGAATCTGAAGTTTTTGTTTATTATTTTGATGTTCTAATATTGTTGTGTTGTCGGTGAGAATTTTCCGTTGTTGTGTTGTTGGGCATGAATGTTTTTTTAAATGCTGAGTTATTGAACTTGTGTCTGAAAGGTGCATTGTAAGTCTCCTCGACAGAGTAGTTGAGGTTAAACCAACATATATATTATTATTATCAGAGATAAATCTCCTAAAGGACATTTAAATTTATATATAACGTTGTTTTTTTGCAAAACTCCAATCGAGGGAGTGGAATTATTTCTAATGACTAGATTCGAGGTTTTAAACTTATTACAATATATAACGAGTTTTATTTTTTTATTAGGATCAGTGGGGAGTATGTTTTTGTGAATCAATGTTTTCAAGATTTTTTCATCGGATTTGTAATTGTAGTGCATTTGGTTACGATAAAAAAGTTTGATATATGTTTGTTGGCTGGATGGAGTAGTACACTGTTTATTTTGTTGGTTAACATTTTTGATCATACGTTTAATTTGTTCATCAACAATATAGTTAGGAAACCCATTGTTGATGAGAGCCTGTTTTATGTTTTCTACCTCTTTATAAAATATTGTTTTGGAGGAGGAGATTAGTTTAGCACGGGATATTAGATTATGAATAATTGCTTTTTTATATCTGAAGGGGCATTCACTTTTAAAGTTGAGGGTACAGGAGTTATTAGTAGATCCTCCCCTGATGATGGCCCAAAGTCGGGCAGAAAGTACTAGGGATACATGCAACTATGGACAATACATAAATCAATTCCCCCAGAATACAATAAAAGCAATACAGGAATTCGAACGGATCCAAAAGAAAATATGTAGACATAAAATGTCTATTATGTTTAATGAAATTTGCATTAACGAAGAAATGCTGCCTAAATATATATATATATATATATATATATATATATATATATATATATATATATATCATCCCCTTCGCAAGAGCAGGAAGAAATACAAGGTGAGTTTTAAAGTGGGGTTTAACAGGTTGAATTCAGAGTTTTCATCATAGTCCTGTTGCCATACAAAGTATAAAGAGCTCCGTCTACATTGCTCTCTAGAGCTGGAAGGAAAATAATTGCATTCATACATTTCCCAATGGAGTTAACTCCATGTGAAAGGCAAATAGTATCATTCAAGATTGAGCTCAGGTCCCTGACTTCATTTTCTACGACAGTAACCATTATATCTTGAGCGTCTCTCTCTCTCTCTCTCTGTATATATATATATATATATATATATATAAGTAAATATATATTAGTTATCATATCGCTTTTGATCTGGCATAAACCCAGGGAATGAGATAGTGACAGTCAACACTGTTATCATATATATATATATATATATATATATATATCTGTGTGTGTGTTTATATTCACACATATGGATGCATATAAATATATGTATGTCTAGGTGTTTATGTCTGTGTAACTATATGCGAGCAAGTGTGTATTTGTGTATATTGTAATAGAGTGTCTTTATGTATTTATACATATATCAGTTCATTTTTTTAAATAATTATGATACTAATGTGCAAGAAATTGAAATTGAAACAAATGGTATATGCACAACCCAGCATCTGTCCTAGAAAATGACACACATACACTCCTATGGGACATTGACATACAAACGGTCAGAAGACCAGAAATTATGATAACCAACAAAAAAAGAGACTTTGCAAAATTGTGGACTTTGCTGTCTCGGCTGACCACAGAATAAAAGCGAAAGAAAGTGAAAAGAAGGATAAGTACCCCGACCTTGCTAGGGAAATAAAAAACAAAACAAACTACGGAACATGAAACTGACAATTATACCAATCGTGATTGGTGCTTTAGGTACAGTCTCCAAATGATTATTAAAGGGACTAGAAGAATTGGAGGTAGGAGGACGAGTGGAGACTATTCAAACTACAAGATTGTTGAGAACAGCTAGAATACTGAGAAGAGTCTGGTAGACGCGAAGAGACTTGCTGTCACTCAAACTCCTGTGAAAAACCATCTGCTAAAACTTATGTGAAAAATCTCAAGGAGTAAATAATAATAATAATAATAATAATAATATAAAGAGATATTATAAACACTATATGGATATTTGTATACAAACTTTCATATATATATATATATATATATATATATATATCATTGTGAGTGAATGTTTAAATGTGTGTATGTGTGTGCAAATATACCTACTTACAAACAGGCCACATATACCTCATAAGTAAATCTATATTTACATACACATATATATTTGTGTATTTGTTTGTGTGAGTGTGTGTGACAATCCATTTATAAATGTAGTGACACATACATATATTAGTACACAAATATATACATAGGCCCACTCTCCCCACATATATATATATATACATATAAATACTCTGTATGCAACTTAGTGTATGTATGAATGTATACAAGGGATGGCTTCTAAAGTTTTTCAATGGGTAATTCCATTATACAGAAATGTATATAAATTTCGTATTTGCATAATTATATTTTTCTGAAACATTTAATTAGATTGCACCCAAACAGATACACTTATCTGATTCTAGATAGAAGTGTAAGAGATAATAAATTTATCGTTGGTAAAGCACAAAATACTACACTTTAATCCAGGAGTAGAATGCTGTGTGGGGGAAGTACATGTCAGATTTGGCATGATGTCATTTTGTAGTGGGGGCCCACTTACGAATCGAGACTCATGCGAAACTGAGACAAGAAATACTTGACCCCTTCGGCTCGGCAGAAAGCAGAGGAAAACACTTTTATTCTTGGCTAGGCTAATCCTTGTCACTTGGCGTTGTTTTTATTATAAATTTCCTTGGTAAGAAACAAAACTATAATGAAGAAGTAATAGGACTCTCAATGGCCCAGTAGGTAGAGTGTTTGCTAATGGTCCAGAAGGCCTCGGTTCAATCCCAAGTCCGGTCATACCAAAAACTTTAAGAATGGTACTTGATATTTTTTCCTTAACAATCAGCAATATAAGGTACGTATCAAGAGTAAAGTGGAGCAATTCAGGGAAAAGAATAGCGCCACCCCCTACACCTCGGTGTAGTAGCTATTGAAAAGGGCGCCTTCTGGTTGCCCTCGACTACGGTCGCCAACTTACTCAGAATTATCTATAAGCGAAAAAAAAAAGGATTCTTAGATAGCCAAATACAATTATATATAGAACTATGAATCTTCCCACTATCAAAGAAGATGAGTAAAAAATGAGTAGACCAGTTCACATATCTCGGTAGTTATATATCATCAACCCCAACTTGATTTCAACATATTCATACGTAAAGCTTTGACTGCTATTGACAGTTTATAGACTATAAAGTAATCTGATCTATCTGATAAAATAGGCTGTAGAATACACTGACTGCTTCTCTGCCGAGGGGTAAGACCCCTCCTAACGAGTGTCCTGGTAATATGACACTAAACAATCTGATGGTGAAGTTCCAGCAGTGCTGGAGCTTTGGGGAATGCGGAGTACCCCTTCATTGCCATCGCTCCCAGGTCCACTGTGGCCCGGAGTGGTAGCACCTGATAGGGCCCTATCTATGGGTTAAATAGAACTAACAGTATACTTATGCTAAAATGAATTGAGAAAACTGAATAGCTTGAAATAGAAACGTTTTTGACAATTAAACCGTACTTATACTTAAACTGCGTGCTTATGTTTAACTGAATTATTTCAAATAGAACAGTTTTTCGACATTAAAACTATATTTACACTTAACTGAATTATTACATGTAACTGCTTGAATAGTTTGAAATGGAAATGTTTTTGACAATTAAACTGTGTACTTATGCTAAACTGAACTGTTTTCAATAGAAGAGATTATTTACATAAAAATGAATTTGGCGTTAAATAACCTACAAAGGTTGATATGCCATAAAACCGAACAAACCAAACAAACCTGATAAAATAAAATGAGAGATCTTCTAAGCTGTAGTCATGTCAGTACTTTTATATGTGTACTATAGGTAAATACGGCTATTTGCGAAATGTACATGGGACGTTCATTACATATATACATAACGTAGAACACATAAAGAACATAGGAATCTCGAAATTCGAAAACACGTAACGACTTCTTGTTCAGGTACGAAACCTTTTTATTACTTCTGAGTTAAAAGGTTTCGACATAAGGAGGAGAGACACAATCTCGCTAGGCCGTCTTATTCATTTGGCCCCTATCTCGTGCTGCACCTACGGCGCGCAAATTCGTCTCACCTCAGCGAGCCCCAAAAGTCGAACCTCCTCGTTCGTCGTCTAGTTTTCAACTCTTCTAAATTTCTTTCAATTCTCCACAAACCTCTGCGCGCTTTCGGTGCGTGACGTCACTCGCACTCCGTCACCCGTTTCGTCTCGGACTATTGTGACATCTCTGAGTGACACCTTCGTCCGCCCCGCGCGCCCGCGTTAACACCTGCATCAATGTTTGCACCTAACTAACACATGTGCTGAGTCGAAAGGTTCTCAACCTAACTAAACCCAAAGGCACGAATCGAAATCCCTCGGCTATTATATTACATATGGACGCATTTCCTTGAATTTAACGAAAGGACAAGAGAAAAAGTTAGTAACTATGCAAATGTTGCTTGGTGTATAGAATAAATACTAGAAGCAACTTTCTACAAAATAGCCACTTTCTGATGGAGATGTAAGAACGAACTCATAAGAGACTTTCTCTTTTCAACTCTCACACATGGACCATCAAGTGTTGGCTGACCGGCAAAAACTTGCATTTATCAGCTCTGTTTGGACATAGGATGTCTTATAGGAGGCATACAATGAGCGATTGTCTATAAGAACAGGTGGTGAGAGATTAAGGGAATTAATGTTCTTCGTACGGGTTTATGACGAAGAATAACTGTTTGAATTTATCAACTCCTCCACAAGAGCATGATGCGAAGCGAGGTCATTTTTGACAGTTGCCATATTAAGGCTAAAGAGCCCAGTCTGTTCTACTATCTTACCCATTGCTGGAGAAATAATATTTGGATTCACACGTTTCTAAAGGGTAATTGCACTGTGAGAAATGTGAACAGGCTCGTCCATTATTTGTACCCGGGTCACGGTATCTATTTCCTACAACGATATCCATTGCACAATGACTAGTCATAGGAAACGAATATATATATATATATATATATATATATATATATATATGTGTGTGTGTATTTATTTATGTAATGATAGTGTTCGCCATTGGCCCGGGAGACCGCTGTTTATTCCCAGGTCGAGACATACTAAAAACTAAAAAAAGAGTGAATATTGATGCTGCCTTGCTTGACATTCAGCATTATAAGGTACTGTTCGATAGCAATGTCGAGTAATCCAAGGAAAAGAGTAGCGCCCTCTTCTACACCTCGGTATTGTAGCATATAAAAAAGGAGCTTTGGGTCACCCTCGTCAAAGGCCCCCTAAATATATATATATATATATATATACACACGAGGATCATTACATAAGTTTACAGACTTTTTTCGTATCGGCACTTTTATTGATAATACACATGAAACTCTAGTCCCCTTCGAAGTAATCTTCTCCGGCTGCAATGCACTTGTACTGTTCCAACAAATTCTGGAAGGCCCCATGGAAGTCCTCTCTTATGAGCGTGGCAATGACCTTCGTCACAGCCTCTTTCATTTCCTCATAACGACAGCCTTTGAGCTTAGGGAATAAGCAAAAGTCACAGAAAGCATTTTCTGGACTATAGGGAGGCTGAGGAATTGTCTTGATGCCCATCTTGGTCAAATAGTCTGTGACAAGGATGGAGTTGTGGACCGGTGCATTTTTCTGGTGGAAATGCCACTGACTCGATTTGAAGAATGCTGGCCTCTTCAGATGGAATCTCTTCATGAACTCCCTTAAAACCTCAACATAGTAACCCTTTGGCCAATCAACTCTGGTGTATTGACTTCTTTACTCCTCCCACACCTCTCATCATCCCTCACAAACTCCCTGCCTTCCTTGAATCTCTTATACCACTCAAAAACTGATGCTCAATTCATGCAAGATGGTTGAAAAGCAGCCTGAAGCATTCCATAGGTTTATGTGGAATTTTTTCCAAGTTTAAAAAAGAATTTTATTACATATCGTTCTTCTAAAGTGTTCTCACGTTCAGATGGTATTTTTGAAATTCACCACCTGTAACAATCAGGCTTTACTAGGGTGTATTCCAATTGCTGCTGTAGCTGTTCATTTGAACGTGAAATCATAAAAATTGGTCAGTCATCTCATATGATGTATAGCAATAAGATACTGAATTTTCAAGAGTCTACGTTAATTTTAACTGGCTATAAAAAAAAGTCTGGAAACTTATTGAATGTACTATATATATATATATATATATATATATATATATATATATATATATATATATATATATCCAGTCAGTGTCCAAGGACAGTAGGTGTGGATTATTCTTTACGTAGAATATATGAGGGTAATCATATAAATCTATGAGAGTGCTCAATGTATGGCTATTGTTAGTTCCCTATTTATTCTCTAGGGTATAACAAAATTCACATTCAGAGCGTATATAGTACAATTAAATAGAGACTCAAACTCTGTTAAGTCGTCATAATAAATTTATTTCGGCGGAGAATATTATTGCTATATTCTCCGTCTCGTCAGATGACTCTTTTGCATGCTCTGTCCTGTCGCAGAGAGCATGTAAAAGCATCATCTGACGAGACGGAGAATATACCAATAATATTCTCCGCCGAAATAAATTTATTATGACGACTTAACAGAGTTTGAGTCTCCATTTAATTGTACTATATATATATATATATATATATATAGGGAATAACAGAAAAATTGATTTCATATCATTTTGAAATAGTCATTATCATTTGAGATGTAAATATTTAAGTAACTACATATTCTCGGCGGACGAAACTAAACCAAGAGTCATCGTGAGTTTATGGTTAACGTGCTGTACTACGGCATTGTAGGAGGCGATTTTGAACTCTAGTCGCGTTATTATGTTTACTTTGGGACTAATATCCTTGGGAAAGGCATGAACCTTATCATCCCGCAAGTATGAGTTAAGTAGTATTACTACTGTTCTTCTGCAATGGGGACTTAGGAATCAAATAAGGCACAACACAGCACACCTAAAACTCAGCAGTATATTTTGGGTAATAGTCTTCAGTACGACATTGATTCTCTGCTTGTGTTCCTCTAGTCTTGTATGAAGAATATGGGTATAGTCATCTCATGTAATTTTACTGGAAAAATAAACGCGTGGAATCAGTTCAACATTATGACCTTTTCACTGGACAGGTTAACGTTAAATAAATTCTTGTGGGAAGAAGATTTCCACACTAGGGATAATTCCACCCCTCATTTACGAATCAAAATTAATTTGATTGTTTGATGTATTATACATATTTACCAATCCCTCGGCTCGGGCAGGATATGACACAAGGTCAATTTTTAAGCAGAGTTTAACAGGTTTGAATTCAGAGTTTTCCTTCTCCTAGACTAGTTACCTCACTAAGGCTGAAGAACCTAGTTTTCCCTACTATTTACCCATAGCTGGAGGAAGAATAATTAGATTCATACCTTTCTCGAGGGTATTAGTGCTATGTGAATTGCAATCAGTCTCGTCCAGGATTTGAACTCACGTCACCGTGACTATTTGCTACGATGATAACCATTACACCATGGGCACGTCCATAGCATCACGGCTACCTGATTGATTGATGTATTATAATTTGTTAAATAATGGAAAATTATCATCACACGAATACTCACCCTATAACATCCACATACACTAACGCATACAACCACCAATTAGTTATAGTTGTCTGATATGCCGACTGTATCCTCTGCAAAGGGAGGAGACCCCTCAAAAAAGAGGTCCCTTGGATGTGACATGAACCTGAATCCAGTAGAGAAGCTCTAATTCGGGTGAACTGGTGACTGTGCATTACCCCTTCATTTTCATTATTCACCTGGTGTGGTTGTATCTGTTATGGTTCCATCTTGGTGTCAAACAGATCTGTTTAAATATATATTAGTATTAGATAGGAATAGCTGACCCTATATCAATCTGTGAAAAAAAAAAAAATTACTGTTATTTTCACTCTATACGAGTTTTTCATATCAGTTTTCAAGTCTAATTGACATTAGATCTATTTAAGTCTCCAGGACTCTGCTAATTTGTCTTACTGATTTTAGCAATACAGTAGTCAGGATAGTTTTAATTATCAATAGATCCTTAGGTCCTTTTATCTCTTTTCCAGGCCTTTGGGGCCTGTTCCAAGGGCAACAACTCTAAATTTCATCACCGTCACCATGTTAATTTGGTTTGTCAACTCTCTGTAACAATATCCGAGTAAATATTTTCCAGATCATTGGATATTGTTCCATAAACTCTAGCTTTCAATGGTATCAACTTCACCTTCATGTTCAGCAAATTTTGCATCATTCTAGAAAAGCCCGGGAAATTGTCATTTTTTTTTTTCGCTTTCTTTTATGTTCTTTCTGTGGTCTGCAGGAACGGTAAAATCATGATGTGACAATTTCTTGTTAATTAATACTTGGTCTTGTCTTTTGGCTGGGATTGTGTGGTCTCGAAAGTCACGTAGAACTGTATGTTTTTTTTTATTTCTATTTCAAATAATTCAGTTTTGCATAAGTATACAGTAAATGTCGAAATAGTTCTGCTTCAAGCGATTCAGCTTAGCATAAATACT
Source organism: Sepioteuthis lessoniana (assembly GCA_963585895.1). NCBI lineage: Eukaryota > Metazoa > Mollusca > Cephalopoda > Myopsida > Loliginidae > Sepioteuthis > Sepioteuthis lessoniana. Next base: position 43,923,911 of record OY757911.1, read on the forward strand.
GTTTTTGTTTATACACTGTTAAATGTAAAAACGGTACTATTTCGACCAATTCAGTGTAGTCAACAATGTTGAATGATTCCAAATACTGCTATGTATCACTCACAATTCAATTAAACATGTCATTTGTTTACACAGAGTTAAATGAAAAAATAGTTCTATTTCAAACAATTCAGTTTAGCATAAGATCACAGTTTAGTTCGAATTTACCCATAGATAGGACCCTACCAGGTGCTACTACTCGGGCCCATGAGAGCTGGGAGAGGTGGCAATGATGAAGTACTCCAAAGCTCCAGCATTACAGAAACCTTACCATCAGATTGTTTAGTGTCACATGCAGGACACTCGTTGGGTGCATAGACACAGTTGGTGTATTCTATAGCCCCACCCAAATGGGAAAGTGCCAATAAGAGTTCCAATTATGTTTCAAATAGATTGTCTCAAATGAAACCATATACGAAGAACAGTCACTTGAAGCTATATTTTTGTACTAAGGATTATTTGCTATTTAAAACCATAAAGTGGTTTGCAATTTATTATTGTTAGATAGGAATACTTTAAACCCTATAGGTGTGTACAAACAAATGATGATTAATAAAAATGAATTGCTACTTCCAGCCATGTAGTTGTTAAGTTAGTTGGCTGACCTTTGTCGAAGGTGACCCGGAGGCTCCCTTTTCAATAGCTACTACACCGAGGTAGGGCACTACTCCTTTCCCTGGATTGTTCCACTTTACCCTTGATCAGTACCTTATAATGCTGAGTGCTAAGCAAGGCGGCGTCAAGTACCATTTTTGAGTATTTGGCATGACTCAACCTGGGATTGAACCCCGGTCTCCCGGACCATTGGCGAACACTCTACTCATTAGGCCAATGTCCATAAATCTTTAGTATTAGATGGGAATACTTTATATCATGTAACTATGTGCTGAAAATGACTATAGATAAGGAAGTTGAATGAAAATAAAGATGAAATAGAATATTGAAAATGATTATGATTACAATTAATCATCTTGTTGTAGCCCGGAACGGGTCACTAATGAAAACACAAACACGGATATTAGATAACAGATTATATTACACAAGAAAGATAGAGTTACATAGAAAAGGTAAGAAGTCTCGTACTGTTCGGATAACAACGATATTGATCTGCCTTCTGGCAGCGAAATCTCTAGTACTAATTACGGTGAGAGGAGACCATTATGGTAAGATGGGTAAGCCTCCCACAACACATCTGAAAATGAAGCGAATTATGGCAACAGATAATCTACAAAATGTTTATTTGCTGTTAGACAAATAAGCAAACAAACTAAACCAAACAAACTGAGTTGATATTCACTGAAATGCTCTTTTTAATGTCAGAAAATTTCCATTTTCATTAATTCTTATAGACTTATTCTCCTCTTTGATATAATCAGACAATACAAACAAAGATAAAATATGAAATGAATAAAAATGTTAAATTATTTTTCTTATTCGTAAAACCACAGGCGACTGAATATCGTTTAAAACTTTCGATTTTCATTAAGAGAAAATGAATTCTAACCCCGAAATTCGTAAGCGTGGGTCTTGAAATATACTACCTCTGATAATGGCCAATAATCGAATCTCATAGAGATTTTTAAGGCTTCAATAAAACTTTTGTTTACCAAAGTTTATGCAACGATGCCATCGTTTATTCCCTCTTATATATATATATATATATATATATATATATATATATATATGTGTGTGTGTGTGTGTGTGTGTGTGTGTGTGTGTGTGTGTGTGTTATATGTCTGTTGCAGAGTCATAGCAACAAAACCTGAAAAAAAAATTATAAATCAAGCCTATGTCTTTTTTTCTGATTGACCATATTTATTACAATTTCGATACATGCTTTTCTTTTATTTGTTAAGATGTTAGACCTTAGGAACATTGGTCACACTTCTGAACTGCTGGAGACGATGTCTTTATGTAAACTTAAAGTGATTAAAAATGTGTGAATCGGAAAAGAGAAGTGGAGTGTATTTGTTCATGAGGAAGGGAAGGCAGAAATGAAAGAAATTCTTTATGCAAGAATGAATAAAGAAAACGAATTGTAAATAAAATTGTATTAAGAATTGTTTGTGGAGACTTTACAAGAAAACGATGGGAAAAAGTAAAAGATTTTGTAAGGAAGAAAAACGAATAAAAGAGAACACGCAATAAAAAAATTATATATATATATATATATATAGAGAGAGAGAGAGAGAAGAAAGAACAAAACAAACATCGAAGGGAATAAAAAATGAAATCAGAGAATAAAAAGAATATGAATTACGGAATAGAATAAACAAAGATCTCAGTTAAAAAAGTAAGATAAAAAACCGAATAAAAACAATACAAAATAGATATAAGAAAAACAAACTGAAATTGAGAGATTTAGAGATTTCACATGAATTTTCCTTTATACAGTTTAACATAAACGAAAATAAACTAAAAAAAATGTTTAATACACATCCCCATTTTAATCCCAAAACATTTCCTTTCTCAATTATTATAGATTTATTTTTCTTCTTAATAAAAGCAGACAAAACACACACACACACACACACACACACACACACACACACACACACACACACACACACACACACACACACACACTAAAGACAAGCGGCAACATAAACAAAATGTTAAATTATTTTTCAATAAGAAAATATTCTTAGACAATTGCCAATTAAATATCGTTAAAAAAAACTTTAGATTTCAAAGAACTTAAATGCTAACACTGATGTTCGTAGGGCTGATACTTGAAATGTAAACAATCTTGAAATATACAGGCCCTGATTATGGTGCATTATATGTAGAAAAGAAAAAAAAAAAAGAAAAAAGGAAAAAAATATGATATTGACCAATGAAAAAGGAAATATCGTGAAGAAATAATAAAATAAATATTAAAGAGTATAAAAACTTAAATCTGAAAAGAAAACAATACTCTTTAGGGAATAGAATGAAACAAATAAAATACATAATTTAAAAATGTAACAAAGATAAAAACATAAAAAGGATTACAAAATAGATATATTAAATAAACTATCACGCTGTTCGGAAAATAATATCCGGTTTTAGAATAAACGTTTATTGCTGAATTGAAATATTTAAACAAAGTTTTAATCAATTCAACCATGATCTCTGAACATCAATACGTTTTTTTAACGTCAACTCACAATATTATTTATGCCTGTACGATAACACCCGAAAGGTTTTGATGTCAAAGAAATCTTTAAATGCAGTTTCTTTTTCTCCATTGGAACAGACTGTTTTTAGCGTAAAAAATATACCGAGACTTGAAAAAATGGTAGTCTGTGAGTAATTGATCAGTATCCCAAGTATCCCAATACAGAAAGCTTCAGCTGTGTCACCCTGAAAACAAGTAGCAGAGCATTGTCAAGAAGCTAACTTATGACCAAAGTTAAATTCATGCAAAAAGTAAAAGCATCCTTCTTTTTCCATATTCATGATTAGGGGTATATAACCTTCAAAATCAAATTCTGTAAGAACTAATTAAAATCAATAAAGAGGACACTTTAATAAATAGGAATGTAATTTTTTTATACCACTGCAAGTAAAATTTTTATTTATTGGCCTAATGAGTAGTATGTTCACCAATGGTCCGGGAGACCGGGATTCAATCAAAAAATGGTACTTGATGCCGCCTTGCTTAACACTCAGCATTATACGGTAAGGATCCGGGGTGAAGTGGAGCAATCTAGGGAATGGGGTAGTTCCCTCTATTACATAGGCAGATACGGCCATGTGCGAAACGGACATCAAATGTTGGTAACATAACGTAGAACACAGGAATCTCGAAATTCGAAAACACGTAACGACTTCTTTGTTCAAGTACCAAACATTTTTATTACTTTTGAGTTAAAGGTTTCGACATAAGGACAGAGACACAATCTTTTTATGATGGCTTCTTCATCTGGCTCCTATCTCGTGCGGCACCCATGACCCGCAAATTCGTCTCGCCTCAGCGAACCCCAAAAGTCGAACCTCCTCGTTCGGCATCTAGTTTCTCTAACTGTGTCACCCGTTTCATCATCCCAGGCTACTGTGACATCACTTAGTGACATATCCATTCTGTGCACGCGCACGCGTTACCACCTAACTAAACCCAAAGGCATGAACCGAAATCCCTCGGCTATTATATTACACCTCCCCTACACCTCAATGTAATAAATATTGAAAAGGGATCCTCCTGGTCACCCTGGACTAAGGTCACCAAATTTTTTTCTACTTTACAAGTAGAATAATACGCGAAAACAGAATTTAAATAATTTATACAAAATCGAACTGTATTTTCCTAACAACCTGATAAAATTGATTGATATGAGGAGTATACATGGATATTTTTTGATTTTTCGAAAAGCTGAATAAATTTTTAGAAATTTCCAGGTGAGACTTGTATATTCTGTGTTCAAGTTAGATCTACATGAGATTGTGTTCTAATTATCTAGTTGAATACTTTTCAATCTATACATCACAGTTATCATTTGACAGTAACAGACACATTATAGCAATATTTCTATAAGCGGACATGGGCATAATGGCTAGAGTGTTCGCCAATGGCCCTGGAGACCTGGGTTCAATCTCAGGACGAGTCATACCAAAGACTCAAAAAATGGTACTTAATGCTACCTTGCTTATTACTTAGCATTATAAGGTAAGGATCAAGAGTAAAGTAGACCAATCCAGGGAAAAGCGTACGCCCTCCCCTACACCTAGGTGTAGTAGCTATCGAAAAGGGTGCCTTCGGGTCACCCTCGACTACAACAACTCTATTATATCAATACTCTTAATACTCTGAGTTAGAGAATAAATCAATTTTTAGTCCAAATGTGAGCATTGCAAAAAACGTCATTTCGGTGCACCAAATTCTGAATGTAACAGAGATAAGCATGGAATGCTAATTAGAATCTTTCACATGTTCATAATGAGAAGTATGTAGATGGTTTTATCACGTTAGCAATATAATATAATCGAAAAAAATATTTAATATTACCGTCTTTTTTTAAACACAAAGTGACAGTTACGAAACAGTTAATTACATAATAAGCCAATATAGCAAAGTGTTAGATAAAGAAATACAAGGGTAGGTATGATTGAGTGGGAAAGGTAATTCACTAGTAATTTCGAAAGATACTAAATTATACAAACAGATGAATTGTGCAAGAGACTTAAATTTTACTTCAAATGGTATTTGCACAAAGTAAAAAATAAGGTGCATAAATCCTTTGGTATGTTGAGATCGAAACGTTATCCTAATCCAGGCTAGAAGAAGAAAATAACTTATTAACTCTTGGATTTTGTCGTTTCAGCAGACAACCGTGTGAAAATGCAAGAAAGTAAAACATAAACAAATACTTAGATCTTTTTCAGTGAAGTGAACCTGCAGATGACGAAGATACTAGCAGCCGTTAGAGTTCTTAAAACAATCGTCAAAGTCCGGGAAAAGAAACTGGAGGAAATGGATATCAGTGGGAGAATAGAAACCATTCAAACCACAGCATTGCTAAAATAATCTATGATAATAAGAATAGTCCTGCCGTTCTAAGTAAACTTACGGTTGCTCAAATTTCAGATAAAAACACTAAAGCTGACGTGAAAAATTCGCAATGAGTAAATTAGTTATCAGGGCTCTTAAGACTTATCTCTCATGATATTCATTAGCATTCTGTTGAAAATTTTCTTAATAAGAGGCAAGTGATTCATTCCATGATGATCATGAATTATTTTTCTTGGAATTTTCTCAAAAACGCACTGAATCTCTTGAAATTTTAAAGGATGATACTCATTCAAGTACGCACAGTGAACAATTTCCAAGACCTCCAACCAAAAAAAAAGCTATAAAGGAACATTAACTAAGAAAAGGAATTTATGCTGACTTAATGAAAAGAAGCGCTTTGCTAAAAAAGCATAGTTTTTAAACCAAGATTATCAAACCCGCTGCTTGCAGTCCAAATGTTGCCCTCAAGAATCATCTTTGGGAAAAAATTAATCTATACATAACATAAAACCCTAACTTAATTTTCTTTTCGCCTTTTGATATTGTCTTTAAATAAGAATTATTACAATTGCAGAAGAAACTCACTGATCTTCAGTATTTAGATTTCACGTTCAAGTTTCTTGCTTGCTATATCCTCAATTTTGATTTGAATCACAAGTTTTCTTCTGGATTATTCACCAAACTTATAACTCTCACTCAGTAAATAGTGAGCATGTTTGACACTACATGTCGTTGTGAATAGTTGTTCTCGAAAATGAAACATTCCAATAGCACATTGCGTTGGCAACTCTCTAATACTACATCATCGTTATTGTCTTGGGTATGACACTAAAATGTATCAGATAGTAAAGATTCCAGTCTTGGAGAGTTAGAAAATGAGGAGTACCTCTTCATTACCTTTAATCTAAGGTCCGCTCAATCATGGAGTAGAAGTAACTTTTATGGTCCTGTTAGAGAACTAAACATAATGGTCTCCATTTTAGGGAGTTATGGGCAGAGCTTCCGACAATCACACGACTGTTGGTCATGTGACATTTCGAAAACAAAGTTCTGTCGAATTTTGGTAGCAGACACGAGTCGGATAGGACCCTTCTTTTTCGTCTCCATTTTTTCGTGCGTTCAAATTATCCTATGTAAGTAAACCTTTTCCCTACATCAGAAAAAATGTAAGTTTTTAACCGCTGTTATTCAGTATTTCCTGGGGCATTTGTCACATTTTATAATTATGTGTAATGTATTTCTATCAGATATATGTCCTTTTAATCTAAATGGGCTTCATTTTTCCTTACCAAAATATCCTGTGTTAGGTAATCATTCAAATAGCTTGATGCATTATAGGAAAAAAAGCTGGTGGTAGTCTTAATGAATACCACACACTATGGATTCCTATAGTCGAATCTGTGGATCAAATAGAACTGTTTAATTATTTGCAAATTAGTATTTTACTCCTTCCCACCAGCATTAGCAGGTGATCTTTCACTGGAGTCTGAATGACAGGAAATCTTCGCTAGTCTCCAGAACTCTTCTAAATATTCCGAGTGATCTCGTCAATACAGTAGTCTTTGTGTTCTCCCTTCTTTCTCTGATTTCCGATTCGTCCAGTCTTTCTTCTAAGATTTTGGGTCCGTTCTAAACGCACCAACTATACTTGGTGTTATAGTCACCCTCATGTTTCTCTTTTATTTTAGTTCTCGGGCCTAATTCAGGTATTTTCGTATCTTTTCACTTTCTTTTATTTTAACTCTGTGATCCACCAGAACGGTAAAATCTACACGAGAGCACCGGGATTGGGTGACTTTTATGAATATCGTTTTCTTGGACGGATTCTGGCTTGTCATATAACATATTTTAAATTCCAAATTCAATCTCTTGCAATGTATAATCTTCGCCACCTAGTTACGTTTAATCTTGTATTTCTTCTGCGCCAGGTTGCTGAATCTAATTATCATGTGACGAATCAGTTAATCTCTTTCTCCCCCAAACTACACGCTCTACTTCTTCTTCTTCTTCTTCTTCTTCTTCTTCTTCTTCTTCTTCTTCTTCTTCTTCTAATTGTCATTATTATTATTATCATTATTATTATTATTGTTATTATTTACTCATTACATTTATTTCACATCAATTTTAACTGATGGACTTTCACTGGAGTTTGAGTGACAGCAATTTTCCTCAATGCTCTTGGACTTCTCTCTGTATTCTAACCGTTCTCAATAATGCTGTAGTTTCGACGGTCTCCCCTCTTCCTCCAACTTCCATGTCCTCCAGTCCCTTTAATAATCCTTTAGTTACTGTACCAAAAGCACCAATCAAAACTAATATAATTGTCACCTCCATTGTCCATATTATCATTATTGTTATTATTTACTCCTTTTCGAGTCTTTTACACTAGCGTAAACCGATGGATTCTCGCTGGAGTTCGAGTGACTGCAAGTCTTCTAAAGTCTCCAGGACACTCCTCAATATTCTGGCCGATCTCAGGAATGCGATTGTTTGGACGGTCTCCACTCGTCTTCTTATTTCCAAGTATTCCAGTCCTTGCATCAATCCTTTGGTGAATATACCAAGAGCACCAATCACAATTGGTATCACAGTCACTTTCATGTTCAAAAGTTTATATTATTATTATTATAAATTTTATTATATTTTTTGTTAGCTTCTCACATCAGCATTAGTTGAGGGTCTTTCACCAGAGTCCGAGTGACATCAATTCTCTTCAGGACTCTTCACACTATTCTGGATGATCTTAACAATGCTGTAGTTTACATGGAATCGATTCATCCTCTTATTTTCAACTCTTTCAGCTTCCTTTACAAATCTTTGGAGAGTTACGACAGTTACAATTGGCTTCACCGTTTGTTTCATGTTCCTAAGCCTTTTTTTCTCTGGCAAAGTTTAAATACTTGACTCTGTTTTTGTTTGTTTGATTTTCACTGTTTGGCCTGTTGGGACAGCAACGACCACTCTATGACAAGAGCTTTTTTTTTGGTCAATAATCAAAAAGTCTCGTCTTCTGGCTGGGATCAGGCAATCAATTTTATCTCAAAATCCCAGAGAATTTTATGTGGGTCGGTTTCTGGTTTGTGCTTGTATCACTTCTTAGTATGGTAAAAATTCAGTTTTTTGAGCAATTCCCAGTGGATCCCCTTCCTAACCCAGTCGTGGCTAGTTTTGTTCCTTTTTCGCTCTCATATATGAATATACACATACGCACATACATCAAATCCACAGGAACATAATACATCGACTGCTCCTGGCAAAACCTATGTAATTAGAACATGTAAATGACGTTCTCTTTGGTTTTGTATTTAGCCGTAAATAAACAAATAACAGATTTGACTCAAAACATTTTTATAAGTATTTAGTTTTTATAAAACCTATCTTATACAAGTTAGATTAAACTATTTAGATTAATGGCATAATCTTTCAAAATCCAAGCAGAAGGAAATAGAACTTACTAAGAACAGCAATGGTTTCTTCTGAAGTGAAATATATATGACTTTTAATTTTAAAGAAGGAAAAGAACGGTGATACAATGGGAATTATGCAAACAATCTTGGTTCGACATTGTAAAGAAATTAAACGGTCTTAACAAAGATACTGTCATCGAAAATAGAGTAATCTATTTTAAAGATGAATTAATCTATTTTGAAAACAAATTAATCTTTCACGAAAATCCGACAATCGATCTTGAAAATCAACTAATATATTCTGAAAATCAAGTAATCGTTTCTGAAAAGAACTTGTGCTCTTTATGGCAACTCTAGCGGCAACACTAATACCAAGATGTATTGCAATTTCCCCCTCCCTTGGACAACATTAGTGTGGAGGGGACCTCTGTATGAGAAACTACCGATTTGCACACAAATTACCCAATCTGTGCTGAGATCCTGTGTGTCTCACAAGACTGATCCATAGTCTAGCGAGGCTGATAGATGTCATGACATCAATTATCGTTAAAACGACATATTAGAAGATGGAGGGTCGTAAGGTTATTTTCTTGTTCATTGATCAGCAATATAAGGTACATATCAAGAGTAAATTGGAGCAATCCAGAGAAAGGAGTAGTGCCCTCCCTTACACCTCAATGTAGTAGCTATTGAAAAGGGAGCCTTCTAGTTGCTCTTGACTACAATCACCAACTTTACTTAATGTTGAGTAAAGTAAAACACGTTTAGAGTCATGATTTTTCCCCCATCAGTGTATAAAGAAAGAAAGAGAGTTGGTTAGCAGGATCTCTTCCAGGAACTCAAGCACTAGTGGAATATACTATTTATTGTCATATCTATAAAAACTGAATCAATTTGAACAGTGACCAAAAAAAAAAAAAAAAAAGATGCTAAAATAGAAATTGGATATGAAAAAAAAGGGTTAAAATTCTTTGCTCAACGAAAGATTCGAAAACCACGAGGACTAAAAACTGTAGGAGATTTAGTCGTCTTGTCCATTGATTTTTAACAAAATATTTGACATCAGTTCTGAACGCACAAATGAATAGAAAAGATACAAATAAATTCTCGGACTTTGGAATCGAAACCGATCACTCCGTTTAAGCCGGAAGATGAAATATTATAAGAATATACAAAAAGAAGAAAATAACGAAAATGGTTTATTTTGTTTTGTTTTGTTTTTCAGGATAAAGATAAAAAAAAAACCCAGAAAAACTGAAGATACCCTGCTTGAGTGAAATGAGAGGTCAAATAAAAACTCGGCTTTCGTACAATCATTTTGATTTTAATTTAATAAGAAATCAGCTTTTTCTCCGTCTCTATGTCGCCTGCCATTTGCATGGCCTCTAGAGAGGTAAGAACTCCCAGTAAATAAAAGGGGATCCTGGGTGTGATGCAAAACTGAACCTGATGGCGAGAATCCAGTTCAAGAGATCTGCAAAGTGCCATTACTCCCAGATCAACTTTGACTCGAAGTGGTAGTGACTGTTAGTGTCCCATCAATCGGTAAAATAGATCTGTGTAAAAAAAATTCTCATATTTGATAGGACCGTGTGTAAAGCAAGTACACGAAGAAACATGTATCTCTTAATAAGTTGCCTAGTTGGCGAGGGCTGTAGAATACACCGACTGATTCTCTGCGGAGGAGTAAGACTCCCCCGCCAAAAAAAACGAGTGTCCTGATATGACACTAAGCAATCTTATAGGAACGCTGGAGCTTTGGGGAATGCGAAGTACCCTTTCATTGCCATCGCTCGCAGGTCTACTCTGACTCAAAGTGGTAGCACCTGATAGGGTCCTATCTATGGGTCAAATAGAACTAAACTGTAGTTCCGAGAGTTTACTACTTTTGCATATAAACTGCGTATCTATGCTCAACTAAGTGACTAAAATAGAACTGTTTTGACATTTAGACTGCATACTTATAGAAAACTGAATTATCTGAAATAAAACTGTGTTAACATTTAACTCTGAGTATTGTCCAGTCGCCTGGGGCTGTAGAATAAACCGACTGTACCTCAGCAGAAGGGCCAGATCCCACTAACGTTTGTACTGGATATATCACTAAACAATCTGATGATGAAGTTCCAGTAATGCTGGAACTTTGGGGAATGCGAAGTACTCTTTCATTGTAATCGCTCCCAGATACTCACTAGCCCGGAGTGGTAACACATGATAGGGTTTTATCTATGGGCCAAATAAAACTAAAATGAATACTTAAACTAAAATAAATTACCCGAAATAGAACTGTTGTGATATTTAAACTGCATACTTATGCTAAAATGAACTTTTTTGATATTTAAATGTGTGTGGACAAAAACAATACTTATACTAAACCGAATTGTTTGAATTAGAAGTGCTTGGCTAAACTGAATAGCTTGAAATAGAAATGTTTTTGACAATTAAACTGTGTAATCATGCTAAATTGAATTGTTTGAAATAGAACTGTTTATTTGTATAAAAATGAACGTGGCCTTAGATAACCTATAAATGTTGATATGCCGTAAAACCTAAAAAAGCCATCAACTGTTAATAAGTGTGTCAACAATAAAGAATAGTAAAGATGTCCGTATCGCAAATCCAGGTCCTCAAATTTAAAGGGACAGGATGAACTGAAAAAATCCAGAATCTTAAATCCAACTTGAAAAATCCAAGAGGAAAATAAAAAATAGATAAATAAATCAGGAAGGTACAAAAATGAAATTTTCTAGTCCAAACAGAACGATCTCCCTCTTGTTCGCGTGAAAAAAATCCGCCCCCACCAAAAAAAACAAACATTCTTAGCTTTATGAAAAAAAGCATCAGCTTTTATCGCTTGAAAAGTTTGCGATTAGTCGCTTGGGTCGGGAAGGATTAAAAAAAAACAAACTTATATATAGTTAAAATGTTAAGGATCTTAGAATCATTTTTGTTTTTCAGCAGATCACTCGCATGACACACATCCTTTTTGGATATTAGTGATTTTCTCGTCATGACCACAAATTAACAACACAGAAATGTTAATATCAATGTACAATGAATGCGATTCCCTAACTCTTGGCATAGAAAAACACTTGACGGGTTGACATGCCGTTAAAATCAATCAATCAATCAATCTGTCTGTATAGTTCCACTGAGAAGCAATATATTGATAGATACACTGCTAGCACGAATGAAAACAATATGGAAGTTTTTTCACTGACACCGCCTTTAGTTGAACATCACACCTCGCTCTATGTTTTTTTTTACAGTTTTCAAATGGTGGTCACGTAGTTGGATTTTATTTTTTGAATAAAAAATAAAAAATAAAAATCCAGAAAGTTAGGCGTCTGTAATACCTCTAGGATATTCCTTTTAACCAATAACTTGTTCGCTGAAAGAGTTATATGTATTCGATTTTTCACCTTGCCTGAATGTGTCACGAGGCAATTTTATAGTGGGGACCTGGTACACGAATCGAAACTCATGTGAAGTACGTGCAAAAATACCCTGTTAGCATTCCCCTAATATGCTGCCACAGACACCGAGCAGTCAACGCAGCCCTGCGAAGCTGGCAAATCCTGTTGGACGGCTTCCTGAGACCAAATATTCAGACAATTATCATATTTACCAACCCCTCCGCTCGGGCAGGATATGACACAAGGTCAATTTTAAAGCGGGATTTAACAGGTTTCAATTCAAAGTTTTCCTTCTCCTAGACTAATTGCCTAACCAAGGCTGAAGAAAATCAGTCTGCCCAACTATTTACCCATAGCTGGAGGGAGAATAATTGGATTCATACCTTTCCCAAGGGTATTAGTGCTATGTGAAATGCAATCAGTCTCGTCCAGGATTTGAACTCGTGTCGCCGTGTCCATTTCTTACGACGATAACAATTATACCACGGGCACTTTCACCTCCTCATATTCAGACAACTATAACCATTCAGCACTAATGCCATCTGGCCAACGCGAAGACAAGCGAATTGTCTTATTTGCTGAAAGAAGGTCTTAGAAGTAATGAGAGTAACTTTTGAATGTATACCAAAAGTAATAAGACTGACTTTTTAAAAAAAAAATTGCTAACTTGGATGGAAAAAAAGCTTGATTGGTATTTCTTGACTGATCATTCTCAAAGACGATCGGCTATGATGGATGTCCACACTTTATTAAAATTTTCAGTTCTTCAAACGAATCATGAATTCTGAGAGTGAAGCGTAAGAAATTCCACACGTAACAGATGAACGGTATCATTATTTAGTAGACCGACCTTATATGAAGATTATAGTTGTTCTCATATTTCCAGGAGTTTTGGAAAAAATCCTCCATAAGTTTTTTTAATATTAGAAGGACAAAAAATCCGTATCGGAACCAAAATGAACAAGTAGTGGGTATCAGCAAAATATAGAAAAGATTGATTAATTAAATTGATTTTGCGGGCATGTCAACTCGACTTAGGTTATTTTTTGCTTAGGTTTTGTTTGGGTTTTATGGGATATCAACCTTTGTAGGTTATTTCACGTCAAAAGTATTTTTATGCAAATAAACAGTTCTATTTCAAACAATTCAGTTAAGCATAAGTTTATGGTTTAATTGTCAAAACCATTTCTATTTCAAGCTATTCAGTTTAGTCATACAGTTTTAATTCTAAAAATTCAGTTTGGTATACGTATAATTTTTGTTTACACACAGTTAAATCTCAAAACAATTCCATTTCAGACAATTCAGTTTAGCATAAGTATGCAATCTAAACCTCAAAACAATTCTATTTCAAGAAATTCAGTATAGCATAAGTACACAGTTTAGTTCTACTTGACCCATAGATAGGACCCAATCAGATGCTACCACTCCGAACAAGACTGGATCTGGGAGCGATGGGAATGAAAGAGTACTTCGAATTCCTCAAAGCTCCAGCATTACTGGAACCTCCCCATCAGGTTGTGAACTGTCATAATTAGGACTCTCGTTGGGAGGGAGCTTACCCCTCTGAAGAGATGCATTTGGTGTATTCTAAAGCCCTAGCCGACTTGACAGTTTTTTGCTTAGTAGTTACTAAATATAGTTCATTGTTTTAAATTACATTCTTTTGTTTGGTTGATTTGTTTAATGGCTCATCAACCATCGTGGGTTATTTGATTCCAAAGCCACCCTTCTAAAAGAACAGATGTGGTACTCTTTAGCCCATAATTTAGGGTAAAATTGAGTTTTTATCTTTTCCAAAATTATTAGCCCGAAAATTAATCGCAAAACTGGAGTTCGAACTCGCTTACTATAGTGTCGCAGTTCAACACGTTAACTGCTACACCACGGAGACACCGCATAATGTATGTGTAGTTGATTCTTGAAATGTTTTTTGTACTCGGTCCTATGAAATACGAATAATTTTAAAACATATCTATTTGATCTGTAGATGGTACCCTTGTATTACTTCTCCAGTTCTTTGTGGCCGAGGGAGTAATGACATTGAATAGATATTCCACCTTCCAAAGATGTCTAGAAGTGGAGTCTCACCATCATATGCAATTTGATATCATACAAACTAACTCCCCTTTTTTGGTGGTGGGGAACTCTTTTACAGGGGATACAGGCAGCGTATTCGCTACAGACAGGACAAATATCGAAGATAATAGAAATTATTTGGTTTGTTTTAGTTGGGGTTTATTGCATATCAAATATTGTTGGTTATTTTATGCTAAATCCTGTTCATACATATACATTAGATATGTGATTTGTGAACATATTTTGTTGATGCATTTTTAAACGAGCCATCGATCATTTTGTATCGCAGTCAAATAGTTTCAAGTATTGCTATGTAACAGTAACAATTTAACATTAGTCATTTATTTGCATACACCTTCATGGATATACATATGATTTGTAAGTGTATAGTTTGTAGGTAATTTTATTTTCAAATGAGTTAGACATGATTTGTTTGTACACAAGTATTGCTAGTGTCTCTACACAGATCATCATCATCATAATCATGTCGTGCCGCCAGCACGGATATCCCTGACGCTCTCTCTCCACTTCTCCCTATCGTTCTTCGCTTCTGGCAGGTCTTCAGGGCTACATCCCGTATCCTCACATAGCTGCTGTATGCATGTTCGAGCTGGTCGTCCTGCCTTTGCTCGGCCATATGTGGGGTTCCATTGGGGTACATCATTTATGAGCTCGTCCCTGCTTCTCCAGCAGTGTCCTGCATGTCCGGTTCGTCTAACTTGGATAGTTTTCGTGATGGGAGGCAAGTGGCCGTATAGTCGGTGCCTAGTTGGGTGTTGCCGCCAGGACGTGTTCAATATTGCTCGCAACATTCTTGTGTAATTCAGGTCTAAGTTCTCCAGCCGTTTAAATGGTTTTAACTATTGCTCTCTAACGCTACTAATTCTATTTAATATTTACCATTTGTTTGCGGACAGTTAAATAGGTACAAGTATTTCTATTTAACACTAATTATACAATTCAGTACTATTCATTAATTTGTATAAAGTTAGATGGTTTCAAGTATTGCTATGTATTACAAACATTTCAATTAAACATCAGCTTTTTGTTTACACAGAGTTAAATGATCAAACGGTTCTATTTCAATGAATTCAATTAAGTATAAACCATTTGTTTGCATGCAGTTTAAACGCCGAACACTTCTATTTGATCAATACATTGCACCCTTTCAAGTGCTACCAATCCAGAACAGTGGAACTGGGAGTAATGGCAATGAAGAAATACTCACATTCTCCAAAGCACCAGGAATGGAGTCTCACCATTGTTTAGTGTAAAATTCACGACACTCATTGACGAGGCCTGACACCTCTGCAGAGATGCAGTCGGCGTATTCTACAGCCCAAGCTAAATGGGCTGTAATAGAAGTAATACTTGGTGTGTCTTGATCTCTCCTGAAAGCCACCAATTACTACGATTATGAAAAATCAATGAACATTTATAATAGTTATGAAAAAAAAAAAAAACTGAAGAAAACCAGAAAACCAAGAAAAGAAATATTTCAAAGAAATATCGTAAAAAGATAAGAAAGCCCCTAAAGTAAAATTAAAATCTAAACACAGAAGTAAAACTATCCAATTTTGACTCACAAAATGTGTCAGGGGAAGTAGCAGGGAGTTAAATGAGAAATAAAGTGAATAGATGTACATTTTCTTTTTTTAAGGAGAAGAATTCACAATAAAGTGAATAGATTAAAATATATATGAGCAAGGCATAGGGAATGGTTCTTGGAGAAAAAAAAAGACATTGAAAAGGATGAGAAGATGAAAGAACAAGAGTCAAAGAAAAGGAAAGATTAAAAAAAAAAAAAAAAAGAATGTCAGAATGAGACGAAATCGACGAGGAAAATGGTCAATGTTAGTTATTGAATTCCGAACGTTAGTTTTAGTGTTGTGGAGTTCAATATAGAGAAATCAAAAGATTGGAGATGAAGCACAAAGACAGAGCCATTAGTAACTATCTAATGGCCGTGCAACACATTCACCCTGTCTGCTTTCTACAGGCCAATGCCTTTAGCAAAATCTTCAAACTCAATAATTAGTCAGGCATGCCCACTCAATCGTCTACATAAGAGAAAAACACGAGAACGATCACATACACAAATGCATACACACTTACATTCAAAGGCATAAATATCTACATGATAATCTCCATGCATATATATATATATATATATATATATTACTTGCCGATGTGTTTACGTGTGGATTTATAGATTATTGCCCAAACACACATAGGTATATAAATGCAAATTGAACAGAAATCGATTTTTTGAAAATACATATAAGAAATGAGCGTTTGAGTTTTGGTATATCACACGTAATTAAAAGGTGCATATACGCAAAGTGGAGCAAAAGTAAAAAGGTGGTAAATAATATTACATAACTATTGTTTTCTTTCATACTTATGCCTCACCATACATATATGTGAAAAAATACTTATACTTACAGAATTTAAATTGCCAAAAAATTCAACACAATTCAGTTGCCTGACCAGGTACTCGGCATTTTAGTATACACACGTGTACGCGCAGCTGTACACGCAGACAGACACACCCGAGCATATATATATATATATATATATATATATATATGTCTTCTTATAAATACACATTTATATATATATATATATATATTATCATTCATAAATTAGTACACTTCTAGTAAATTCGTATAAAACGTTAATTTTGTATAAAATGTCTATTTTCTTTGAAACGATACTATATATATATATATATGTAAGATAGTATAGACAGTAAGTTACTAAGGGTCGTTGACTCTGTGTCTAGGGAATCTTTACTCTGATAAATGTGCTCAATGACCGATATTGAGTACGTATATATATGTATATATATATATATATATATATATATACGCATATGCATGTGTGCGTGTGTGTGCGTATGTGTGTGTATGATCGAGTGAAGACATATATATATATATATAAACACAAAAGGTTTGGGAGAGATAGAGATAGAGAAAGAGAGAGAGATAAAGAGGGAGAGAAGGGTTTATTATATCTCCATGAATACTTATTCTTATAGATTCATCCCCAAATTTAAAAGATGATTTAAAAAACAATTGTTCCTAGAAACTGCTAAATCTATGATTTAAGACGAAAATAATGAAAATTAGTATAATAATATAAACATTTAAATCGTTTATTTACATAAGAAATAGATCATCAACCAACTAAGAAGTAGGAATTAAGTTTCCGAGAAACCACTATGGAAGGTGGGGTAAATACAAATATTGACAATATAGTCACAGGCGAATACCATACGAATACTATGACTTATCGTACTGGGGAGCGAAAGAAAAGAAAGCACAGTTCGTTTTCGCGTTAGGATATTTGTTATATCTTTCTTTCTATGTTCATTCTCAGCGGCTGTTGAAACAGGAGGAAATGAATATCACATGTGAGCTATATTTCTTCATTCTTTTAGGAAGTCTTTTCTCGTTTGTTTGATACGTTCCTCATTCTGATTCTCCGTTCGTTTCCTCTCACCCCAGCTACTAAAAGAAAAAAAATGTCACCCAATCGTGAAACCTATCTATCTATCTATCTATCTATACATGGAGAGAGAGGGAGAGATTGACAGGACACTCCACCCCTCTTTCACCGCATGTTGGTGACAAGGTCAAAAACCGTCTCCAAATACATAGGGTGACTTCAGCATAACTCGGGTTTCGGTATGCTAAAACACTAAGCACCTGAAAGCGATGTTTAACTTTGTCAATTCGTCTTTCTTCCATGTAAAAAAGTCGACTAAGTCGGCGGTTACTCACCCGACGCTGCTTGAGATGGGTGTCGAGGAAGCCCGGCATTCACGTCACCAGACCAACGCTCCTCGAGCCTCAGTGAGCCGTCACCCCCTGACTCTAACCCTCCTTGGAGGAGCTAGCTTTATAGACTGGCGCCTGAGGCGCACATTTTTAGAGGAATGCTGACGGTACCCGTAGTATTTGTGGAGCCACCAGGTGTGTCTGGGCTACGACCCTGCGTCAGACCCACCTTTAAAAGGCCTTGTGCCGTACTCGTTCGGTTGGTGGGACGTACGACAAGTACCTATTCTTTTTTCTTCCAGTTGCTGGCTTCTTTTAAAATTTATTTATTCGCGCCCCGCTTCATTTTACTTATGAAGCTACGCAACTATAATCGCTTATATTTTTAGTTGAAAGTTTTTAAATTGAACTTATGTAGGTTGCGTCATATCTTTCCATATCTCTATTTCATGCCGATCAGTGTTGGCAATGAAATGGTTGATGGGTTGTTTTTATTTACGGCATATCAACCCTTGTCGCTTATTTCACACCAAATACTGCTTATACAAATATAGTGAATATATATTATTTGTAAACGGATTGTTTGAAGGCAAATTCTTTTAATTGAGCCTGGGCTTAATTGGTTGCATGCAGTTAAATGGTTCCAAGTATTGTATATAGCACTAATATTTTATTTTCACATTGTTACATAGTTTCATGTGTTGCTATCTGTTAACACAGCCTTAAGTTTGGCTATCAAACAAAAACGGTTTAATTTTTCACGCAGAGAAATGTCTATTGGACACTAATAATTTTATTTAAGATAAATGGTTTCAAGTTTCGTAAATGTTTAAACAGTTCTATTTGACCCGTAGATTAGACCTTATCAAGAATTACCAAACGAGGTCAGAGTGGATTTGTAGATGATGACTATGAATTATTATTCCACATTTACCAAAGTTCCAAGACTGGAGCCTCAGTATCATATGGTTTAGTGTCATATCCAGGACTCTCGTTGGTGGGATCTTACAAGTCTGCAGAGACATTACACCCCCAGCAGCCGAAGCTTTTTACTTCTTTATATTTATTGATTTACTCTCACACACCTTTAGCCTTCCTTTGACAGTGTTTCGCTCCCGTGTTTGATCCTCCTTAACTATCATAATCAGCTGCACATTTACTCGCAAGCCTTTATAGGTATCATTTTTGGACCACTTGATATATCAAAATTTCAATCCTTTTACGTTTCATTTGTATCTTTATACGTCTCTGCGTATATTTTTAATCTTACGATTCTTACATCCTCCTGGCTATTGATCTGCACATTTTCTATCACATTTTTTTTGCCCTTCATAGACTCAATTGACATCTCACTGATCCTTTTATTTCTCTTGATATGACATTCTGAAAAACGAGCTTTCTTTTTCTCTTTCATGTTGGTCGTATTCTTCCTGACATCAGCCACCTCTTTTACAATCAGTGTTTTTACAAGTTTCATTCAATATCTCTTCCCATTCTATGTTCATTTTCTTCGTAACTTCTTCTTGCTGGCCTTCAAAGTCATTCGTTTTACAGTTCGATAATTTTCATTTATGTGACTGCACTACACGACGCCCTATAACTTTATAACTTTTTTAGTAATTTTTTTTCGGTGTCAATATTCATTCTTCACTTTACTTTTTCGCTAAAGCTTAAATCAAATTAAAAAAAGAAGAAATCCAGGGTTACTAGGAGATGTTTTAACTGGTACAGCCCAATTGTAATGCACCTGATTTCAAGTACCCATCATTGTCTTAGATTTTTTTTTAAATTGACATAAGAACGGTCATTTTAAACAGGATGCAAAGAGATTTGACATGTTATTAATTCGTTAAGTTAACAATTCTGAAGTATATATATATATATATATATATATATATATATGTGTGTGTGTGTGTGTGTGTTCCTGTGTGTGTGTTTATCATGACTCCTGTGAGAATCAGCAGTGTGAAACTCGGAGTCCTGAGTTTTTATCCTGCTTTAAATTCTATATTGTAGATGAAAATATAAAAATATCACCCTGTAATTTTGTACATAAGCAATTGATTTTTTATTTTAAAATGCCTTAATGTACCATAACGGTACGAAATAGACGTTGTGATGTTACTGCACCAAGAAGGACGATGCACCCCTACGTACCCGAACTTGTTAATGCGTGTATTGCTACGTCTTAACTGCTAGCTGGACCCTGTTGTAATCCTCCCGTGAGAAAAGTTGACGAACTCACGAAACTCTATCTTAGTTCACTAACAGGTAAGTTTTTCGCTTCTTCACGTTTAAAAGCAGCCGCCAGGAGAAAGAAATACTATTTGAAAGCTGAGTCGACTGCGTTAGCAGGACAAAGAAAACAACACATCATGAGGAGAAAGAGAGAGAGAGAGAGAGAGAGAGAGATCCGATAGATACCTTGAATTTTCTTTCTGTATTTTCTTGTGTTGTCTTAAAGTTTTTGTTTACTGGTTTAATCTTCATAGGTTCGCGTTTGGTGTGAGACCCCTTTTCAAAGCTCATGTGGGCCGCAACTTTTGACTATCTTCATATTGTCCTGGCTAGTGTTGACTCGCGTCTTTATCTCTTCGTGTCCAACAGCTAATTTACTTTCCTGAAACGTGTCCTTAAACGTGTCCGCTTCCCGTGGTTTCACACCTGCGGAGGAGTTTTGGGACCTCCGGTTTTTTCTTGTCATTTTCAATTACCGAAGTTATTCACCCGTGACTGGCTGACCAACAACCAGTGCTTTAGCCTGACTTCCCAAAGACTCTCTTTCCTTCTCCAGAAATTAGACTTCTCCTTCTTTTTGTTACTTGCACCTACTATATCACATTACATTTAAAGTTAAATTATAATCATGATTATATATATATATATATATATATATATATATATATATATTGTTAATCGCGTAGACGAGAAACTGACAGTTACAAATTCATTATATATATCGATAGTTTTGTCAAATGTTTTGCTATATTTATAAAGAGAGAATGTTCAATAGACTTGATAGCGCAGATGTTGATTAAAGTTGTGATAACGCAGATACAATCACCTACACTCGCTTTTTTTCAGTTTCTTGCTAGTGCGATCATCAAACAAAGTTTATATATATATATATATATATAGTTCAATTAGAAGGAAGCTCAAACCTGGTTAAATTGTCTTGATAAATTTGTTTCGCCGATGAATATTATTCATCTCTCTTCTCATCAGATGACTTTTACATGTTAAAAAAAGGAAGACCTCTTTGCCCTTTTACAGGACCACCCTGTTCCTGTTTCTTAATGTTTCTAACACTTTATTGTTTTAACCCCCTTTACCCTCGCCGGAAAATTTAAAACTTATTTAGGTTTTCCGGTTATCTTTATATACATATAAACTGTAATCCACATTTGCTGTTTGGCAACCTTAAGTCTAGCATGTAAAAGTCATCTGACAAGACGGATAGTATAATAATATTCTCTGGCGAAATAAATTTATGATGACAATTTAAGCAGTTTTGAGTTTCCTTCTAATTGAACTAGATACGCTCTGTATGTGAGTTTTGTTACATATACCTGGAAGGAAAAAGAGATGAAACAATAGCCATACATCAAAAACTCATATTGATTTATATGATATTCCTCATATATTCTATACACGAATAATCCATATGACTGTCTTCGGAGCCTAGTTGGATATTACTAATATATATATATATATATATATATATATTGTGAGTATGTAAAAAGTACAACCTGTTATTCTGAGTCATGTTTCTATGTAAAATTCCGTTGGCAAAGCACCCACTCCTTTTCACCTAAAACCATTCTACGACAGAATGAAATTCGATGCGCAGTTAATTTTTTCGAAGAACGCTGTCACATAGGGATGCATGGTCGAAAAAAGTCAAAAACAATGCTGACAATTGCTTGGATCTTTTGATATTCCTCCCGTTAGGTGGCGTCTCGAGCATCAAGCAATAAACCTGGCTGCTTGCTTTTAGACAAGTGTGCAGATACTGGTTGGGAGTTACAACCTCCTGAAGCCATTAACCTTAATGTATGACTGTGTCAGAACCGAATTTCATTGCCGGAAACTAGTTTCTGAGTAACCTGCCATATATCTTGACAAAACTTGCAATCAATTGCTGATTTGCATATTTTGCTTTAAATTGTTTTAAATATCCGGTTAATAAAATTGAAAATGAATATTTTAACATTCATGTCCAATCATTTTTTGATAAACGGCTTTCTTTTATTTTACTCAAAAAAAGTTTATTTCTGACTGCTTTTATAATTATATAATGTTATAATGTTATAAAACTTTACGATTTTTGATTAAAACATCTATTTTCGATATTTCCTTTTGGATGACGCTTTTAAAATTAATATATTATAATTCCTTGTTTTTATTTAACTGTATGTAATATTTTATGACTTGTTTTAGTTTTTCTTTCCACTCATGAAAAGTACTTTGAAGTTCTAACTGGTTTTCCATGGAAAATGCATTACCAAATTTTTAACCCACGAGATCATGGCTAATGATGAATAAATAAAAAAAAATAAAAAGAATGACAAAATATACATTTTTGAGTAAGTCGAATAAGTTACGTTTCCACAAACAGGAATATTTAACCTTATTATAAATCGAGTCACCCACTTTGAAGTTAACTGAATTTTTCTCAAAAAGCAAGATTTATATACAAAATTGACCAGGGCATTGTTTCCATAGAGTTGTGGCTAACTACGGGAATGTAACATCGAAGCAAAAGATTTTGAGCTCCGGCCACGCTTTCACGTTCTTTTTCAGACAAATACCCTTTTTACACGAGGGAAAATGTAGAATTATTAAATAAATAAATAGATTGATAAATGAAAATAACTGTCAATTCTATTCGAATAAATTGAAATTATAATGATTATGGACGTAGAAAATGGAATCGACGTGCCGTGTTCATATCCTGGTCGAATCTGTTTGCTTTCACCTAAATTACAATCTCTAAACTATAAACGAACTAGTGATGCATATGAGGCCTTTTATCTTCAGTAGGTAGAGTTTCCTTGGCGTAGTGGCTAGCATACTGGTCTGTGAAATCTTAGAAAACGAGTTCGAACGACAATCGCGCTTTTACGTTTGCTTTCTGACGAATAAGCACGGGAAAGTCATGAACCCCCGTACACCTTCAGCTATGGGTTGAATAGTCCCACTAGCGTTCTACAATGATGACTCCGGCATTAAGTAACCAAAGAAGGTTGATATGCCATAAAAAAAGAAACTTAACCAAATAAAACAAAATTTAGTCAAAAAAAACGAATTTTCCTTTTTTATATGGCCCAGTCACCTGGGGCTGCAGAATACACCGACGGCTTCTCTGCAGTGAGATAACACTTCCCCAACGAGTGTTCTAAATATGATACTAAACGATCTGATGGTGAAGCTCCAGTACCGATGGAGCTTTGGAGAATGCAGAGTACCCCTTTATTTCTCCCAGGTCCACTCTGGTTCGGAGAGGTAGCACCTGATAGGGTCCTATCTATGGGGCAAGTAGAAGTATTTGTCGCTTAAACTGCACTTATAGTACACTGAATTGTTTGAAATAGAGTGGTTTTGACATTTAAACTGCGTACTTATGCTAAACTGAATTGATTGTTATAGAACTGTTTATATGTATTAAAATTGATTAGGCATTGGATAACTTACAATGATTGATATGCCATAAAACAAAATAAAACAAAACTAATTTTTCCATAAAAGACATTGCGTGTTTTTTTATTTTGTTTTTTTTTTACCAAGAATGTCTTGTGCAGAAAATGAACTCGTTTCGGCATGTCCATGCTTTACATCAATAACCGTAACTCTTTAATGTCAATGTAACACTCTGAGGGTTATACGCCAGGCAGATGACCTCTTTGTCTGTTTTGGCGCGAAACCCAAACAAATGGCTTAAATTCGAGATCTCCGACGAGACCGGAATTGGAGGAGGAGGAAAGGAAGGTCCGAGAGAAGACCGGGGCTAGTTGACTAAGAAACCCAGAGAGAGCAGTCGACAACAGACAGCAGAAGAGACCAGTTGGCGTCAGATAAAGTCTACGGGAAGGATGGTCAGTAGAAGGAGACAGTGAGGCAAGACAGCCAAAATGAGTTGGCATTTCTAGTAGCTTTGTAGAAGTTTCGCAAAAAATACATGCCCACGATAGTCTATAAATGCACGAAAAGCTGCACAAAATCGTCACAAAACTCCCTTTCTTGCGATTGGAACTGACCCAAGTCCATATTGTTCATATGTTCTTCTTCTCCCATTCTCTCGGTTGTATTTTTTTTTTGGTCGTTAAGAAATGTGATATACTCAGGGGGAACCCACTAGATGAATCACTGGCCAAGAATAGTATTGGTTTAAAGAAGTTGATAAAGACGGGATTTACCGCTAAGGAGTATATCACACCAAGTGTGCGTCCTTTATGGCAAAGTTGTATCTCATTTATTCATGTTTGTAACTCGCCATAAAATATTGAAATAAAATCAACAGCGCGTTATCTCCTAAATTTTTTAACTTTAGATTCGTGAAATGATTATCATTATATTTATAGATTGTGAAGATTGCGTTTTGAGGAAAACGTTGAATCCTCATTTTCCTAGGAAAAAAATTACAAAATTACAAATCAATTACAAAATTATAACTTACAAAATAAGAAATTGGAATTGATAAGTAGATGTAGATATATTAACGAATATCTTTCACATTCATTGCTCTAGATTGATGATTATTAAACAAATAAATAGAAGGTCATTCAGGACTTTAAAGTTAAGTACTTTGAACAAAGTGACCACAACTTTCACGCCTCCAACATTTCATTGGTTGAAGAGTGACAGAGTTGGTGTTTGCAATATATAAATAGAAAGGTATTTTGACTTAAAAATGACGTAACGCGTTTGATGATTGAGAATACAGCATGAAACGGACGAACGCGAAGGAAGTGTTAGCGTATGAAATTCTCTTTGATTTCGTTTTTATTTATGTTTGTTACTCAAAGGTTAAAGAACCCAAATTACTCTATTATTTACCAACAGCTGGAGCGAGAATAGTTGGATTCATACATTTCCTAAGTGTATTTGCATTATGTGAAATTCAAACAGCCTCATACAGGTTTGAACTTGGATCACCGTGTCCATTTCCTACGACGATAACCATTACACCATAGTCGCCTCGATTTTAAGAATTATATGTGCTTCTATCTTATGATGTTGAGCACTAAGAAAAGCGAAAAGTATGTTGTTTTTGAATTTTGATAATTTACTTCCTAATATCATGTCTCCCTCTTCCTCTCTTTCTCTGTCTATCTCTCTCTCTTTCTTTTTCTGTCTGTCTCTCTCTCTCTCTCTATATATATATATATATATATACGTGGTGCATTCAATAAGTTTCCAGACTTTTTTGTACAGGCATTTGAAATTGTCCTAGACTCTTGAAAATTCAGTATGTTATAGCCATACATCTTATGAGATGACTGACTAATTTTTATGATTTCAGGTTCAAATGAACAGCTACTGCAGCAATTGAAATACACCCTACTAGAGTCTGATTGTCACAGCTGGTGAATTTCAAAAATGCAATCTGGGCGTGAGGACATTTTGGAAGAACGATATGCAATAAAATTCTGTTTTAAACTTGGGAAAAATGCCACAGATGCTCTTGGGGCATCTTGCAAGAATCGAGCATCAGTTTTTGAGTGGCATAAGAGATTCAAGGAAGGCAGGGTGTCTATGAGGAATAATGAGAGGTGTGGAAGGAGTACGGAAGGCAATACACTAGAGTTGATGGGCAAGAGCGTTATGATTAGGATTAGGGTTACAATGTGGAGATTTTAAGGGAGTTCAGTAAGAGATTCCGTCGGAAGAGGCCAGCACTCTTCAAATCGGGTCAGTGGCATTTCCTCCAGGACAATGCACAAGTTCACAACTCCATCCTTGTCACAGACTATTTGACCAAGATAGGCATCAAGACAGTTCCTCAGCCTCCCTAAAGTCCAGACCTTGCTCCCTGTAACTTTTGGTCTTTTCCCTTAGCTCAGAGGCTATTGTTATGAGACAATTGAGGAGATGAAAGAAGCTGTGACGAATGTCATTGACACGCTCAAACTCGAGGATTTCCAAGGAACCTTCCAGAAGTTGTTGGAACGGTAAAACAAGGGCATTGCCACCGGAGGAGATTACTTCGAATGGGACTAGAGTTTCATGTGTGTACTATTAATAAAAGCGCCTATACGAAAAATGCCGGGAAACTTATTTAATGATACTCGTATATACATATATATGTATATATATATTAACTCCCCCGTATAAGTAGGGGAGTGTCTTCGTTGTGTATTGGTTAAAACGATGGACTGCGGAATCGTAGTAAGTGAGTTCGTGCTTCAGTCCTGCTATTACGTTCACTTTCAGGCAAATACCGCTGGGAAATGTATGAACCACCTTATCCCCCCAGCTATGGGTTAAATAGTACCACTACTGCTTTTCTAGGAGAATGGTTTTGACATTGAATAACCCAGAATGGTTGATATGCCATTAAACAAAGAAACCAAACTAATCCTCACGAGAAATATACGAAAGAGGCCAATTTTTAGCGGAGTTTTACTGCTTTAAAAACAGGATTGTAATTCTCCTAGATAGGTTGTCATAAATTATGTCACTCTTTTATACATAAAAGACAATTCTCGTCAAACGTCCATTACATTTTTCACTGAACATCAATTTGAGGAGATCAAATCGAAATATAATTCTTAAATCTCTCTTCTTTCATCTGGATATGTATTTTATAATAAAAATACAAGTTTGATAAAATACTGTACATATGTAATTTTTTCTCTTTCGTGTTTCCAAACGATGTAATGCACTATTCGTGGAGGAAATGATGGAATTAATCCATTTAGATGATGTTCCGTTTTTTTTTCTTTTTGTTATTTAGTAGTAAATAAAGTAAAAATAAACAAGACACAAATCATTTTTATGGTAGTATATTCTGGCTTCATAAAACATTCCTTCACCAAACTAGATTAGATTAAGTAGATTAATGATATAATTTTTCCAATTCATGTAGCGGAAAATTAATTCATTTAGTTTAGTTTAGTTTAATGCATATTTAATGAAGGTGGAATGAACTGCTATCAGAAAAATATTTTGCGTCTTATCTATTCATAGTTGATTTACTGCTAAATAAAATCAAAAAGAAAGCAGAAACAAGTGAACTTACTCTAAGAGTGCCAATTTCACAAATTCTGTCACGGGTAGTATATCTGGAATCAATGAATATAAAAAAATTGCATAAGTCTTGAAATTTCGCGTTTTCGTCAATTCTTCTGGATTCTTTTTTTTTCAAGATCAGTCATTGAGTAAAAGTATTGATCAGTAGTTGATTTTTATACAGTCATTTAATCTTAGAAGTTAGAAATTTGTACATTATGATATACTGAGGTAAAAAACAAAACAAAGATAGAAAAAAAAATGAAAACGAATTAAACAATTCGTTTTCTTTATTTTTTCTATCTTTTTTTTCTATCTAACCAATTCCATCGGCAAAACCAATCACTATAAATGAAATTCAGTTCTCATTTCAGAAAGAAATGTAGGAATGTAAATTTGTTAATAATGATATTAAATATTAATAATAATATTAAATATTATTAGATAATAGATAATATTCCTAAAAAGAATAACGCAACAACAACAACAACAACAAAAAACAACAACAACAACAATAATAATAATAATGATAATAAATGCTTAGCTCGGAAACGTTACCAGACTAAACGAGTTGCGCTTTGATTTGTGTACTGTGATCTCAGGAATCAACGATACAACTGAAAAATACAGCGGAAATATGTGACAGAACTCACAAAACTTTCTTTAGATGAGAATGTCAACTAAAATTGGCATTTTTAATAAATTGAAAATGAAACCATGAAAGTAGCAAACGGCATAAAGAATTGGTTCAATTTGTGCTACGACGAGGAAAACTCAGTGTTACGTACATCACAATAAATGTAGATTAAATTTCTTTGATTGAATATACACACACACACACACACATATATATATATATTTCAGAATTTTTTACATTATTGTATACTCTGCATTGTTTTGAATTGGTTTATCACAAAAATTATTAAAATCTTGTAAACATATTTGTTTCGAGACTATTAAAAATGACGGCAGATCAAAATGCTCTCGACTTGAATAGAGGTGTGTAATCAACATTTTGATGGTTAAGAACAAACCACTAGAGATTTTTAGCAGGATATTCAATGTGTACAGAGAGGTACGGTTTAGAAAATAATTATAAATTGGCTTAATATTGATCTGTCATTACAAGCCTGAGTCCAAAAGATAGTCAACTGACTTTCAGGTAAATAAAAGGTGCAGCTTTCAGAGATCAAACCAGTGACCACAGAATGTAGAGCAGAAATTCTAGCACTGACCAACAAGTCCACATCACGCAGATGGGTTTTCCAAGCAGTAGTCGCCTTAATACTATTATATGGATGCAACACATGAATGCACCACAACTTCCCACAAAACAACAGCAGTACGATCACCAACCAACTATCCCGAAAACCGTCCAAATTAGACGAACATGACATACGGGATACTACTGGAGCAGTAAAAACGTACTCATAAGCCATGTTCACCCATGGACCCCTTGGATGACCAGAAGAACTTACGAGGATCATTAAATAAATTTCCCGACTTTTTTTCGTATGGGCACTTTTATTGATAGTACACACATGAAACTCTAGTCCCCTTCGAAGTAATCTCCTCCGGTTGCAATGCACTGATTTTAACGTTCCAACAACTTCTGGAAGGTCCCAAGGAAGTCCTCTTGCATTAGCGTGTCAATGACCTTCCTCACAACCTCATTCATCTCCTCAGTTGTCTCATAACGACAGCCTCTGAGCTTAGGGAATAACCAAAAGTCACTGGGAGCAAGGTCTCGACTATAGGGAGGGTGATGCACTGTCTTGATGCCCATCTTAGTCAAATACTCTGTGACAAGGATGGAGTTGTGAACTGGTGCATTGGCCTGGTGGAAATGCCACTGACCCGATTTGAAGAGTGCTGGCTTCTTCCGACGGAATCTCTACCTGGACTCCCTTAAAACCTCAACATTGTAACCCTAAGCCTAACCATAACTCTTTGGCCAATTAACTCTGGTGTTTTTACTTCCTTACTCCTCCCACATCTCTCATCATCCCTAACAGACAACCTGCCATCCTTGAATCTCTTATGCAACTCAAAAACTGATGCTCGATTCTTGCAAGATGGTCCAAAAGAAGCCTGAAGCTTCCCATACGGTTGTGGCATGTTTTCCAAGTTTAAAACATCATTTTTATTGCATATCATTCTTCTAAAGTGTCCTCACATCCAGATTGCATTTTTGAAATTCACCAGCTGTGACAATCAGGCTTTAGTAGAGAGCATTCCAATTACTGCTGAAGCTGTTTATTTGAACCTGAAATCATAAAAATTGGTTAGTCATCTTATAAGATGTATAGCAATAACATACTGAATTTTCAAGTGTCTATGAAAATTTCAAATGCCTGTACAAAAAAGTCTGGAAACTTATTGAATGCACCTCGTATCTACAACGGCTTTGTACGGATACAGGATCTAGTCTGGAAGACCTGCCGGAAGCGATGAACGATAGAGATGAATGGTGAGAGAGGATCTTGGAAATCTAACCTAGCGGCATGACACACACACACACACACACACACACACACACACACACACACACACACACACACACACATATATATATATATATCATAATACAATATAGATGTTACTACATTCTTTGTATTTTTATTTTAATCCACCAAGTGTTTGAGCCATGTCATGAACATTGTAAATGTCGAGAGGAAAAATTAAATTGAAAAACACTGAAGAATGATGACAGCACGCCCGGGGTCTGCTTTTGTTTATACACCGTTAATTTTGTATCATTTGTTCAAATTTATCTACATAAACAGTTGTTTCTTGTTTTATCATCTGTTGATATATCTTCATTTCTACGACCAAGAGCGTTTATAATGTGTACTAGTCCCTTGGATGTTTTGCATAAAAATTGGGTTAAATTTGTACTTGTCCAAAACAAACAAATAAAATGAAATAAACCAAAAACAGGACCAGTTTAAAAATTTTGTTCTTGAATCCATTTGTTTGGTTGTGCTGTATCGTCAGTTTTCTAAAACATTTAACAAACGCTCATATGTATATATTTACCAACCTTTCCACACCAGCAGGAAGCGACATCAGTAAATTCCATTTAACAGAGTTTTACAGGTTCAAATTCAGATGTTTCCTACTTCTTGACCAGTTCCCGTACCAAAATTCCCGTCTGCTTTACTATTTACCCATAGGTGGAGTGAGAATTCTTGGATTCATACCATTTTGAAATATATTAACATTATATGAAATGCAAAGAACCAGGTCCAAGATTTGATCTCTGGTCGCCGTGTCCATTTTCTTCGACTTTAACAGTCACACAACGTGCGCTTTAATAGATTTAGATAAAAGAGATAGAAACGTGTCTTTCTTATGAGTATTGGCGTAAGTTGAATTGGAAATAGTCTCAGTGAGGATTGAAATGAGGTGGACCGTGTTTATTTACTAAGACGGTAACCGTTAGAGTATGTGATTTTATCGGTCTCCATCTTCGTCCATATACGGCTGAATGAATTGTTTGGTTTTATGGTATATCAACCATTGTAGGTTATTTAATGCCACATCCTGTTTATATGCATATATGTATGAAATATATATGATTTGTAAATGCATATTTTTTCACTGGTTTTTGGGATTAATGGCATATAAAACTTTGCTGGTTATTTAATGCCAAATCCGTTTTATACATAAATATTTAATATATGATTTCTAAACTCATTCTGTAGAAGACATTTTAAACGAAACTGAGTTCATTTTTATTTCACGCAGTTAAATGGTTTCAAGTATTGTTATTTAATACAAACAATTCAATTAAACACCAGTCATTTATTCATACATAGTGAAATTATCAAATAGCTCTATTTCAAACAATTCAGTTTATCATAGCAAAAAGGTTAAATGGTTTCTAGTATTGCTATGTATCACTAATAATTCAGTTAAGCATCAGTCCTTTATTTACATTCAATTTAAATGTCAACGTACACAGTTTAAATCTCGAAAAGTTATATTTGAGCCACAGATAGGACTCTATCAGGTGTTACCACTCCAAACCATAGTGAACCTGGAAGCGGTGGCAATGAAGTGGTACTCTGCATTCCCCAAAGCTCCAGCATTACTGGTGCTTTAACAGTCTCAGCCCACTGGGCCATTCGTCCGTATATATTCAGTTTCCACCACAATGGAGGTTTATAATATGTATTGACCTTTTGTATTTTCTTGTATGCACAACTCTAAATTCGGTTTAAATATTTACATTTTTTATAAAACAAACAAACAAACGACAAGCAAAAAGCGAACCAAAAACAATAGAGATTTTGTGACTTGTATTTGAATTCATAAATTAGTTTGTGTTTTATGGCCACCATTCTGAAACTTTTCAG
Organism: Sepioteuthis lessoniana; assembly: GCA_963585895.1. Taxonomy (NCBI): domain Eukaryota; kingdom Metazoa; phylum Mollusca; class Cephalopoda; order Myopsida; family Loliginidae; genus Sepioteuthis; species Sepioteuthis lessoniana. The sequence continues at coordinate 43,955,717 of OY757911.1, forward strand.
TACCCACCGTTTATATGTCCTTGTCATTTCAGAAACAATATTCTATGGGTGCTTTTAAATGCCCATAGAAACATTAAGAACTGAAGATTCAACATGAAAATGAAATGTCCCACAGAAGCTTTAAGACTTTGCGAAACAATCAGAATGCAAAACTGGATAAACTTGCGTCATCTATCCAGCATAGACAAGCAGGGCTAAAGTTTCGACTAATGTCCGACCTTTCCTTCTACTAATCTCCATTAGAATCGACCTTCAGGGTATTGACCTTGTGTCAAGTCCGGTCTGGTGGGAGGCAGACTCAAATACATCCCCAGTCTACCTGGCTGTCGACTTCTGGAATTCCCGTAATGATGAGATAAAAGATGACAATTCTAAGAAAGCTCAAGAAAAGTTAAAAATAGGAAACTTTTGTGTTGAGTTTTCTAACATCAAAAAATAAATTGCAATTCCTTGATGTTTTACATTGAAAGAACTTCACATATGTAAAATGTATTGCTTTTATAACACGGGTTATCAGGTGAAATCCAAATGTGTTTCTCAAATTTACTCAAATGAGATCTACTGCAGCATGTGAACAAAAGTAAAAATAAATAAATAAATAAATAAATAAAATAAAATAAAGAATAAAAAAATAAAATAAAACAAAACAAAAAACAAACTTGGAGTGATTTAAAAAACAATATTGGTAAAAACATGAGTGCACAGACAAAGCAAGATATTTTGATATTTGCTTTGTCATTTTTATCGCTTAATAGAAAGAAAAGAAAATTCACAAAAATGTCTCTTAGGAGACCAATTCATCTTGTATATATATATATATATATATAGTGTAATTAGATGGAAACTCAAACCTGGTTAAGTTGTCATAATAAATTTATTTCGGCGGAGAATATAACTATACTCTCCGTCTTGTCAAATGACTTTTTACATGCTGTACTTGAAGTTGCAGACAGTAAATGTGGAATATGTTCATATGTGAAAAAAAATTCTCAGGTGAGGGCTGAGGGGTTCAAAACAGTAGGTATTAGAAAAATTAAAAAACAGAAAGTAGGGCTTCTGTAGGTCAACGCTTCCTAATTTGAGCACATGTCAGGATTCCCGTAGCAGATGGGATTTCCTAAACAATCTAAGATCGTTAATCAAGTGCCTATCCCCATATATATTCTTCATTTACTCCTAATACATCTGTTAATTATCTCAGCTGTTCTGATCTTAGATATTCCCCTTAATTTAATCAGAAACAAGATAAATAAATAAAATAAAGGTAAAAGACTTTTTTCGTAGCAAGCAAGTGTATTTAATTAACCCTAAAAATGGTCAAGGGGAATTAACTACTCCAGAGACAAAGGCCTTAATCTTTGGATTAATATACGAAGTTCACTGAATCATCATCTCTCTTTAAATCTCCCCGTCCGGATGATATCACCTACTGAATTAATTGTTACTAATTTCTAATAAATCCTCATCGTTATCCTTGCAATTACATAGGAATAGGGGCCTCAGTGGCTCTCAGTCAGGATAATTTGAATTTTCCTCTCTGTCTACATTTTAACCTGAGTTCATTTCTTTCGTTTAACAGTAGTCTGCGATTTCTGAAATTAATTATACTAATTTTTTCATCGATACATAAGTTACATCTACCATTGAAGCTATTCATGGGAGAAGAGTGCCTGATTATTTTCCACGTAATTTGAGGGGTCAGTCCCTGATGTTTGCTTCTTAATGTTTCTAAATTTACTGTTTTGAGCCCCTCTACTCTTGCCTGAGAATTTAATTAATTTTTTTAAAAAAGTAATGGCAATGAAGGGGTACTCCCCAATTCCCCAACGCTCTAGAACTGGAACTTCACCAGTAGATGGTTTAGTGTCTCTGTTTGGGATGCAGTCGGAGTATTCTACATTCCCAGCCAATTTGGTAGCCAAAGTTTGTAAATTCGAAGGTGAACGTTATTGCACGACGAAAATGTAAACATTTATCAACAATTTCTCAAGATTTTATGATTTTAAAATTCTAACAAGTGTTACGGCCATCGGCCACGGTAGGATTATAATGCAGGGAGCAAGAACTACTATGAGGACCGGAAGTGGGGGCAGGCGATTGGCGGGTCTCCGAGCCCTAGCAACAGTGGAAGAAGCAGCCGAGAAGGGGCAAAGGTCTTGACCCAGATAAGGAAAAGACATGCCATTGGTCGAGACAGGGAGGGCGTTTTACCGCCAAAAAGAAACGAAACCCAAAAAATCAGTTTCGAGCTTCGCCAAGGAAGAGAAAGGTCGCCTTTTTACGTGGTCCGGTGAAAGGGGAAATTCTAGTCACAGAATGGCCTAATAGAAGCCGTCGACTCCGTTGGGTAAGAAACTGAGGCTCAACGTAAAAGAAAAGAAAAACAAAAACTGGTGTCTTGCGACTCGAGAATGAGAAAAAGAAAGACAGTCCTTATTTTCATTCTAAAATCTACGACCTATGAATAAGTTATCCTAGGTGGGCACTTGATTTATCAACGACATATTTTTGATATTGGTTACAGTGATTGATATAGAGATTTTTATGAAGCATAATGCTTAAAAACCTCAGTTTCATTTTGATGTTATAAAGTACCGCAAAAAATAATATTATCCGGGTATTATTACTTTAAGAGAGAATTAGATTTTATGGTTGTACCTAATTATGGGCCATATATATATATATATATATATATGCATAAAGTAAAGTTGATGACCTTAGTCGAGGTCAACCCGAAGGCCCCGTTTTCAATAGCTAATACGCCGAGGTGTAGGGGAAGGCGCTACTTTTTTTCCTGGATTGCACTACTCTACCTTTGATACGTACCTTATAATGCCGAGTGTTAAGCAAGGACGTATCAAGTACCAATTTTTGAGTCTTTGGTATGACACGACCTTGAATTGAACCACGGTTTCGCGGGGCATTGACGAATACGCTGCCCACTTGGCAAACACACATTCATACCTACACACCTACACACACACACACGCACACACACGCACACACACACACACACACACACTCGCGCGCACACACACACACACACACATATATATATGTATATATATATATATATGTGTATATATATATATATATTGTTTGGCTAGCTGTGTTTGATGGAATATGAACACTTCTAGGTTATTTAATGCCAAATTTGCTTTATACATTTATATTAAATATATATAATATGTAAATGAATAGTTTGTAGAAAACATTTAAAATAAGTCAATGCTTGTTTGCACAAATTTAAATGGTTTCAAATATTGCATTTTAAAATTAACATTTCAGTTTAACTGTCAAATGTCTTCACACAGTATTGATACGATTTGATGGATAGCTGGGGAATAACAGAGTTCTATACCTTTTCTAAGGTCATTAGTCCAAAAGTGAACGCAGTTGATACTATATATCAAACTCTGTTACTTCGAGGTCACAGCCCAGCACTTTAGCCATTATTCTTTCTGCGTATATATATATATATATGCATGTGTGGGGGGTGCGTTCGGAGGGTCTCAAAATGTCTATAAATCTAATCAAATTATTTCAGGATAATCAGTTGTGTACATGTTATTTCTTGAGACGCAGGGTGGGTATTTATATCGTGCCCTAGGGTGTTAATATTAAAAGAACACAGGCTCACCATGAGTAGAATTTGAACTCGATTCTCCAAAAATATTTTCTCAGCTACCATCCCATATTATATATAATGATGCAACCTATCTATCTGAAAAAAAAGAACATATAAAATAACTAAATCGATATAAATATTGTTTATTTTTAACAAAGCCATTTATAAGCCATATAAGCCAAAATGGGAGGATAATGTTTGCATAACTCAAGATATTCTTTTTGATGATTTATATTAAATAGAGAAGACTATTTTTTAATATAGATGAATTAAAGTGTCGACCCGAGGGAAGGAAGAATAACAGCTGCCATCCCCTTTTTATGAAGTGGTGGGTGTGTGATTAATCTATAAGAGCATAGTATGATATTGGGAATTCTTCTCAGTTCTTACATCTGTTGAATAGGCTTTATTTCCATAATAGAACAATTAATACAATCGTTTGAAAGTTTTTACGTTGACATTATCCTCTAGAGGAATGTGAATTATGAAGTACAATGAAACACATAGAGTAGGAATAAGACGGTCATTGAGTACACATCTGCAAATCAGTTCTCATTAAATCTTTTGAGTCATCTTCATAAAATAATAACATTAAATTAATGTATAAATAAATACATTCCTCTCTTTCTCTCTCTCTCTCTATATATATATTTCCTAAAACACATATACGAGGTTCATTCAATAAATAAGGTAAATTTTGCCATATAACCGCTTACATTTCACCCAAGAAAAAACTTTTGAAATATATTTCAATGTAATCTTCATTTTTTCAAAAAGATTTTCCATTGAAAATTGCAAAAACAAAACTTTTTATACTCCTGTATAAAAAAGATGGAGCCGAAGCTGAAGTGCAGGACCGTGGCTTCGTAATAAGGAATTTCAAACTCTTGTCGCCATATTACCTTCATCCTTGGAATAGGTATAAATCTATCAAATTTTCAGCTTTGGATTAAACAGTATCATTAATTATCGTCTTCCAGGATAGACATGGCTTTAAAAAACTTACGATGGTTGATTTTCCATTAAAGAAATCAAACCACTTGGTCTGACAAATACATGAGCGTGAAATTCATAATTACCAATCATCGTACACTTTATGTCAACACTCTCAATATTTGAATATATGCTCAATCAGTGATATTGAGCACTTTTTAAATAGATATAATAAACTCTCTCTCTCTATATATATATATATATACTCCCCTACCAACGTGGGGTTGAGTTCTCTGGTGTAGAAATAATCGTGTTGCCATTAGCATCTATTGTAAGCCTCTTCGTAGTTGAATTGAGGTCTCGGCTACCGTTGAACGGATGTATGTAAACAATAGTAATTGTGATTCATAACCGTTTAAAATTTACTTCGCAGCTAATATCTCCTCGTGGCTGAATAGTTAGAAGCTTTGGTTTGACGTTTGAGTCAACAGGGTTTCGATCCCAGTTACGGGAAGATACTGTCTAGCCACACTGATGAGTTCCGATAGAACGAAACAGATCTGTCTGTGGATGACTATATATATATGATTTTGTGTCCTTTGTTTTGTTTTATGTAAAGTACTCAATATATTCTTGTTGGCAACCGCTAAATCTGGTTTTCATCCAATCTTGGCCAGAAGATTACAGCAAGTTGTCATCAGAAATAAGAGCTTTTTATATATTGTTGGGAATGGGCAGAGTGGTCTAACTTGTGGGTCACCTCCGGTAGAGCCAACAGAGATACCCATCGTTTCCACAATTCTTGCTACAATATCAAACCTTGCAGTATCCTGATGAAAACCTACGACAACTGACAATAGACAAAGCAAGTTCATTATGCATCATTTTGTGTGCTGTATTAAGAAAAAATTTACTAAATATTGAGAAATTTCCACTTCTGTAAACAAAAATGTGCACATCAACTGAATCCACCATTTCAGGTGTGCCCAGCATTATCAGTCTGGGTGAATAATACTTCGAACATCTTTAAACAATTTATCACATTTGTTAAGGTTTTCGGACCAAAAAATACTTCTCCAGGCACATCACTCATTCTTACTGTCATAATTCGGCAGGCGTTGGTGGAATGGCGTAGTTCTAGTCGGATGCGTGATGGCATGTTGGGATTTTAGTCGGTCGAAGCTGCCTGACGTGGGTGTTGGAAAGGCCTGGCATTCGCATTTCGTGACGGAGACTGACATTCACCTTGGGCCGCAGGGGGCCATCCCCCAGGCTCTAACCGTTCTCGGAGAGCCTAGTTTTATCGCTTGGCGCTTGAGGTGCCTATCATTAGGGGAATGCTGATGGGGCCGGAGGCATCTTTGGAAAAGCTGGGCGTGTCTGAGCTGCGACCCTGCGCCCGGACCCACCTAGAACAAGGCCTTGTGCTACATTCGCCCGTTTGGTGGGCGTGCGACAAATACCGTTAGTAGCAAATAGCCCACCTTAAAAAAGCCTTATGCCACACTCACCGTTTGGTGGGGTGCGTGACAAATAACAGTTCATATGAAAATCACAGGTAGTTTATACTTCTCAATAAAAACAAAACAAAAAACAAAACAAAAATCTACTAACAAATAATGACAGACCTTTATTTAAGCTTAGATGACTCTTTTTCATTTGTGAATAACCTCAAACATTTTTTGTGAGATTAAAATAATTTTTACCCTAAACTGATTTATAAAATGCGGAGCTAACAATTATAAAGTCTAAAGAAAAAAGTTACTTTGCTTTCATAAAAAAATTCACCATATTTTTTTAATGAAATTCATGTATATTTGAAACTGTCAGACGCAAAGATACACACACACACACACACACACACACACACACACACACACACACACACACACACACATACATATGTATATATATATATATACATATAAACGAACTTACATATATAAAAACGAACTTACACACACACTCACACACACATGTATATATATATATATGTATGTGTGTGCGTGTGTGTGTGTGTGTGTGTGTGAGGGTGTGTGTAAGTTCGTTTATATTTATGAGAGAGAAAATTTAATAAATATATGTTACTTAGAGACGCATACGTACAAGTTTGTACACACAGAGAGACTAATACAAGCACACAGACATATATATAATTCAAATATTTTGACAAATAGATTTTACCTTGCCTTTTACTTAGCGAAATAATCCCCCATATATATATATATATATATATATATATATATATATATATATGTATTTATATATTTGTATATGATATTTTTAATGCGATTATTATTGTATATTACTGATTTCGTTAATATTAATGATATGATTATTGATAAAGATGTTAATGGGTATGATATTATTAACATAATTATTAACTTTGATATTTGACTTCGGATCCTTTTTTCCGTTTTTTTTTTAATCTATGTTCCAGTTTCAGTATTCATGACAATCAGTTTCGAGAATACTGGAACATAGACGTATTCATAATCTCTATCTATTTATTTATTATCATCCACAGATAGACTGTTTCGTTGGATCACAACACTTTAGTGCGACTAGACCAACGAGGTGCTTCAAGCTAGGATTGAAACCCGGCAGACTTTACGTTATTCGAATATTTTATTCCAGAGCCATCGAATTCTCTACGTATGTTAGGGAATTTTTTACGTAGATTATTCTATATATACGTTATCTGCTACCTGGGGTGCTCAATTCTTGAGAAGAACTAAAGCGTTTCAGCGTATGTGGCATCCAGCCAAATTTCCCCTATATATTGTTTGGAGACAATCAGAAAAATGATTGAAGAAAGTAGTTCTATCTGCTGAGAAAACTGCGCATTATAGATACACACTCACGAAAAGTCATATGAACAACCGGCCACCCACCCACCCACACAGATATATATATAGTTGCATTATGAACATATGGAGACGTGAAGTATAATAATTAACTCAATCGAAGCAATATAAAAAACTATATCCCTCAACATTTCTCTGATTTCCGAACTGAAAAGATTTCAATATAAATCACAAAATAAATAAAATAAAAATTCTAAATCGACAACAAAATCAAGTTTTAACTTGGCGCCTTGGTCTTTACTATTGGTAAACGAAAGTCTATCTGGAGAACATTCAGTACAGATCTTCACACATATTTTTGTCCTAATGCAAAAATATTATCAGTAAAAATACATATATGTAAAAAAGAATTCGTTGGTATAATTTGCCGAAAGGTGTTCAGAAGAAAGGTTGCTGTCAGTGCAGCGACGTATTAAATGGAATCGGCGGGCCAAGTTAAAAATCCTGTATGAGGCTCTTTGTGTTACACTCCGTGCCAATGCCCTTGTTTTTCATAGTTGTGGATAAAAGAAGAACAGATTAGCTTCTTTAGCTGACTGATTGCATTTCACATAGCACTAATACCCTTGGGAAAGGTATGAATCCAAATATTCTCCCTCCAGCTATGGGTAAATAGTAGAGCGGACTAGGTTCTTCAGCCTTGGTGAGGCAACTAGTCTAGGAGAAGGAAAAACTCTAAATTCAAACCTGTTAAATTCCGCTTAAAAAATGACCTTGTGTCATATCCTGCCCGAGCGGAGGGGTTGGTAAATATGATTAGTTTCTTTAGCTTTGTGTAGACGATCCGACTGGGAGAAAGGTACATCGGGATTTGAACTTACTGTACTCCGCTTAATAATCAATCTCTATGTACTTGCCCAACCCCTCCATACAAGTAAGATATAGCACAAGGACAATTTTAAACAGAGTTTTGATAAGTTTGAATCCAGGGTTTTCCTTCTGCCGGTTGCTCTACCTGTTCTTCCAAGCATCCATAGCTGCAGGGAGAATAGCGTAATTCACACTATTCTTAAGGATATTAGCACGATGTGAAATGCAAACAACCTCGTCCAGGTCTTGAACTTATGTAACCGAGTCCATTTCCTGCGACGTTATCCATAACACCACGTGCACCTCCTCAAAAATTGACTTTGTGTCAAGTCCATCATGTAGACGAGGGGTTTGGTAAAAAAAACTTTAGGCAACTCACGTGGTGTAATGGTTAACAAGTTAGATTATCGGACAAGTATTAGTGAATTCAATCCGAGTGCCGTATACTGCTGGCTTTGTGCGACGACTATGCTAAGCTTACATAATAACTCTATGAATCCGTTTCTTTTCTCGTTCGACAATGGGAATATAGTAGGGCAAACTAGCCGAGGTAGCGCAACCTATTTAGTAAACTCTGAGTTTAAAACCTGCCGAATGTTCTTCGAAGTATCTCTGGCATACTGGTGCACCAATTCTCTGTTGTCAGCTCATCCAAAGAGTGTGCTAGTTTCTAAAGAAGCCCTTACAGCTATTAAGGAATCAACTATGTCGGCCATTTGCTAGGGTTTCCCATAGGTAATAGTGTTCATTTACTCAACCCCTCTACCATGGACAGGGCGTGACATGTAACCAATTATTTTAAAGTGGAACTGATTTGAATTAACAGTTTTCCTTCTCCAAGAATGGTTGCCTATCCAAAGTTAAAGAACCCACTTTGACCCCAAATCACCCATAGCTATTGAAAGAACAAATGAATTCATGACTTCTCTAACGCAGTAAAACACGAATAACGTCATCCAGAATTTGAACTCGAATCACCAATTCCATTACCTACGTCGATAGCCAAAATATTAAGCACACTTCACAATGCGCGATACTCGATGAATAAAATATTTGAAGAAAGGCTGTATTGCATGCATTGACAAGGAAGGAAGAGATTGTGTTGAAAAAATAACATTTATTGTGTAAAATGAATGCTTATTTGATTCTAATGTGTTTAGGAGAATTGGAATATTGCGAGAATTTAACACGAAATAGTAGGGAAATAATGAGGGAAAGAGAGACAGGTTGAGGGTAATTGATGGAGACAGGGCCAGTGATTGGGAAAGAAAATTTGTGAGAGGGATTTTTGGCGATGAGAGGAGGGTAAGAGTGTGTGAGAGGAATAAAGGGGCAATCGATCGAGTGAACGAGATAGATAGATGGATAGAGAGAGAGAGAGAGAGAGAGAGAGGCGTGTTTGTAAAAGTGCTTTTGTAAAAGGCGTGTTTGTGAGAGTGATTGTGAGAGAGAATGATAGTTTGAGTGAAAGAGGATTATGGTTTGGTGTGTTTATTTGTTAAATGGCATATCAACCTTCGTAGGTTATTTAATACCAAAGCTGTCCTTAAAGAAGGGCAATAGTGGTACTATTTATTACATAGCTTTTGGATAAGAGGCTTGCTACGTTTCCCAAGGGTATAAGTCTGAAAATGGACGTAATAGCACGATTAGAGTTTGAACTCGCTCATTAAAATATCCCAATCCAGCACATTATCAACTGCTCCACGGGGAAACCCTTACTAAGTGGGTGTATCAGAAATATTGAAAGGGAAAGTGAATTAATTAAAGGTCTGTGAGATTAATCAATCGAGACTGAGTGGGATATTGAGAGAGAACCATTGCTAGAGAGAGAGAGAGAGAGAGAGAGAGAGAGAGAGAGAGGGGGGGCGTCATGTGAGAGGAGAGTAAAACTTAGTGAGAGAAAATAATTGTTAATGAAAAAAAGTGAGGTTGATTGTGAGAGAGAATGCTTGAATGAACGAAGGAGTTTGAATGATAATATTGAGAAAATGAATGAATTAACGTGAGCAAGACCAATAGAGAGTGAATGAAGAATAATGAGCGAGTAGGTGAGGGAGACCTGTGTTCAATGAAATTATTTAAGATTCCAGTACCAGGAGAAATGACGAATGAGCAAGAGATGTCTTTTACAATATTATCGGTTTTATAGCTTAAAAAAAATCTTTTGTTATAGTGCACCGGTTTTGATACCACTTCACACTTTTGAACAATATTTTCCTCCCAGTCTATTTTACAGATCGATCCCCTTTTCCACCCTTCCCTATTCCTTTGTTCGATTTTAGCAAATTTGTTTTTACATTGCCATTTTGAAAAACAATTTTTGTTCTTTTTTATTATTGATCTGAAACAGTTTTCATTTTTTGTTCTTCTTTCGAACATAACTCTTTCTTTCTCCGTCTCGATTCTTCAGTAACCCCAACCTCAGCTCGACTGAACCTGGAGGCTGCTCTTGCTATACACATGGGTACCAGTAAATTTGATCATTTGTCAATTCTTTTTTTTCCAAACCCTTCTCCTCCTTTTTTTCTGTTTTTTTTTAAATTCTTTTTTTCTTAGCTGATTGCCTCTTGTTGTCATTCATTTTCCACTTTTATACTTGCCACACGTTCTCTTAATCCATTTTCTTGGCTTCTTTAGCTCTGTCTTCTCTGTTGATCTTCCTTCTCTCGTTTTCTCTTTTCATTCAATCTTATTTTTAGTTTTTATCGGCTTCATATCGATATGTCAGTCTTCATTTCACCATAATATGTATTGCCTGCATCTAAATTTGATTGATTTGTGTAAATCTGTTTCGTTTCACATTCTATTTCGCTTATCGTCAAAAAGTAAAAACTAAATTTGATCGTTACTTTTTGTTAGCTTCCAATAGTTTTTTTCTTATTTTTTATTCATATAACTTTGTTATTATTAATATCATTATTATTATTATTACACTACTAGTGCTTGTATTAGGAGTTGTACAGTTTTATAGTACTATTGGTAGGGACTATTGTCGCCGTTTTTCTTTGAATATCATTATGAGTATCATATTTTCAAGTTTTGTATTCAGTTTGAGAACGTAAATCAGTGTTTATTTATCACATATATAGACACTTTACTTTGCTATTATACAATCCTTTTTAGATTTATGTAGTTACAAAAACATTCTTAATATTCAGGTGGGTATCTATCTATCTATACACACACACACACACATATATATATATATATATATATATATATATATATATATATATATATATATATATATATATATATATAAATATATAAAGTAAATATATCAATATACCGACATAGATCTATCTATCTATCTATCTATCTATGTTGTTAGCAATCTAGTTAACGATCAAATATATAGGTATATGGAAGGGTATTAATGTATTTTTGTAAATAAACCAAAAAAGAACATATGGATATACAAACAGACATATAATCACAAATGAAAGTATGCACACAATCATATTATTGCGTGTTTATTGCAACAAAATGTACACCTGAACATGTCAGTTTCACAGAAAAATGCATCTATTAAGAAAATAACACCATGTGACACACCGATAACCAGATAGATATCAGGAAAATGTATATTGGTCTTATCTCATTTATGTGATTTTCTCTTTACATACATACATACATACATACATATTTTATTTATTTCTAATTATTTTTGAGAATCATATGAATTTAATTTTTCTATTCTATATGTGCATATACACGGAGGCGATTTGTTTATAAAGTTTTGAACCTGAATATTCATCGAGACAGCAGTGTCAATAAACATATGCATTTACCCGATGATTCTGCCACGGGCAGCATGCGACAAAGGATTATTTTTAGGCGGAGTAAAGCTGACTTGAATTAAGAGTTTTCCTTCTCGTAGATTTGTTACCAAACTAAAGCTAAAGAACCCAATCTTTCCTTCTATTTACCCACAGCTGGGGAAAGACTTGATGTATTCGTGCATATTCCTCGAATATCAGCGGGAAGTTAAACAGAAACTGCCTCGTTCAAGACTTGAACTCTGTTCACCGAATCAATTCCTTACGTGTTACATTACACTCACCACCCAAATGCATCACTGGGTGTAACGTTTTCCTTGAAAAAGTCTTAAGGCATTTGCCGGGATTGAAATGAAAAAAAAAATTGTAAAAAGTAAGTTTCCCTGGAAGCCTCTTACGGGAAGCAAAATAGGCACATGCGTAAAAATAGAGGCTTCCTTCCTGGCGCCAAAAAAGAAACTCTCTTGATTTCCTCGAGACATCTTGACTTGACTGACCATATTCCCTCAGCTGCAAGTAGGAAGCACACGTGTTGGGGCCTAGCAGTGCGCTGCATCGCTAGCTAGTGGCAGAAAGACACACAGCCGATCCTCACACTTGAAATTGCCGAAGATAAGTCCATAATATACTTCCATACTTTGTCTGGGAAGCGCAACTATTCAACTGACTCAGGAAAACATTTTCACCACAGAATTGTCGAAAACGCCAAAATAAAATTTGAGTCTAAAGGTATCTCTGTTTTTTTTCCCTTTCTGTCTGTAATTCCTTTTACAGCTTCGACAGACAAAAGAAGTCAACAAATGAATGGGACAAGAAGACAAATGAGTCAGACACAAACCTCAAACTTTTCCCTCCATACTAACATTTCCGGAAACAAAGAAAGAAAGAATACTTTTTTTTTATTTTGCAATTCTAGATGCTTTCTGCATCTTGAATTGCAAAATAAAAAAGAAAAGTATTTTTCATGAAGTATAAGTTTCGTACAATGATTGTGTTTCCCTAACCGATATGCAAAAAAAAACCCTTGATGGATTGACATGCCGTTGAAATAAATCAATCACTTAATTGGTCGCTTACTAAATCCATTGCTACCTATCCTCCACTACATTGATGTTCTCTCAGTTGCACATGAACCTTATGGTTGATTACTTCTTGTTTTCATATTCATAATCACGAACTAAAATTGTTCACAATTTGGCAAGTGGCCTAGAAAAGATCTTGAGCTCTGGGGAGTGTGGAGTAACCACTTAATTGCTATTATTCCACTCAGACCTGGATTCATGGCACTTGGTAAAAAGCCATCATCCTCATGGCGTGCCGCTAGCACGGATTTCCTAGAACTTCTCCCGCCACTCGTCCCTATCGTTCATCTCTCCAGCAGGTCTTCCATGCTACATCCTGCATCATTACAGAGTTGTTGAAGATAGATTCTAGCTGGTCACCCAACCTATGCCTGTCCATGTGAAGGAGCCCACAGGAGTACATCGCTTATGAACTTACCCTTACTTCTACAGATGAAAGAAATTTGAAACTGGTGCACAAGTTCAACTACCTTGGAAGCTGCATCTCATCTACCGAAAATGACATCAACAAGCGACTACCGAAGGCATTGACTCTCACCAATGGACAATCGGTCGTATAGAAGTCTGACATATTAGATAAGATAAAGTGCGTTTTTTTTTCAAGCAGCAGTAATATCAATACAGCTGTATGGATGGACCACATGGACACTGACAAAGGGTATGGAGTGAAAGCTTTGTGGCAATTGCACAAGAATACAGCGAGCTGTATTGAACATGTTATGGAGGTAGTATACCACAAAGCACCTATCTCAAAAACCATCCAAATTAGACAACCAAGACATGCGGGACAAGGAACTATATATGGATCAAATCTAAATGATTTAAAATAACTTAAGTTATTTATCGTTTGTAAACAATTATTGCTTCAAGTAACTATTCTTATTTCTTATAATAACTAATTTGCACTCAATTATATGGTTTGAAGTATTCCTATTTAATTGTAATAAATAGCAAAATTTTTCAAATTGCACTTTTTTATGTATCAAAAACCAATCTATCAGTTTTATGATTTAAAGTTTTTCTGTGTGATATAAAATACTTGAACATAGATGTATGGTTTCAAGTGTTCCTATCCAATACTAATATTTCCCAGTCGGTTGTGGCTGTAGAATACACCAAATGCACCTTTGCAGAGAGGTAAGACCCCCAACAACTGTCCTGGATATGACATTAAACAATCTGATGGTGAGGTTCCAATAATACTGGAGCTTTGGGGAATGCGAAACCCCATTCATTGCCATCGCTCACAGTGCCACACTGACCCGAAGTGGTTGCATCTGATAGGTTTCTACCTTTGGGTCAAATAAAACTAAACTGCATACTTATGCTAAACTGAATTGCTTGAACTAGAATTATTTTGACATTGAAACTGTACTTACGCTAAACTGAATTGTTGGAAATAGAACTGTTTTGATATTTAACTGTGTGTAAACAAAAACTATAGTAATACTAATCTGAATTCTTTGGACTAGAACTCTTTGACTAAACTGAAGAGCTTGATAGAAATGTTTTTGACAATTAAACTGTGTCTATATGCTAAACTGAATTGTTTGATATAGAACTGTTCATTTGTATGAAGTGGATTTGGCATTAAATAACTTACAAAGGATGATAAGCATAAAAACCAACCAACCAACCAAATTAACAAACCAATACTCATAATTTATATATAAATATGTTTCTTTTTAATTATGTTGTATCGTTGTGAAAAAGAGATACACAATGAAAAAGAGTTAAATATTTATTAACTGAAATCGTACAGTCCAACAAATATTATAAGTCTCGAGCTGTTGGTGTTATGTCCGAAGTTTGACCGAGATCAAGTGGAGGGGTTTGTGGAGGTGCCCGTGGTGTAATGGTGATCGTCGACGGAAATGGACTCGGCGACACGAGTTCAAATCCTGGACGAGACTGATTGCATTTCACATAGCACTAATACCCTTGGGAAAGGTATGAATCCAATTATTCTCCCTCCAGCTATAAGTAAATAGTAGAGCAGACTAGGTTTTTCAGCCTTGGTGAGGTAACTAGTCTAGGAGAAGGAAAACTCTGAATTCAAACCTGTTAAACTCCGCTTATTAATTGACCATGTGTCATATCCTGCCCGAGTGGAGGGGTTGGTGAATAGGATCTTTCAGTACTCTCCGTGCTTAAGAAACGCATTTTTTTTCCACCGAGATAAAATAAGTCACGGGGTACGAGCTACTATATAACAAATTATAATCATTCGTTTACGGTTATATTATTTCAAGTATGGCGCCTCGGGTAGTGTAATAGTTAGCAAGCTTGACTAGCAAACCTGCAAGCGTGAGTTCGAGTCTCATTGGGTGCCCCTTTCATTCGGCCTTGTGCCACATCTAAGCAAAAAGTTTAGTAAATTACTATATTATTTTAAGTATTCCGACCAAATGTTAACGATTGTCAAACAGATCTATTTGACCTATAAATAGGACCCTAACAGATACTATGACACCGTATGTGATGGAACCTGGGCATAATGGCAATGAGGGCTTGACTCCCCTCTCCTCAGAGGTCAAGAACAGGAATCTCGGCACCTGATGTAATATAAATCAACGACGTAATGGTTAAAGTACTGGACTGCGGCATCGTAGCGATTTCAAATCCTGGACATGCTATTACGTTCACTTTCGGACTAAGGTCCTTGGGTAAAGTACGAAATACCTTATCCTCCTAGCTATGTGTTAAATAGTACCCTTACTTTTCTTCTATAAAGATTGTTTTCGCATAAAATTAAAGCTTGATATAAAATTAAACAAAGAAAACAAATCAAAACTCGAAAACACAGTACGTACGTGCTATGTTAAAAAGTATGAAGACTTAAGATATAAGAATTAATTTTTTTTATTTATTGCGGACTTTTTGTCCTCATCTTGGTAGTTTTTGTGTTGTTTCTTCTTTCACTACGTTTCAGCCAAATTTCACCTCTGGCCTTCTTCAGGTGATTTTCTGCGACCTCGGATAGGAATGCTGAGTCTTGTAACCGTATCCCCAGTAATTACTGCCTTCCATAGTTGTTGTCTATCGCACCACGTTTTTGACCAACTAAACCTCTAGCCGGCTTGACGTGGTGCAGCGGATAGAGGCGTTGAGTCTCTACGGTTCCAGGTGAGCATTGTCTGAAGATAGCGATTTCAAATCCTCCCCAAGCCGGCCAGAGGTTTACTTGGTCAAAAACGTGGTGCGATAGACAACAACTATGGAAGGCAGTAATTACTGGGGATACGGTTACAAGACTCAGCATTCCTATCCTAGGTTGCGGAAAATCACCTGAAGAAGGCCAGAGGTGAAATTTGGCCGAAACGTAGTGAAAGAAGAAACAACACAAAAACTACCAAGATGAGGAAAAAAAGTCCGTAATAAATAAATAAAAAATTAATTCTGAGATTAAGAAGCCTCATCTCAAAATTATTCCAACTTAAGATATATTCACAATAATACAAACTAGACTATGAAAAAAATGTTAATTCCTTATCAAGTATAATCCACTTGTCACTTTATAAGTTTATTCCAGTGAGTTTTTCATTTGTCAAGGTATCTTTCACAGTCTTGTTTTAGTATGGCGCAAAGCTGCGTCGTCGTATCTCTGTACATATTTACTGAACTACTCCGCCAGGACAGGCTTCGAAATAAGTTCATTTTTCAATAATCATAGCAAATGCCAATAATCATATTCATCAAAGCTTTGAAATCTACAGCGATAAAATTGTGAATGTCTAATGGGTTAAAACAGTTACAGAGAAATAATTTTTGAGCTTGACCTGATGTATATTTTCAGTTCATTTGCATTCACTTAAACTCAAGTCAATATTTGTCCTCACTTAGTGGGCATGCAGTTCCTATATTTCATATGAAATTTTATTTGCACTTCATGTTTGATAAGTAAAGCTAATCTTAAAGGTTGCCCAAAGTATTGGATAGGAATCATATAAATGAGTGTTAACATCCTAAATAATTATTGTTGATTAGAATTATGTTAAAGTTAGACGGGAATACTCGAAAGCATTTAACTGTGTACAAATTATTTGTGCTAAGAATAGATATTTGAAGCTATAATTCCGAACTAATTTTTATTATTATTAATTACTGCAAGCAATTTATTTTCGTTTGATAGGAATATTTGAAACCATAAAATTCTGTGCAAAGAAATGCTTGTTTTAGATGGATAACAATTATTTCAAACCGTATAATTATTTATAAATCAGAATAAGAAAGAAATACTTGACGGCATACTAAGCCCACCATCTGCATCTCTGCAGAGGGTTAAGACTCTCCACAAAACGAGTGTCCAGGATATGATACTAAAAAACCTGATGGTGAAGCTACCGTAATGCTGGTGCTTTGAGGAATGCGAAGTACCCTTTATTGTTATCACTCCAGATCCACCCTGGACTAGAGTAGTAGCGCCTGAATTGTCCCTTTCGACATTTAAACTGTGCAAACAAATGATTTCTGTAAAATTGAATAGTTGGAAATAGGTTTGGTTTCTTTTGTTTAATGGCATATCAACCTTTGTAGGTTATTTAATGCCAAAGCTATTCTACTAGAAGAACAGTATTGGTACTATTTAACCCTTAGCTGGGAGGATAAGGGGGTTCATACCTAAGGGTATTTGCCCGAAAGTGAACGTAATAGCGCAACTGGAGTACGAACTCGCTTACTACGATTCTGCAGTCCATTGCTTTAACCATTACACCACGAGGACACCTCCTTAGTTGGAAATAGAACTGTTTGATCCTTTAACTGTGTGTAAACAAATGACATGTTTAATTTAGTTGTTAATAACACAAAACAATAGTTGAAAACATTTAACTTTGACTTATGCTAAATTAGATTGTTAGAGATAGAACTGTTTGTTTATTTAACTGTTTGTATCTACAAAATGTGTTTACACATCGTACATATTTAATGTATATGTAAAAACAGAATTTGGCATTGAATAACCAGCACTCGTTTATTTGACATAAAACCGAAACCAAACCAACCCAAATTGCTTGACCCCATTCAAATGTGTGCAAACAAAAGATTAAAGATAAAAGTTCTAAGGAATATTAAGAATGTAATGATTACAATTAAAAATTTACAAATGGATTAGATATTGTCATTAAATAACCCATAAGGAGTTGATTTTTGTTAAAGAAATAAACCAAATCAATCAAGATGCTAAGTATATCTACCGCTTGAATTTCTGAAAAAAATACCTGTTTTAGTCTTTACATATTTTTTCTTTATAAGTCATTTTGTCTACAATATATTTCTTATATAAAAGAGGTACCATCGGAACTCAATATATTTGTATAGATTGATATGCACAAATACAAGCATGAAGTTTTAGAATGAGGATTAAAATACATTTATGTTGTATGACATATATATATATATATATGCAAAGTACTAGGGATACATACAACTATGGACAATACATAAATCAATTCCCCCAGAATACGATAAAAGTAATACGGGAATTCGAACGGATCCAGAAGAAAATATGTAGACATAAGATGTCTATTATGTTTAATGGAATTTGCATATATATATATATATATATATATATATATATATATGTAGCAAAAAAATGTGAATGAAACTCACAGTCTTGGCTATAGTGAATATTTTAAGAGTTTAGGTTTTAGTTGTTTATTTTTTATTCGTCAACATTTTGTACGACCTCTTGCTAAAAAACATTCATAATAATAAACTCATGCACACACACACACATATACACACACACGCGTACATATCTATACATATATAGATATGAGTAAATAGATTATATATATGTATATGCATGTGTGTGCGTGTGTGTGTGTGTGTGTGTGTTAAGTGCGAAGGCAGACCTACTCTTCGAAATTATGATTCAGCTGGAAATTGGCCAGGAAATTGCTTTATTCTCTAAGTTAGAGAGTTTTAAATGTCTTGCTCAATTAAAATGCTGCTATGGTATTCCACTTTTTGGTTGGGTAATGATTACAGACGAAAATGAAAATTTGCGTGAATTAGTCAGAATTCTCGAAAGACAGTTAAAAACTTCACACATTTTGCCACCGAGAAACAACTCTGCATTTTTGGATATTATCAGAAAATATCATGAAAAGGATTTTCTTTTTTGCTTTAAGATTCTAGTGATACGACGGGCAACTCAATACATTTAAGATGCATCAAAAAAAAAAAAAAAAAAAAAAGAAAGAAAAAAACTTAAAAAATCAAAGAAATAAACAAATGGAATAAACAAATAAACATAGCAGCAACATTCTCGTAAACAAATATTATCTCGAAAAAACTGACACTTAAACGCTTTTACTTTAATGAATTAGTGTGTTTATTTCAAAATTTAGAAAAAACAACATAGTACATTTGGGAAATTGCTGAGAAACAGTCTTCTTACACGCGGATCTCCACAGTACACATTTCTAACGTTTTTTTTTTTTTTCTTATCTTGCGCCGAAAAACATGAAGTTGTTTTCGCCCAAAAGTTCTGACAGTAATAATAGAAACTTTTAAATTTCATATTCAGAGGAGGATATTAAGACTATGTTCAATAAACCGTATATATATATATATATATATATATATATATATATGTGTGTGTGTGTGTGTGTGTGTGTGTTTGTGTGTGTGTACAGTTACTCGTTATAGTAAAGTATGTAAATAATATATGTACTAGCTATTTTTTAAAAAGTCGATAAAGCATATATATATATATATATATATATATATGTGTGTGTGTGTGTGTGTATGTGTGTGTGTATTTCATTAAATAGAATAGACACTTGTTTCTGCCAATATTATCTTTGATCTGTTCAACTCTTTGTGTGAGTCATTTGATTGGATTAAATGAATTCAAAAAGGTACCTTATTTTCCCCTAGTACTTTCGGTCTCAACTAAAGCCATCTGCGTAACAACGAATAATGAAATGACAAGCTCAGTGACGACTGATAAATGTTTATATAAAGTATTAGAAGAAGAGGAAGTGTTAAGGCAATTTATGACGAAAAAAAATTGCGGGGAAAGTGTTAAAGCCATTTTAAAATGCGGTTGTTATACTCGAAGTTGATCTTAAATGATTTTTAATCTATATCGATGAATCTTGAAGAATTTTTCTTTGTGTAAAATGAAGGTGTTTTCAGAAAAAAAATTTTGTATTTGAATGTGTTTTGAGTTGTTGAGAAATAGAACTATCGTCGAATAGATGAACTATTAAACATCTCAACTGAATTGTAGAAGTTAGGTCAACGTAATTTGTTGTTTTTTGGTTTTAGGATTTATGGCATAGGATCCTTTATAGGTTATATAATGCCAAATCCATTTTTATACAAATAAACAGTTCTATTTCAAACTATTCAGCTTAGCATAAGTACACAGTTTGATTATCAAAAAAATTCTCTTTCAATCTATTCAATTCTTTTTCAAACAATTCATTTTGTGATAACTACGCAGTTTAAATGTCAAAACAATTCTATTTCAAGGATATCAGTTTAGCTTAAGTACACAGTTTAGTTTTATTTGAACGATAGATAGGACCCTACAGGTGCTAACATTCTCGACCAGACTGGAACTGGGAGGAATGGCAATGAAGGGGAGAAAAATTATCCTTGTAGATTTAAACTGATATTCGACTTTGATCGTGCTGAGGTAGTTAGTCGAGTTGTACTGTATATTCAGTGTTAGTCAGGA
>OY757911.1:43979011-44064011 GCA_963585895.1 Sepioteuthis lessoniana
TTGTGGATAGCAGAATTATCTTGCTGAAAAATCTATTCTTCTCCAGATAGAAGACGCTCTTTATATGTGAGAGATAAATCATTTAGCATCATCATATAATCTGCTGCATTTTGTCGACCACTGACAAATTGAAGTTTAAATTTTCCTGAAGATGAGAAGGCTCCCTAGATCATTAGAGATCCTCCTTTTCTCTGCTTTGTTGAGTAATTCCCTTCCGGACATTTTTTTTTTATGCCAGTAGTTTTGAAAGCTATCTAGACAGTCTAAATTGAATTTGCTTTCGTCCGGGAAGACAATTTTTCGCCATTCTTTAGCTCTCGTGGTTAGATATTGAGGTGCGTATTCCAGTCGTTTCTCTTCGTGCTTCATAGTTAACTTGGACAATGAATTCTTTTGTTGTTTAAATGCCTTCTAATTGTTCTAGTACTGCAAGGAGTATGCACTAGAGATTTCAATATTCTTGATGTTGACGAAGTTTTTTTTTTACTTCGCGAACAATTCTTCTCTTGAATTGTGTTGATAGTTTTTCTGGCCTGTCAGTTTTTTTCCATACTAATTTGGACTTTTCAAGTAATTACAAATAAGGATTTTACTGCGTCCTAAGGCCTTCTAAATATTTCTCTGAAATTTTCTGGCTCTTTTCCGAGCTGTAATTTCGCCTTTCTCAAAATCAGATAATTTAGTTCCTTTAGCCATTTATATTTTTAGTTTTCTAAGTATTTCAGTTTTAATAGCTTTTATATTACTTAGACTATATATAATACATTTTTCAATTAAATGAAGTTTTTTTTCTTTTGTATTTATTAGTGATCTCATATTTATGTCAAAAATAATTTTTTAGATTTTTCATAAATGCAAATATATGAATTGAAATTTCTTCTTATCTTAAATTTAAATGTCTCTTACCCTTATCTTTCATATATCTGATTTTCATGATAAAAAAAAATTGTAAACTATAACATTTTCTTCATTTTTGAGGGTAGTCTTTTATTTTTGTCCAGGGGTATATACATATATATATATATATGTGTGTATGTGCGTGTGTGTGTGTGTGTGTGTGTGTGTGTGTGTGTGAACGTAGATAGATAGATAGAAAAAGATGTGACAAAAGAATCGGATTCATAGTCAGTGATTGATTGATAGGAGAGATTTAGGGACAGATATAAAAAAGAGAGATGAAATAGATAAAGACATATTTTATATATATATATATATATATGTGTGTGTGTGTGTGTGTGTGTGTGTGCACGTGCGTGTGTGTGTGCGTCCGTGAGTGTGTGTGTCCGTGTGCATAATAATTTTCAAAGTATCTAATGTGTATGTATAAGATTTTTAGTTCCTTCTAAACATTACTTTCATATATTCATCAATATATTTTCAACTACTTTTTCCCATAGTCTTCTGCGGTTTTTATCCTGTTTTCTTTGTAATTTGGTTTATTTCAACTCGTTTTTTATTTCTTCCTTACCAAGAGCCAAAAATAATATATTTTTCCTGACCAAAAAAGAAATAAATAACAACAAAATAAACATGAAAAGAAGAGAAAAACTTCTCTTTTTATCACCCGTACGTGTAAGTATGCCTACGTACGTCGATAAATCTTACTTATCATATACATAAATATATGCATTCGAATCAAACTTCATAAATACAAACTGGAAGTTTTTTTTCTATCTTCGACAATTATATATCCGCAAATACATATAAAAGAATGCAGGTATTATATATGATTACATATATACGATTATCAGAAGTTAGTTTTCTTATTATATATATATAGATATATACATATATATATATGTGTATGTGTGTGTGTGTGTGTGTGTGTGTGTGTGTGTGTGTGTGTGTTTATTCAATTAGAAAGTCAGCAAAGAATCACAAGCACTTATGCGAATAATTTTCCTTAGCACATATATACATACGAGTGAGCACGCAGAACGGTACAAGCGCACATATATACTGAGAGATATGGAGCATAAGTATTGAATTTTTCTAGTTTCTGAAGGTAATAGGCATCCACATGCCGGTGTCCACAAACATATTTGTATATAATGTATATATGCTAACACTCGCACACACACTCACACACACAAAGATATATATATATATATATATATATATATATATATATATATATATATATATAAGTCACTGTTCTCTATTTATGTGGATTTGATTCTATGGATTGATACATTTATCCTGAATAGACCGAATATATATATGCATATATATATATATTGGATCACCTCAGGTAATAAGATATTCCTATTGAGGTCGGAGATGTATTTTTCTTAACAACTGATATTCTTAAGGTTTTTTTTTTTCTATATTCTATGGCAGAATTCAATCATGATCATCATGTCACGTGACCACCATGGATCTCCCTGGCCCTCTCTCATATCCTGTCTCTATCGTCCATTGCTCCCGGTAGGACTTCAAGACTATATCCTGTATTGGCACAGAGCTGTTGTATATAGATTCTAGCTGGTCGTCCTACCTTTGCTCGTCCTTGTAAAGGGTTCCACAGGAATATATCACGTGTCTCGCATGTCTGGTTCGTCTAACTTGGATAGTTTTCGTGATGGGTGGTTGGTGGCTGTACAGCTTCTCTTTTGTGGGGTGCTGCTTCCAGTTATTGTTCAATATTGCTCGCAGCCTTCTTGTATAATTGCCGTCACGCTTTTTCTCCGTAAGTTTAGTTAGCGTTCATATAGTGCATCCATATATCAGTATCGACACAACTGCTGCATAGAAAAAACTGCATTTTATTTTATCGATCAGGTCTGACTTCCATATGACGTATAGTCTATAGATATCTGTTCATGCCTTTGCTAGTAGCGTGTTGATGTCTTTCTAGGTTGATGAGACACTGCTTCCTTGGTAGGTGAACTTGTCCGCTAGTTTCAAAGGCCCACCCTTTAGTGTGGAGATGTCATCTCTTTGATTAAAGCACATATTAAGGTTTAGGTGAAATAATGCAAAATGTGTCAATGTAGTTATGACCATTAACTTATCAATTACGGCACACACACACACACACACACACACACACACACACATATATATATATATATATATGTTCAAGCTGTGTGTTTGTATCTATCTATCTAAAAGTAATTTAATGAATAGATTTTCTTTTAAACAAAAGTAAAATAAGTTCTTTTTGTATTCTTCCAAAGATTGTAAAATCTAAATGATTTGGAATTGACCTATTGCAAAAATTATTTTAATCTAATCTATTTGTTCTGAAGCAAATCAAAATGACGCGAAAATCAAATACAGCGCTTCAGACTCGAAAAGAGGTCTGTCATCAAATTTTTGGTGTTGGAGAAGTGCAAAAAAATGTGAGATTTATAAAAAAAAAAGGTGTGTGATATGTACGAAAAAGTATGTTTTAGTAAAAAATATTCATAAATAGAATAAACATGGATTGGCCACTGAAAGTTCGAGTGAAAACACACTGACTCCCCGGTACAGAGCACTTTTTGTATACGAAAGGATTCATGACGATTCATTTCGTGGAAAAAAGTTAAAAGAGTAAATAGCGCTTCCTATGGCCAACTCCTTAGGCAAAATTACTCTTATTCATTGAATTTGCCGCGCATATGTATATACGTATATATATATTATTTCTTTTTTAAGAGTATTAGCGCTGTGTGAAATACAAACAGCATTGTCCCGGATTTGAACTTGGGATACCGTGTATATTTCAATGGACGGTTGCCATTACACATAGAATACCTCCAAAATATACATATATAGACATAGATATACAGATATAAATATGTTTGAAATTATAAAGAAGTTGAAACTCAGCCTGGAATTTCTTTTATTTCTCAAGTTAGATTTGAAATGTGTTCACTGTTAGAAATATTGCTACGGTGTACTGTGTTTTAATTATGTAAGATATCAGACACACATTATATATATATATATATATATATATATATATATATATATATACTGTGTTTTAATTATGTAAGATATCAGACACACATTATATATATATATATATATATATATATATATTATTATTATTATTATTAATATCATCTAAAACTTAACAGATGTTAACCTTTAAAAATGGATTACATCTGTTGAACGTCACTTAATATTAATGATGTAATTGCTCTCTATGTGATGTTTTAAAATACATCTTCTAAAAATTAATAGCCATACATTAAGCCCTCTGTTAGATTATGTTTATATATTATATACGGTATGGATTGTTCCTTGGAAGTCTACTCTTAGACATAATCTATATGAAAATTATATAGATAGATACTTAGATAAATAGATAAAGATAAACATATAAGTAAAAGTAAAGTTGGTAACCATTGTCAAGGGCAAACAAAAGGCTCCCTTTTCAATAGCTACTACACCGAGTTACTGGGGAAAGCACAACTCCTTTCCCTGGCTTGTTCCACTTTACATTGATCCGTAACTTATAATGCTGAGTGTTAAGCAAGGCGGCATTAAGTAACATTTTTTGAGTCTTTGGTATGACTCGACTTTGGAATGAACCCTGGTCTCCCGGACCATTAGCGAACACTTTACCCACTAGACCTATCGCTCGACATAGATGTAGCTTTAAATATGCATCTATGAATGAAATATCATTTATGTTAAATAGGAAATGCTATTCTTTAAACACAGTTTACAATGGCCAAAACCTAAAATGCAAAAGGCATGTTGTGTAGTGTCTTTGGAAATGGAAATTGCATACCGTGCAATCTTGGGCTGCAAAAACATCACGTTTTTTTCTTTTTTTCTAACATTGATGTAAAATTTTGAATTAAGGAAGTTTAACATATCTAGGAATGCAGCCAGGGAGACTTTAAAACGATGCCAATATACTAGATGGCTGACTACTCATTACTCTAAATAAAATAAAAGGACTACATAGATTTTAAATCAACATTAAGCAGAGCCTGATTTCTCTCTCTCTCTCTCTCTCTCTCTCTCTGTCACTGTCACTCTGTCTCTCACACAAGCTGAAATGCATCTATATAGATATAAAAATCATTCTCCCACACAGTGAACTCACCCAATGCCATTAAAAATGTAAATGTATGTATACTAAAGCTTACCTACATATATACATGCGCATCTCCCACACTAGTCCAGTCGACTAGGCCTGCAGAATACACCAACTGCATCTCTGCAAAGGGGTAAGACTCCCCAACGAGTGTCCTGTGTATAATACAAAACAATCTGATGGTGAGGCTCCAGTAATGCTGGAGCTTTACTGAACGCGGAGTACCCCTTTATTGCTATCGCTCCCAGGTCCACTTGACCGGATTGGTAGCAACTGATTTGGTCCTATCTATGGGTCAAATTGAAATAACTGTGTAATTATATTAAGCTGAATTGTTTGAAATAGAATTGACATTTCAACTGCGTACTTATGCTAAACTGAATTGTTTTTGAAAGAACTGTGTATATGTATAAAAATGGATTTGGCATTAAATAACCTACAATGGTTGATAGGAGAAAAAACAAATCAAGCCAAACCAAATCCCGCCCCCACACACAGGATATATTCATACATACACGGATTAAATATTGCAATGTCTAGAAATCTATGAAGATATATGAGTGTATGTACGTGTGTAGACTTCCGCACATAGAATACATACTTATATGCACACAAGAAGATTTACATAGACTAAAGTTCTTCACGGACAATTAATTCCATTGAGACATTCTCAGACAAATCTGGAACTAAACAAAATTTAAAGAAAATCAATCAAAACAATGTTCACTATAAAATAAAGCAGCTGAAACTTCCTGTTGAAATCGTCACAGGAACTTGCCGATACAATAACCGACGGAAGAAGACGAAAAATTCGAAACATGTAGCGCATAAGTCAATGAAATCGTAGCTTAAATTCGAATATTGAAATCATTTGCGGACCTTTCATTTCAATATATATATATATATATATATATATATATATATATATATATATATATATATATATACTGTAAATAGTGGCGCATATATTGAACAGGTATTTAAGTCGACTTCAAGTTGCTTGGAGCAAAATTCTGGGCTAGCCCCTCTACCTAAGGTATAGGTCTACACCATGGCTTCATTGTTACAAGCAAAGTCATACTGAAAAGAAGGTATAAACATAATTATTAATAAATCTAATAAAATCCTAAATATTTAATTCTATATTTATTCTTGAGAGTGAACGAAATTAATTATTGATTCTTCCAGGGTCTTCTAATGTTCTTAAAAGTTTAGTAAGATGTTAGCTTAATAATCACTGACTGAATATTTTTCTGTGAAAAGTTTAACTTTATTATTCAATATTTTTCTGTGAAAAGTTTAACTTTATTATTCAATATTTTTCTGTTAAAAGTTAATTCAATATTTTTGGCAACCCCACTTCAAAATCGAATTTTTTTACCTCCTGTATATTTGTTTCTAGCAGCTAAAAAATTAGTTAATCTTTTCCTTAAGGGTTTTCGGACTATTGTCTTCATCTTTTTTATTATTTCAGCTGATATGTACACTGACCTTCTTCTGGTGTTTGTCGAACTCTGGAACCTACACGGAACTTCGAGCTACATCCTTTATTGAATCCACAGGGGTCGACTGTTCTGATTCCGTTAGCCATAACCGGGTACAAGTGTTATCTATTCCTGTATTGTTACTCGCCTGCAGTCAGGATTGAACCTGCAACCTCCATATGATTGTCTCCTTAGATGCTTAACCGTTACGCTATGTACACTGCTACACAGTTTAGAGTGAATTTTTGGGACTAATAAGCTTATTGTTCTTACTTGACTAGGATTACTACTATTATGTAGGATTTTTTACCTGTGCTCATATTCAGATTTTTTTCATCTAATCTTTCCGTGTTGGTTCCCGAGTTCGACAAACACCTGAAGAAGGCCGGAAGACATATCGGCCGAAACGTTGTGGAAATAACAATATAGATGAAGTCAATATTTCGGAAAACCCTTAATGATAAAAATCAAGCTACGTCTCAGAAATTTAGACAACTAATCTTTTCCTGCATTTTATTTTTTATTGAGTAAACTGTAATGATTAATGTATAAAAATTAAAGACAAAATTACAATAAAAATATTATCACATAAAGTTAAAGACTATTTCTTAACAGACTTATGTCTTATCGAAAACGTTTTTCTACGCTTGTTTTTATATTGCAAAATCAATTAAAAACAAATTACCATTATTATTTTGCAAAGTTATCTTAATGTTTTTCTTTAATATTGTTGTTTTTCATTAAATATATATGCGTTCATTGAAGAATTTTTTTATCAATCGTGGTTTTCTTTAAGAGAAAATAACCATATATTAATGTTTACTTTGAATTTTTTAGATTTTCCATTGAAGCGTCAAATAAACCCGAATGTCATATTCTTATCCCAAAATTAAAGATAAAACATTTAAGAATGTCTTTACAAAATTGAATCTTATATTATACAATTTAATATCTTTAATTAGAATGAAATGTTGCTCAATAATTTTTTTAGCTTCTTGCGTAGTATTTATTTATTAACTAACGTTGAATACGAAAGAAATTTTTCACTCCATAAGGCAGTGATTAAAGTGCTTTGCGTTGGATTGCTCCACCACGAGGATATTTTATCAAAAATAGTCAAAATCCTCTCTTCTTGGCATTCTCGTTGCGAGATACCTCAGGCATTGGGCAAGAATCCTAGTACTTTCTTTTAAATAGAGTGGGAGTTGTTGCCTGGAGGAAGAGCACTCAAGGAGAAAGCTAGGATTAAGTGATCTTATATTGATAAAAGCGAGGAATTAAGAAGCTCAATTAATACGATAATTAATTAAAAGATAACATAATATTTTGCAAAACTTTGTTAATAATTGACCCCCAACCAATTTAACATAAAAAAGAAAATAATTTTAAAAATGGATTCTCAGATTTAAGGCAATCCTCTAAAATTTCTGATTTTAACATATTGGGCAGAGGGGAGGTAACAGTTGGGATTAAGAATATAATTAATTTGGCTTGAAAAGTTCCCCTTAAATTGAAACAGCAGAAAAAATAATTATGCTGAAGAGGCCTAATCTATCATATTAGATATTACTTTGCTTCCAGCAATGCCCAAGAAATGTAATATCTTTGCTTGTAAAACAAATTACAGAAGCCAGCAAGACAACACTGAGCGTGAGATGAATCAAATATCAGTTTATCGTTTTCCGAAAAAATACTTTTTCTTAGAGAGAGAGAGAGAGAGAGAGAGAGAGAGAGAGAGAGAGAGAATTTCAAATACCAATCTGATTGAAACAATCAATATAGTCATTTGAGAATTACATTGAGTGTTTCATTTTGTTACCATAGAGGTACTTGGAAAAATGTGCCCTGAAATTTACCATCTGTATGGCTAGGTATGCCAAAGAGTTAAATACCAACACCCTTTGCTGTTCAAAGGTATACAGAAAAAAACCTCCAGTATTGTTCGAAATCAAATTGATGATGAAATGGAGGCTTCTTTTTTTTTTTAAAATAGTTTAGATTAATTTTACAAATTTGAAAGAAAGTTAAATAAGCAACGGAAAGACTTTGTATATCAAGTTGTAGAATTCTAAGATGAAAATCATTGAACTCCTCACTCATCAAAAGTTATCGATGGCATCACTCTCTGAATTTTCTGTAGCTGTCATTAGCAACATGTGATACTGTACCGAAATATGAAGAATGCAACTCCAGGGCACAATCTCAAACATCAATAGATGTTACACATCTTTAAATACAAAGTGACACAGCTGTATCAGATACGAACTTGTTTATTGTTATACAGACTGCATACAGTTTCTAGCAGTCATCGAAGCACAAGAGATAGAGAAAAATGAATTGTAAGGGTATATTAATAGACACACAATTGCCACTACACACAGTCACCCCTCACCTGTTGCTGCCCCGAAGGGCTCTGTGGATATCAACTCTATATAAACTCTTACTCAACCGACAATTGATTCCCAACTTCTCAACTGACTAATTTTCAAAATTCGCTAATTGTTATATATTCTAGAATTAAGTATATTATTAGTGTGATGTCATCTCACTAAGTTATCGCGTTATATCATCATGATCATCGCACGTGTTCCTAACTTTCATAATGTTTTCATTTTACCTCAATCAAACTTATGACAACATGAATCCATTTTATTTACATTTTGCCTTCCTGTCCCGAGATGATAGGTGTCCGCTATTATATGTTCGCTGGTAAAAGCTCTTGACATTTCCAATTTGACTTAAGTTTCCACTCTGAGTATTTTTTTCTTTTTGCAAATTAAAAGATCCCTTAATTATTTGCCACCTGACCAAACTAAGTAATGAGAAAATTAATATGATCAACCATCGCTGTAATATTTTATATCATTAAGAAGGATGATATCATAAGTTTCAGAACTTAATGAAAACTATTTTGTACTATATGTATTTAATACTCTTAATGTCTGTCAAAATTATAGCATAATTCTTTATAATGAACTATATGTCTGAAAAAAATATTATATTATGGCAAAAACTATTTGGTAAGTCAGTTGGCAATCGATCTCTCCTCGATCAAATAGTAATTGGTATAATGTTGATAATGGGGGTTCAAAATGTCTTACAAGATTAATTCCAATTGAAAAATATGATTAGCCTTTTTATTTGAATAAACTGTAAGATTTCAGGCAATCACTTCTGTACTCGTAGAGGGAAAGGCTATTACGAGATTTCAACCGAGAGTAAATAAAGCATTTTTGAAATTATATCCCACACTCCCAAACTAAACTTTGTAAAATAAAAATAATAATCATTTGCTTTTGGGTTATATTCAACTGTTGAAAAATATTTGGAATTAGTGGCTTCCACAAAAGACAGGTGAACTAGTTTTTGATAATGAAGTAAAGGGAGTTGTAAAATGGGCATATAATAAACATTTATATTGTTTTGAATCTGAAAGACTTGAATGAGTTTTCAGGCTTAAATAATATATCCATTGCTTCCAAGTCCTTAGAAAGACAACTGGTTTCTACTTGCCCCCAGAGTGTTTTAAAAAAGCCAAAGCAAACAAACAAAAACATATGATAAATTTCTTACTGAATCTGGAATAAGCACAGATAAGAATGATACTGGCATCATCATAAACAAAATTTTAAATAATAAGATACTTCAAATTGATGAACTACCTAATGACGCACGACAAGCTGAAACCAGATCTCCAAATGACAGCTGAGTTGGTATTATCATTCATATTGGTCAAATGGCAACTAGGTTAATTTACAACTGATCCATTAGAAAAAGAAATTAGTTACTCACAGTCTAATAAAAGTTCGGATTTCAATCCTGCTGAAGTAGTCGATGCAATATTTTGTAGAGGTTTTTCAAATTAAAAGGGGTTGTACGTCCCAATTTACAGTATATATATATATATATATATATATATATATATATATATATATATGTGTGTGTGTGTGTGTGTGTGTGTGTATTCTGTATATATATATATATATATATATATGTGTGGGTGTGTGTGTGTGTGTGTGTGTGTGCACGATATACATGTACGTGCACCCAGGAATACATTCACTTGACCGGTTTTATGTCTGTTGTTCTGATTTGTTTAATCCCAGGTTTGTATCTGTTTTGTTGGTTGGGTTTAATTCCATATGAACTCTTGTAGGTACTTTAATGCCTGTTTATATATATATATATATATATATATATATATATATATATATATATATATATATGATTTGTAAAGGCATATTTTGTTGATGATATTTTTAAACGAGCCAGAACTCATTTGCTTGCCAAACGTTAAATGGTTTCAAGTAGTACTTTGTGATAAAAACAATTCATCTTAACATCAGTCATTTGTTTTCTCGCAGTTAAATAGATATACATATGTGATTTGTTAGTGAATATTTTCTTGATATTTTTTTAAAGAGTTAATTTTTCTCCTCACAATTACGTATTATTATTGTTTGCACCGTTAAAGGCTATCAAATATTTCTAATTCTCGTTGATATTAAACATATGTTCGCAGATAATGAAATGGTTGCAAGTATTGCTATTTAACACGAATGATTTTTTTAACACAAATGATTCTCTTCAACACAATTCCTTCATTTGAACACAGTCAAATGGTTCTAAATATTGCAATGTAAATACCAATATTTCAATTTATGTACTCAGATAAACATTTTCAAGTATTCCACGCTCATAGTTTTATTTACATACAGTTAAATGGCTCTAAGTATTGCTATGTAACACTAACAATTCAATTTAATATCAGTCGCTTATTTGCACCCAGTTATATGGTCAAATAGTTTTATGTGATCTATAGATTGAACTATCACAGGATCACACTAGAATTGCGAGTAATGTCTATGAAGGAGTACTCCATATTCCTAAAGCTCCAGGACAGGAACCACACCAATAGATAATTTAGGGTCATATCAGGACACTTGATGGGATGAGGTCTTTCCCAACTGCAGAGATGCAGTTGACATCTTTTAGAGACTAAGACAACAAGGCTGTTTATGTTTGTGAATGCACCGTTGGCGCTTTATATCCGTGAATACTTCTGGTTTATGTAATTTCTGTGCATATATAAGTATGTACGGTCTCTGTGTGTGTACATACACGTATACATGTTCGTACTCTCATGCATACACACTCTCGAACATATATATTTTCGAGTGTATTGAGTTGATTTTTGGCCTTTATTGTTCTTTTCTGTTTTTCTTCTCTCTCTTTTTCCCTCTCTTTGTTTTCCTTTCTTTATATACACGTATATATGTATTCACAATTATGTGTACATACACGTTTTTTTTTCAAGCATATTGGGTTGGTATAATGTCTGTGAGAATACATTAAACCCCATATTCAGGTGTATTTTTTAGCTAGTCTATGTATATATTTGTTTTAGTGTAGTTAGGCTCTGTTTAATGTTGGTTTGAATCTATGTTTTTTATTTCTTTATTTTATTTGTTTTAATGAGTAGTCAACAGTCTGGTATATTGGCATTATTTCAAAGTCTTCCTTTCAAAGTTTTGCTGCGTTCATAAATGGTTTTGAGAATGTATTTTTCTACTTTCTGATTATATATATATATATATATATATATATATATATATATATATATATATATATATGCGTGTGTGTCTCTGTTTACGTGTGGTTTAAGTGTTGGGAGATTGAGCGAGTGTAGGAAGAGTAAAGTGTTGAACATCTCCCATAGCATTAGTTGGTTGGTTGTTTCGGTTTCATGGCATATCAACCTTTGTAGGTTATTTAATGCCAAATCCAGTTTTTATACGAATAAGTAGTTCTATTTCAAACATTACAGTTAAGCATAAGTACACAGTTCAAATGTCAAAATCATTTCTATTTCAAGCAATTTAGTTTTGTCAAACAGTTCTTATTTAAGAAATTCAGTTTAGTATAAATATAGTTTTGTTTAAGCACATGTAAATTGAATAATTCAGTTTAGTATAAGTACAGTTTTTGTTTGCACACAGTTAAATGTCAAAACAGTTCTTTCGAACAATTCAGTTTAGTGTAACTACAGTTTCAGTGTGAACAGCTGTTCTATTTCAAACAATTCGGTTTAGTATAAGTACGCAGTTTACATGTCAAAACAGTTCTATTCCAAGTAATCCAGTTTAGCCTAAGTACGTAGTTTAGTTCTATTTAACCCATCGATAGGGCCCCACAAGGTGATACCACTCCGGGCCAGAGTACACCTTAGGGGCGATGGCGATGAAGGGGTGCTCCACATTCCCTAAAGCTCCATTATCCCTGGAACCTCACCATCTGATTGTTTAGTGGACACTCTTTGGGGTGTCTTCTTACTTTCCATATATGCAGTCGGTGTATTCTACAGCCCTAGCCGATTGGGTAAGCGGCCTAAGTGATACTTAGGGAAGTAGTCGGAGGAGAGACAATATTACAATTGAGTTTACTTAAATTGAATTCAAGAAAAAACAAGAAATGAACAAAAACTGTATACTCTCTCTCTTTCTCTTTCTCTCGGGTTCTCTTTCTCTCTGTCTGCTGTCTGTCTTTCTGTCTGTGTATATATAGCTATTATAATAGTGTTGAATTTTTTATTTACTGAATGTATGAAGAAATTACAAAAACAAAATAATCCAAATTAGATGAATTTATTTTGATTTAAAGCTAACGTTAAACGTTTCGGTTTTAATAACCTTCATCAAGACTTTGATAACATGAGAAATGTTCACACAACGATAGATGCTTGTCGAGATAACAGGAGCAAAGAAAATGTATATAACGAAAAATAAATAAACGTGCTTTTAGCGTTCTTAATTTAAAAATATTAAGTACGTATTTGGTACGTGGAATGATGTTTGAAAATTTTAAGAGATCAGAAAAATATTCTCGTCTCTAGAGAAATATGCCGAGGTTGGTAAGTTTTTATATTTACAGATCGTTTTGATGTCATCCATGTTAGAATGTTGTGTAAGGATGCATTTGGTACTTGTTTTTCCAAAAGGACAGTATGGAAGTAAATATGGATCTGTGTAATGTGTTCGGATGATGGCAGTCTTAGTGCAGCAATTGAGATTAGACACTTCTGTGAATGGCCCCTATGCACACAATGTATATTACACAAAAAGAACCCTATAATTTGTTTTCAATATAAACATATTACATTCAGTTATTGTTGGGTATCACCTACCTTTTCAGCATAATGAGCTGTTACATCTGCCATATATGGCAGTAGCGGAGATCCGTCTGAGAATAAGCCTACGAGTCAGACCAGAAGAGCCGTTCCTATTGTTGAAGTATATCATTACTCTATCACTTATCATATGTTCTTATTACTAACAGTCTCTCTCTTGTAAATACTCTTTCCTGTAAATATAACTATTTTCCTCATATATCGTGGTTTGTCTTATTATTATTACTACTTGTGTTCACTAACCAGAAAACAACAGTTATATTTTGTTTTTGCGAACGTTAAATTTCGTTCTGATGGCTTGCTGTGGTTTCTTTGTATAATGGCACATCAACCTTCGTTGGATATTCATGGGAAATCTACCATTCTAAAAGAACAGTGGTATTAATTAACCCATATCTAAGGAATAAGTGGCTTCATACATTCCCCTGGGTATTAATCTGAAATTTAACGTAATGATATCTAATTACGGAATGTTTTTTTCATATTAATCATTTTTCGTTAATTATATTCTATCATTAAGTTTGGTTGGGCTTTGAACTATTCGGCTCTTAGTGCAGGTGCCCACACATTGAGTACAGTTCACGCTCGTGCACAGAGGATATGACTATCACAAATATCATAATAAAAACCCCAGATAGGATATAGGACTGGGGTGTGAATGACGTCGTGCCCGGAAGCGATGGGCTGAGAATTTGGTGATTTCGAAATACTTTAGTTGAGATTTGACTCTGGGTTAGGCCAGTCCACCTGGAGGGTTGACTGTGGGCGATGTAGGAACAGTTAGCATAGTAAAAATTGTGTCTGTCTCCTCGTGTTGAAAAACTAAAATCAAGATGGTTATAAACGTTTCATACCTGAATAACGGAGAGTCGTCAGTGTTTCGGATTTCCCTGCATCTGTATATTTTACAGTAATAGCACGACAGGATTTAAAACATGGTTACTACTATGACGTAGTCATTACGTTAAACTCAAAGCCATGGGAATCCCGTTCTGGATGATTAGCCCAATCGGCTCCACCGGCAGCATATCTGCAGAGATATAAAACTCTCCTAACGAGTGTCCAAGATATTACAATAAAAATATGATGGGGAGACACCAGTATAGTTGAAGCTTAGCTGAATGGGGAGTAACCCTTCATTGCCATCGCTCCAAGGTCCACTTTGGCTCAGAGTAGAAGCAACTGATAGGGTCCTAGCTTTGGGTCAAATAGAACTGATTGACATATAAACTTATGCTAAACTCAGTGTGCTTATGCTAAACTGGCTGTTTGAAATTGAAGTGTTTTTATATTATCTGCATGTAAACAAAAAAACTCTTCTGATGTTAAACTGAATTGTTTGAATTGTAACTGTTTTGATATTTAAACTGTGTGCTTATGCTAAAACGAATTGTTTGAAAGAGAACTGTGTACATGTATAAAATATATTTAACATAAAATACTCTACAATTGTTGATATGCAATAAAACTAAACTAAACCAAACCAAACCAAACTAATTATGGAAGATCTTTGAGCTATGAAATCCGTTAACGTGGATTCTAAATCTTAAATGACCCCTTCAAACTTCGGCAACATAAAAAAAGTTGTATTTGTTAATTATACTCATTACTAGCTTTTTCAATAGCTTTTATGTCTCCCTGTTGGAGGGGGGGGATCAGATTACGCAGATTGTATCCTCTGCAGAATAAGACACTCATCCTTTAAACAAGAGTGACCTGGTTATGCCACTAAAATGTATTTAATTGCTCAGCTGAAGTACTGGAGTTCTGGGGAGTTTAAAGTGGTCCTTTACTGCTATTACTCCCAGGCACACTCTGACATCGAGTGGTAGGACATGTTATCTAAGGGTTAAATAGATCTTTTTAAATGATTCTGATTTGATAGGACCGTCTTGAAAAAACTTAAGGAACAATTACAGAAAAAATTTGAATATGAACATACACTGAACACGATTTCCTAAAACCTAGTAATAAAGTAATCTAAGAGGGGTTGATGTGCCTTAAAATCGATCTCGCTTACTTCGAGGCCGCAATCCTACAGGTTAACCACAATGAAATATTCCTTTGTCTATGAACAGGCAATTCATTTACACATACACATATCAATATCCACATAAAGATATGCATGTATATATATATATATATATATCATGTCATGCCATCAGCATAGATCTCCCTGGCCCTTTCCCGCTCTTCTTCGTCTATCGTCCATTGCTTCCGCCAGGTCTTCAGTGCTACATCCAGTATCGACACAGAGCTGTTGTATTTAGGTTCTAGCTAGTCGTCCTGCCTTTGCTCGTCCATGTGAAGGAGTCCACTGGAGTACGTCGAATATGAGTTCGTCCCTACTTCTTCAGCAGTGTTCTGCATGTCTGGTTGATCTAACTTATATAGTTTCCGTGATGGGTGGTAAGTGGCCGTACAGCCGCTACTTTGTTGGGTACTGCCTCCTGGACTTGTTCAGTATTGCTCGTAGCATTCTTGTGTAGTTGCCGTCAAGCTTTTTCTGCTTACGCTTAGTTAGTATCCATGTAGTGCATCCATACAGCAGTATCGATACGACAGTTCTTTGGAAAAAATTGCGTTTAATTTCATCGCTCAGGTCTGATTTCCATATAACCGATAGGCTATTGATAGCTATCCATGCCTTTGCTTGTTGCGTGTCGATGTCTGTCTCAGTTGATACTCAATGCAATGCCAAACCAGATCCTGAGCGTATGAATCCTAAGGTTCAACGGCCAGGATCAAATAGTTCGATTGGGGGAACTACTGCTGCTCATCTATACGGATGACTTCGGTAGATGAGAATAAAAACAGCAATCGAAAGATTACCATGACCCACATCAAATATATATCAACAGAACCTTTCGATACAAACTCACCTGAAGATATGCGACGTAAAACTCATGTAACGTGACAAGGAAATAAAGGGCCTTTTGGGACATGCCTGGAGCCAATAAGATCTTTGTGATGTGGCTGTTTTGTCTCGCGGCGTAACGTAACAAGCTTTTTTTTTTTCAATCCGAAGTTAACCCATTTGATCAGGTGCGAGCAGACAAACGTCGATACTTTTCATTTGACGCTTGTTGGCGTGGAATGGTTTAGTCATGTCATTTAAGCCTGGTATCAACCTGCCTTTTTGGTGATATGGTTGTTGAAGTCGTTCGGGCCTTGTCTTCCTGAAAATCAAGCAAGCGCACGATTCCTTTGGGAGAAAAAGTATCTTGCTCATCACATTAAAGCAACTGACACAAACACAAGAGATTTAAGTTTACTGCTGTCATTATTTTTTGTCATTAGAAAGGTACTCAAATACACTTTACCGGATATGTATATATATATATATATATATATATAGAGAGAGAGAGGTGGAGAGAGGAGAAAGAGAGAGATATTGGCTAAATGTTAGAATTTACTTTAATCTTATTCCTGAGCTGAAAGTGGACTTAACAGAGATCATTTCAAATTGAAGATCAATCACCCACTGAATAAATTGAGACAAAGTCTTGCATTTAGTTTGAACTTCCAAAAAAGTTATTGACCCTAGATTTGTCCACTTATTTCTTCCCAGCTATTGGTTCAATAGTATCACTACAGTCCTTCTACATGGATAGCTTTGCCAGTATTTAACCCACGAATGTTGATATACCATTAAACAAAAAACTAAGGGACCCCCACCTATATTTTTTATGCATCTTATCTTCCCGACGATTTCTGAATACATGAAACCCAGGGTCACAGACTATACCATGTAATACATGCACATATATATATATATTGTTGGGGGATCGTCATATGTCGTGCTGATAGACTCGAGCTCTTTGATGTTCTCTGATCATCCGTCCCAATCGTCCATATCCATCACTCCTGGTAGGTCTTCGACATTGTATCCAGTGTCCGTACGGATCTATATTTGCTGGTTGAATAACATTGGTGTGTCTAAGTGTTGGAGTTCATAAGAGAACGTTACTTATAAGTATGTCTTGTTCATCTCTCTTTGGTTGGATTATGAGATGGAAAACAATGGCCATACTGCTGCTATTGTATATATATATATATATATATATATATCTGATGAATTTACTATGTATAGTTTTTGGACCAAGGTGATGTTTTTCAGTATTTTCCTACAAATTATGTGAACCAATGGGAAACAAAATTATGCTTGGGAACTATACAGTGTGCAACTTTTCCCGCAATATTTAGCCATTAAAAGATTTTTAAAAAAAGGAGAAATATGAATTATATGTTTTCCGGAAAGAATTTGCATTTCATTGATTATATGGATTTTCAATCAACTAAATCAACAATACATTTTTCTATAATTTATTTAAGCCAAACTATTCATAAAGTAATACAAAAACATAGTTTGAAAAGAATTCTGTTATGCACATTTATTTCTTAGAAAAAAAATTGTTACCGTTTGGAATTCGATGTTGCTTGTAGACTTGACAAAAAGCATTGATTACAGAAATTGAAAATAAATAAGTATATAGGATTTTGATTGAGTTTCATTGTTATCCGAATGTAACTATTGGCCTCATATACAGAGTAGATATGTTGGTATCTTATATATATATAGTAGGTGTTACCAAATACATACATATATCATAAATTAGAAGAACAACCACACTCAGACAAGTAAAATCTTTATTTGCTTCTTGAAAAAAATATAACTACATATACATAAATAGTTGCTCTTATATAAAGAAGTCAATGGGAATGGGTCCTTAAGAGTTGCACCCAGGACTTTATCTTTACGGGAGAGTCAGTGAATTTCTAATCCATCGATTGTCTTTCGAGAAGGATCTCAGTGGTGAACCCACATTTGGCTAATTTGTAAGAATTTTTTGTAGAAAAACGACTTCTCCAAGCACATAATAGATTTCTCTGTAAATTTCACATACTTTGCCCTTTTAAGCCACCAAAGATTGGAAGCTGTGATCAAACTTGAAGCATTTTTTTTTCATTTTTCGTCCTTTTGATATTTCCTCAAAATAAGTATTTTAGCGAGATTTATATAATTTTTGCTGTAAACAATTTTAAAAAAATGCAGAGTTTATATCAAAGGAAAAAAAAGTTAAAAATGAGTATCTTGTTTTGTGTATTTGATAAAAATGTCTTTTAATTAATCAAATCGGAAATTTTGGACTTTGTGAAATGTAACATCTATGCATATTTGTGATCCCATAACATATATATATATATATATATATATATATATATATATATATATATATTGTAAACAAACAGCTTTTAGGTAAAATTATCTTTAAACTAGCAAAATCTTATTCATTTTTCCAGAGTTGAGTGGTTTTAAGTATTGTTTTTGATACTACAAATTCTTTTAAGTATTTATAAATTGTTTGTGCACTTAATTCTTTTCAAATGAAGTAAATGTTATGTTTAACACAGAGATGGAGCCCAAACAGTTACTCCAAGTCAGAGTGGACCTGGGAATGATGACAATGAATTTGTACTGAACATTCTCTAAAGTTTTAGGACTGGTGCCTCACCATCCGATAGTTTATTGCTACCTCGAGGTCATTCACAAGGGTTTCTAACCTGCAGTCAGCGTATTCTACTGCCCAAGGAGACAGTAGGTAGGGACAATTTTCAGACGAATAACCCACAATTAACTGCGTTTTTTCTTTAATTCAATGAAAGGGTAACTTCAGAGAAAAATGTTTTAAATACCGAAGTTTGAATGTAATTTTGTGAGCTCATATACAGGGTATTTAAAGGTAAAATGACTAAGTTATCTAAGTTATGATACATTGATTGTACACGTTCATACTCATTCATTCGGGGTTTGGTTTCGTTTGGCTTTATGGAACATTAACGTTTGTTGGTTATTTAATGCAAATTTTTTTTTATGCATTTAAACTGCTGTATTTCAAAGAATTCAGTTTAGTATAAGTATAATTTTTTGTTTACACACAGTTAAATGTCAAAA
Source organism: Sepioteuthis lessoniana (assembly GCA_963585895.1). Lineage (NCBI taxonomy): Eukaryota > Metazoa > Mollusca > Cephalopoda > Myopsida > Loliginidae > Sepioteuthis > Sepioteuthis lessoniana. The sequence continues at coordinate 43,998,676 of OY757911.1, forward strand.
CAGTTCTTTTTCAAACAATTCAATTTTGCATAAATACACAGTTTTAGTGTCAAAAACAGCTCCATTTTAAACAAGACTGTTTAACAGATTCACTGTCAAAAACTGGTCTATTTCAATCAATTCAGTTTAGCCTAAGTATACGAGTTCATTGTAAAAAAACTGCTCAATTTAAAACAATTCAGTTTAGCATAAGTACAGAGATCCAATGTCAAATAACAGTTCCATTTGAAAAAAAATGGTTTAGCATTAAGTACATAGTTTAAATGCCAAAAACAGTTGTATTTCAAACAATTCAGTTTAGCATAAATACACAGTTTCGATGTCAAAACACAGTTCAGTCACAGATTATTCAGTTTGGCATAGGTACATGGTTTAGTTCTATTTGACCCATAGATAGGTCCCTATCAGGCGCTACCACTCCGGGACATAGTGGACCTGGGATCGGTAGCAATAAAGGGCTACTCTGCATTCCCCAAACCTCCAGCATTACTGGAACGTCAACATCAGATTGTTTAGTATCATGACTAGGACACTAGTCTTACTCCTTTACAAAGAAGCAGTCGCCGTATTCTATAACCTCAGCCGAGGGGGAAACATCTTTGGAGAAAGTCCTCGAGGGATTGTAGCTAGCGTATTGAACATGTATCTCTACGCATAACACTTTTGCATATCAGTATTTCGGCCACAGGAAGAAATATGATAAATTTACTATGAGTTTTATCACTGAAAAATATCTCGTCCCATTTATGAAGGAATTGTACAAGGCTACAAACCTACCTACACGCGCACTGACACGTACACAAACACACACACATATGCACAAATGCACACGCGCAATGTCATTTTACAATTGCCCAGTCAGCCGGGGCTGTAGAATACACCGACTGCACCTCAGCAGAGGGGTAAGACCCCGCCCCCAACGAGTGTCCTAGATATGACACTAAATAATCTGTGAGGTTCAAGTAATGCCGGAGCTTTGGGGAATGCGGAGTACCCCTTTATTGCCATCGCTCCCAAGTCTACTCAGGCCCGGAGTGGTAGCACCTGATAGGGCCATATCTATGGGTTAAATAGAACGAACGGCATACTTATGCTAAACTGAATTGTTTGATTAAACTGAATAGCTTGAAAAAGAAATGTTTTTCACAATTAAACCGTACTTACATTTAAACTGTGTGCTTATACTAAACCGAATTATTAGAAACAAAATCGTTTTTTTTACATTGAAACTGTATTTACACTAAACCGAATTATTTAACATAGAACTGTTTTGATATTTAACTGTGTGTAAACTTATACTAAACTGAATTAACTGAATTAGAACTGCTTGACTAAACTGAACTAAACAACCTACTAGCACGTTAACATGCACACGCACACACACACACACACACATGCACAGATACACACACAATGTCATTTTACAAGGTTACGCATCTACCTACCAGCACATTGACATGTACACACACACACACACACACACACACATGCACCAATACACACACAATGTCATTTTACAAGGCCACACCTACCTACACGCATGCTTACATGCACGCACGCACACACATACATGCACAAATATACACGCTTAATGTCATTTTATAAGGCTACACACCTACCGACACGCACGCTTACATGTATATACATACACACAAATACACACGCATAATGTCATTTTAGAAGTCTACATACCTACCTACACGTACGCTTACATATATGCACACACATACACACACGCACAAACACAAATACATGCACACAATATCATTTTACATGGCTACACACCCACCTATATGCACGCTTATATGTATATGTAAATACATACACACACACACACACACAATACGCACACATAATGTCATTTTGCAAGGCTACACACCTATATACAGGCACACGGGAGTGCTCGTAGAGTAATTATAATTGTCAAACGAAATGGACGAGACGACCCGAGTTCAAATCCTTGATGAGGCTATTTACATTCCACGTAACCATGATAATCTTTGGAAGGTATGAATACAACTATTCTCCTTCCAGCAATAAGTGAATCGTAGGAGAGACATAGCTCTTTAACCACTGTATAGCAATCCGTCTTAAGAAGGAAAACTCCTAAATCCCAACCAGTTAAAATCTACTTACGAAAAGGACTCTGCGTTACATCCTGCTCGTGCCGAGTGGTTGGCAAAATACTTATATATGAAATATCGACTTTCAAGAAAATATTCATATGTATATATAAGTGCTTCGGTGTAAAAGTACCTACATACTATCCATATAGAATATATCAAAGTATATATATATATATATATATATATATATATATATTAGGAGCTGATAAAAAAAATTATCAATATAAATAAATCTATCTCCATTTTTAAAACAATATATATATATATATATATATATATATATATATATATATATATATATATAAAACAAGTTTGATTAAATAAAATCGAATCCTTGTTATTTTGAATGTTTTCTTATTTTTCGTTCAAGATTCCTTACGTTTTTTTTATGTTATAATCTTGAAATTTGTTAATAGTTTCTCCAGAGAAGCTATTTATGATATACCGAGTATTTTCGGTTCTTATCTGAACCATTATCAAGTTTATGTGTAGGTTTATTTGTGAATTAAAGCTGTTTAGTATTTAAACTGAATTATTATCTTATTTTCAGTTTTATCACTAAATGAGGCTTGTCTATATCACCAAAGTAATGCTAAGCGGTAGCAGCAGTTTATTTTTAAATATTTCTATTAGGTGAAGTAGAAAATAGTTTGTTTTCTTTCTCTCTCTCTCTCTCTCTCTCTCTCTATATATATATATATATATATATATATATATATATATATACTACTGTTCTTCTAGAAGGATGGCTTTGGCATTAAATAACCTAGAAAAGTTGAAATGCAACCCAACAAAGAAACCAAATTATAATCAAACACGGCCAAGTCAGCTGGAGCTGCAGGATACACCGACTGCATCTCTGCCGAGGGGTAAGACTCCCTAAGGAGTGTCCTGGATTCTCAGAAAACAATCTGATGATTAGGCTCCCATAATGGTTGAGCTTCGGGGAATGTGGAGTCCACTCTGGCCCGGAATGGTAGTACCTGACAGGTATCAAATAGAACTAAACTGTGTAATTACACTTAAATGAAATGTTTGAAATCAATTGTTTTGACATCTAACTGTGTCTAAACAACAACAAAAAAAAGCCACAAAAAACTATACTTATACTAAACTGAATTATTTAAAATATAACTGTTTATATGTATAAAATGGATTTAGCATGAAATAACCTACCATGGTTGATATGCCGTAAAACTTAACCAAACTAAACTATAACTAAACAAATGAACAATATAGCTATTATACCGGGGTGAAGGAGAACGTCTTTTGAGTAGATGCTTAGATTAGTTCAATAAAAATACAGCACGTCGGTTGAAAAATACAATTGATGAATCTATTAGTAATATTACTAGGATTGGTTTTTATAAGAAATACAACACGTGTGTTGGCTGAAAAATACAACTGAAAAAATGCATTAAGCGAATCTGTTGCTAATATTACTTAGCAAAGGAGGTTGTACGGAGGTTGGTTTGATTTCATTGGAATAAGAGATTTTGGTTCTGATTACAGATGGTATAAAGTCTAATGGAAAACCATTGTTATCAAGTGTCTCAATAATAAATTTAATATCTTCATCAAGCTTAAAACTTTCAGCAAACCATTAAAGCCCAATGCATTAGAGATTTGATAAAAATATTTTTTTTCTTTAGAAGGATTGCCTGTCGGTTGGGGTTGTAGAATACACCGACTGCTTCTCTGCAGAGGTGTAAGAATAGAATGTCCTGGATATAAGCAATTTGATGGTGAGGTTCCAGTAATTGGGGAATGTAGAGTACCATTTCATTGCCATCGCCCCCAGATCCAATCTGGCCTGGAGTGGTTGCGCCTATGGGTAAAATAGAACTAAATAGTGAACTTTTGCTAAACTGAATAACTTGAAATAGGACTGTTTTGAGTCCGGCCCATTGACCAAATGAGTAGAGTGTTCACCAATAGTCTGGGAGACCGGGGTTCAATCCTAGGTCGAGTCATACCAAAGACTCATAAAATGGTACTTGATCCTGCCTTGCTTAACCCTCAGCATTATAAGGTAAGCATCTAGCGTCAAGTGGAGCAATCCAGGGAAGGAGTAAGGCCTTCCCCTACACTTTGGTATAGTAGCTATTAAAAAGGGTGCCTTCGAGTCACCCTCGATTAAGGTCACTAACTTTACTTACTTACTTTTAACTTTGTGTATTGGCCAGTTGGCTGGGGATGTAGAATAGACCGACTGCTTCTCTGAAGAGGGTTAAAACCCACACAAGGAGTCTCCTATTTTGACTCTAAGCAATCTGATGGTGAGGTTCCAGAAATAATGGAGCTTTGGGGAAAGCAGAATATCTTTTCATTGTCATCGCTTCCAGGTACACCCTGGCTCGGAGTGGTAGTATCTAATTGGGTCGTATCGATGGGTCAAATAGAACTAACCTGGTTACTTTTGCTGAACTGATTTGTTTCAAATAGAACTGTTTTTGACATTTAAACTGTGTACTTATGCTAAATAGAACTGTTTGAAATACAACTGTTTTAAATAGAACTAAACTGTGTATTTATGCTTAATTTGACTGCGTGAAATAGCACTGCTTTTGACATTGAAATAGTGTATTTATGCTAAACTAAATTGTTTAAAATATAACTTTTGACAGTTCATTGTTTGTAACCAAAAACTATGCTTTTAGAAAACCGAATTGTATGTAATTTAATTCGGCGTTAAATGACGAGAAAAGGATTGCTATGCTGTTAAACAAAACAACCAATGATAGGACAGAAGGAATCCCAACATTATGTGAACCGGGAAAAGTGTGTTTTCTGTATAAGGAAACGGGAAGTAGTTCTACAAAAACTAAGGAATCTTGGTAGGGTAAAGAATAATTACGTTTAAACTTAAGAACTGAGAGAACATTGTTGAAGAAAGTAAAAAATAAATCAACTTCTGTTTCACTATTGAAGAGACAAAATGTGGCATCCATATAATGAAAATAAACATGTTTTTTTAGGACAAGATAGTGAAAACTTTTCGAGAAAACCTACAAAGATATTTGCCGGCGTCGGTCCCAAAGAGAAAACCCATAGAAACACCGTCAGTTTGCATGTACGCAATGCCATCAAAACTGAATTCAACTAACATCGTAACAAATTTCATCAAATGAATGAAAATATTCTCCTAAATCGAGAGGGAATAATTGATTACGATATAAAATATTCGTACATATATCGATAGTTTCCATCAGGAAAATATCAGTGAAAAGATTGGATATATTAAAGAGTTCATAATCATTCCATACAATGATAATCTTAAAGAGAAGTAAAAAAAACAAAATAAACTGAACAACTGTTATGTTCCAAAACTGGTTGTAGTATTGTAGCAACATCATTCTGTGAGGACCCAACTATAGATAATATGCTTCTCAGTGGAACACCATCCTGACGGATTTTAGGTCAACCATACAGACGAGGAGGAATAGAACCAGTAAGTCTAATCAAGTTAGCAAAAGAAACGAGAAAAGCACAACTCTAAACTAACTTTACAAGAAGTTTGTGGAATTGTTTTCAATAGATATAGTAGAATCAAGTGTATCTACCGTGTAAGTGCTCCAACAAATTAAGCACTGGCTTGTTTGCCATTTTAAGCAGAGCACACTCTCCATTTTATTAAACAATTTTAGAAACTATCTTTTTTAATTCCTGGAAGCTTTCCCGCTGTAAACTGACGGAATTCCTGTTTGAACTTTGTGTAGTTTCTATCAAACCTCCCTTTTTTTCTCCACTTCCCGCCTTTCAATCATACAATTATCTCAGTTATAGGTCTGACGAGAGGGGTACGGAATCAGTTAGCTATCACTATTGCTTTTTCATCTTTTTGTTTTAATTTTCATCATGATCAGTAAATATGCTCTTTTTATATCAATCATAAGGTTTTGTACCTTTTATAAAATCTTGATATATATATATATATATATATATATATATATATATAATTCTGTCTTACGCATATCGGAACTTTTTGGTGCCAGCCTGCTCTAGTACATATGTTAAAACGCCATTTAACTATCCTGATACCCTCGTGTTCACACAAATATATTATTTATATTCATAAACCGTGTCCCACAAAAACACGGTTGCATTACATTTCTACAGTTTTACTTTAGTTAGCAACTTGCTATATTTTTCAACAAGTAGAAATTATGTTTTGTGTCTTTTTGCGTGTGTGTATCTGTGTATGTGTATGTGTAGAGAGAGAGAGAGAGAGAGAGAGAGAGAGAGAGAGAGAGAGAGAGAGAGATGTTTTTCCTTGTCGTGTTTCCTTTCATAATTGATGGATATGGCTTCCAGCCAGAAGATTATAAAAAAGGCGCGAAAAAAAGTATACTAAGTGTTTTGCAAGCAGATGAAGGCATCTTGACGTAGACGGCTGTCCATCATTTGTAGTCTGTTGCCAAATCTTTCCCAAGATTACTGTGAAATAAGTAAGAAAAAGCAAACAAAAAAAAAAAGAAAAAAAGAAAAAGAAAAAAGAAATAAATAGCAAATAAAAATAAACAAGAAACCAAAAACAAATTAGAGACAAATTTTTAAAAAAATATTGAAAAGAATAAGAAAGAAATTGAAAATCTAGAAGAGATCAGAGAGGGAAAAGAAAACAATGGCGGATTGTTTTCCGCTCTTTTAGTTAGATCTGAGTATAAGAAGTTGATTGTGCAATGGATATCTTTCCTCGTGAATACGGAGAGAAAGAATAAAAATATTAGCTATGGAATATATATGAAATTATAATTAGTAATTTGATTAGTTAACTAATTATAGGCAAAATATGAGCAAAGACGTTCGGTTTTTCCAAGAACAACTTCTCTGAGGGATCCAATCTATAAGAATATCGATGACTTTCTCTTTCAAATCAAAGTTTCTATTTTTTCGTTCCCAACGGTATTTCTTCTTCTTGGATAACGCGTGTATGTATTTACACAATGCCACTGCTACTAGTAGGATCTGACACACAGTTAATTTTTATAAGTTGATTTTGTTTGTTTTGATCGCATGGCATATCAACCATTGTAGGATATCTAACGCCAAATACTGTTTATACGTATATATTAAATATATATGGTTTTTTAACTCATTTAGTGGATACATGTTTAAACGAGCTGGACCTAACTCTTGAGTACACAGTCAAATGTTTTCAAGGATTTCTATCTCATGCTAATATTTCTATTTACTATAAATGATCTGTTTACAAAAAAATTAAAGGATTCCCAGTATTGCTATGTATCATTAACAGTTCAATTAAGTAACAGATCACAGATCACTAAACCCTTCTATTTCAAACGATCTATTTTAGCATAAGTAATTTGTTTTCCCTAAGTTTAACTGTAAAAAAAAATCTATTTCACCCATAGACAGGACCCTATCAGTTACAACCACTCCGCACCTGAGTGTCCCTAGGAGCGATGTCATTGAATGGGTACCCCGTATTCCTCAAAGCTCCTGTATTACTGAGCCTCACCAGCAGATTGTTTAATGCCTTATCGTTGTTACTCGTTGTGGGTTTTACCCTTCTGCAGCGATGCAGTCGGTGTTTTCTTCAGTCCAAGCCAACTGTTTTTTAAGCTAAATAAAGCTTGTGTAACGTGAGTTTGACGACTTTACGCTCAGGATCGCTAGTTCGATCGGGGAACTACTGCTGCTCCTCTATTAGAGTGGCTTCTGTAGAAGAGAATAAAACAGCCATCGAAAGATGACCATGACCCACACTCAAACCACTTACACAAACCGCATCGCTCTTCGCGCGGGTAAAAAAGGGGCGCGTCCTGGCCTCAGTGTTCGAAAAATCAGCTACAGAGCTCAAACAATCAAAACTACTAAAATGCAAGCAAACACTACAAATAGCCACATTTAACGTAAGAACCTTAAATAGAATAGGACAACTCCCAGAGCTAATCGCATCGGCCGAAGAACATAAAATAGACATAATATGCATACAAGAACACAGATACACGCACACAGAAGATATCAAATATCACGAAACTGGCAATGGATGGTCGCTCGCCACTGTATCCGCATGGAAAAACTCTGTCAACGCCGCAGTAGGAGGGGTAGGATTGCTTATAGGACCTAGAGCACTAAAAACGCTTAATAGCGTTGAGAAAATACAACCTAGAATGATGGCAGCTACATTTAACGGAAACCCCAGAGCAACAATCGTCTCATGCGACAGCCCCACCAATGTTAGTGAAGAAAATGAAATAGTCACCTTCTACGATGAGTTATCCTCATTAGTGCGTAGCATCCCGAAACACAACATGTTAGTCATTGGCGGAGACATGAATGCACAAATCGGGAAAAACGGAAACAACAAATACAGCCTCCACAACACGTCAAATAGAAATGGGCAACATCTAACAGATTTCATGATAGAAAATAGATTAGCATGCCTCAATACAAACTACCAAAAAAGAGAGGGCAAACTATGGACATACACGTACGCAAACAATACTAAAGCTCAGATAGACTACGTCCTTATAAACAAGAAATGGAAGAATAGTGCATTGAATTGCGAGGCATACTCCTCTTTTGAGGGTGTGTCCACCGATCACCGAATAGTCACGGCGAAAATACGGTTAAGCCTACGAAAAAACGACAAACGAACAGCGACCACCAAACACTATGACTGGGCCCTATTAAACAACAAAGATGTAAGAGATAAATACGTATTAGAATTAAGAAACAGATTCGAAACACTACAAGAAAAGACGGAAAAAAGTACACCAAACGACGAATACGAAAATTTCGTCAATGCACACCTTGAGGCAGCAGCAAAATACATTCCAACAAAAATTAAAACTAAATATAGAGTCCCATGGGAAACTTTAGCGGTGAGAGAAAAACGTGCACTAGTGAAAACAGCCTCCAAAAACTATCGAAAAAACCCAACAAACACAAATGCCTTAAAACTAAAAACGGCACAATATCAATTAGCAGGCATATATATAAAGGAACAGACAGAATACATTCAAAATCAGATAGATAAGATTAGAGACTCGGTGGAAGATAGACAATCTAGAATTGCCTGGCAAACAATAAACGAAGTGAGCAGAAGAAAGAACACAGCCAAAGCAAAACTTAAAGCAGCAAACCAACAAGAAAGAATAAAACTGTGGAAACAGCACTTCGAAAACTTACTTGGAAATCCACCAAAAATAACGCATGAACCAATCACCAGAATAATTAGCAAACAATTAGAAATTAAACTTGGACCGTTCACACAAGAAGAACTCGACTCGGTTCTCAGAAAAATTAAAAATAGGAAAGCTGCAGGGCTGGACGAAATTCCCCCGGAAGTATGGAAGACCAGACAATTCGACGACATACTGCTCCGACACTGCAACGCAGTATACAATCAAAATCCGATAGATAGATGGACGAAGGGATGCATACTCCCCTTCCCTAAAAAGGGGGACCTCGGATTAGCCAAAAACTACCGAGGCATAACACTTACATCCATAGCTGCCAAAATCTACAATGCCCTACTACGAAACCGAATAGAACCCAAAATCGACAACATACTTAGAAAAAACCAAAATGGCTTCCGAAGAAATAGATCTACGACCTCACAAATATTAACCATCCGCAGAATCCTTGAAGGTGTACGGGCAAAGAACCTACAAGCGACATTAATATTTGTCGACTTTACCAAGGCTTTCGACTCCATTCACAGAGGAAAGATGGAACAAATCCTACTAGCGTACGGCATACCTAAAGAAACCGTAGCGGCAATAACGATTCTCTATAGAAACACTAAAGTAAAAGTACGATCACCAGATGGAGACACAGAATACTTCGACATTGTAGCAGGAGTACTACAAGGGGACACGCTGGCTCCGTATCTCTTTATCATTTGTGTAGACTACGTACTTAGAACATCGATTGACAAAATCAAAGAGAATGGCTTCGAACTGACGAAGAAAAGAAGCAGAAGATACCCCGCAACAACAATTACCGACGCCGACAACGCCGATGACATAGCGATACTGGCAAATACACCTGACCAAGCCGAAACACTTCTGCATAGTTTGGAACGAGCAGCAGCAAGCATAGGCCTCCATGTTAATGCACACAAAACGGAATATATGTGCTATAACCAAACGGGGGACATCTCCACTCTAAAAGGAACCCCTCTTAAACTAGTAGACAAATTCACGTACCTAGGAAGCAGCGTCGAATCAACCGAAAAGGACATCGAAACGAGGTTAACGAAAGCATGGACAGCTATCAATAGGCTATCGACTATATGGAAATCAGACCTAACCGATAAAATGAAACGCAGTTTCTTCCAGGCAGCGGTCACATCGATACTGCTATATGGATGCACTACATGGACGCTAACAAAACGGCTGGAGAAGAAACTAGATGGCAATTACACAAGAATGCTGCGTGCAATCCTGAACAAGTCCTGGCAGCAACACCCCACAAGACACCAACTGTACGGCCACCTGCCCCCCATCACGAAAACTATTCAAGTTAGGCGAACCAGACATGCAGGACATTGCTGGAGAAGCAGAGATGAACTTATAAGAGATGTACTCTTATGGATCCCCACACACGGCCGCGCAAAAGCAGGACGACCAGCACGAACGTACATTCAGCAGCTATGTGAGGATACAGGTTGTTGTCCTGAAGACCTGCCTAGGGTGATGAACGATAGGGAGGAGTGGCGAGAGAGAGTCAGGGATATCCGTGCTGCCAGCACGATATGATGATGATGATGAACGTAATTGAACCGCTGATAAAACCTTGAAATTGAATAAATGAATAATTAAATAAATAAATCAGACAGTTTCCAAATGGCCGGGCCAAAGCACACGTGGTAATTAAGATTGACTTGGGAAGAAACCTGGGGGTTCGAAACCTTCTGCGCAGGTGTGAAACAACTGGAAACGGATATGTTTCTGCCCCCGCCCACCGACATGACAAGCAGAAATAATGGGATGACTCGCTTTTGACAGTTTGTGGAAAGACATGATAAGGTAAAGAAATACAGTTGAACACGAGCAGCGAATATATGAGGGGGCGAAAGCTTGCGGGCCCCGTTTTTTGGGTGGGGGATGCACTCCAAACGGGGCCTTAGACTAGACCTGATCCAGCGGAAAAGTATACTAGAAATATAACAGAAAAGTAGAAAAAATTCCATGTGTGTGTCGGTTCTCTTTTTCTGACTAGGATATGTTGCTTCTTTTCGCAAGCTAACACGGTCGTTTTAGTTTCCATCCTCTCTTTCTTTTTCCCGGCAACTACCTACAAATTGTAGTAGTAATAAACCTTTAGGTAGTTAAACAGAGTTTCTGGTGTTTGTCATCTTTTACCACGGTAGGGTCACAACAGGAACCTGGGGGTATGAATATCTCTTTAGTACCGTTATTTCACACTTGTTTGGATTCTGAATTTTTCTTCACCTAGACATGTTGCTTAACTGTTGTGGACTAACTTTTTATACCTTTATTCGTAGGTAAACAGGTCCATGACTTCTTATGTACTACTAGTTAGAGCAGCAAGACGTTGCAAGTAATAGTAATAGTACGGTGATGGCAATACCATGATTACAATCAGTCGTACCTTTTGGAGAACTTTAGGTGAACATTTCTTTTAAGGTTTGAGTATCTCCAATTTCGATTGATTAACTGATTGATTTTAACAGGATGTCTGCTCGTATCAAGTTATTCTATACTTAAAGAATTGTGTTCATTGGAGGTTCATATTTATTCTTTACTTCTTTGTTAATTTATTTTTTGCCTACATTTCTTTATATTTCTTGAATATTTAAAACTAATTTTTGTTTTTATCAATCGATATCAATTCATATCCTTCTTATATGGTTTAAATAGTTCAACAGATTGCGATTCCTACCCATATTACATCCACCCTCTTGGCTGGATTTGTTGAATACGCCGACCGTGCCTCTTCAGAGAGGTAAAAACACATCCCCAACGAAGCTACCTGTTGGTCGTGGCTGCAAACACGAAATGCTCAAATACGGGATCTTAATGGTAGGGAGGTCCTTAGAGCAGCCAAACTGGTTTCATGACCTGCAACTGCACTTTGGCCTTTACTGTGAAAAACAGGCCATTACAGAGGTCTGATTTGATCCATCTGTTGTGAAGCCCACGCACCTATATGATTCTTCAAATTGCTTTTGTGGTAAGCAAATACCCAAACGATTTTATCTTAAATGTGCGAGAAGGCGGTAGCTGACGGCTAATCACTTAAAAAACTACAACAAAAAAACAAAAAACAAAAAAATGACATAGTGTCCTTAGTATGACGCAAAACTAAAACTTATGGTGAGGGCTCAAGTCCTGGAGTATGGGAAATGTGAAGTACTCCTTCATTACAATTTCTTTCATGTCTACTCTGTCCTGGAGTGGTAGCACCAGATAAGGTCCTATCTATGGGTCAAATCGAAGTGCTCGTAATTTAAACTGTGCAAATTGCTAAATTGAATTGTTAGAAATAGAACAGTATTACATTCAACTGTGTGTATCTACAAAATGTCTTTATAAATCATATATTCAATATATATGTAAAAACAGGATATGGCATTAAATAACCAACAATGGTTGATATACTATAAAACCAAACCAAAGGACTTATTCTAAATTGAATTGTTAGAAATAAAACTGTTTGATCATTTAGTAGTGTAACAAATAACTTTTAGATTGAATTGTTAGGATACATAGCAATACTTGTAACCATTTTACTTTGCGGAAACCAATTATAAATTATAAATAGCAGATAGAAATACTTCATTACATTTAACTATGTACAAAATAATGAACACAAGCTCGTTTAAAAATGTATCTAAAAATGAATTTATGAATCATTTACTATATGCAAAAACAGGTTTTGTCATTAAATAACCAATTATGGTTAGTATGTCATAAAACGCAAACCAACCCAACCAACCAAAACAAAACAAAACATAATACATATCAGCTTTTATTATTCACTTTTTACCAACTATCTTTTACTTTTTATCTGGTATCTAGAACTTTTTACCTGGCGCTTATAACTTTTACGTTTTATATTTTTACTTTTTTTACGTATCAATTCTCGGTAGATGACGAGGCCATTAAGAGAAAAAAAAGTACCAATTTTCCCCTAAAGGAATTATCCACATAATACATAGATTTAAAAGACTTTATATCTTTTTAATCGTTTAGTTACAAGAGGTCACTGCCTTGTTTACACCAAACGTGGCGTACGGAAGACGGTTTCGAAGTGATCAGATACCCTCGAAGCTAAGACAGCCCCACCAAAAAATATTTTGAATAATTATTTGACTTTATTATTTTCCAGTCTTGGAGTGATAGTATTTTTTTCAATATTAAAATGGGTTTGATTTGTTTTTTTCTCTTTTAATGGTATATCAACATACGTCGGTTTTTCAAGGGCATAGCCATTTTTGTAGAGAAGTAGTTGAGGTACGATTTTATCCAAAACTGGAGAAATAAAGGAATTCATACCTTTCTAAAGAGTATTAATGAAAAAGTCGGGGTAAAAGTGGAACTGGAATTCGAACTCGTTCCCCACGAGACTACGGACCAATTTGTTAGCCTATACAAGCGAGAACCTCTCGAAAGAATGTGTTTCTTAACTTTTTTTATTTATTGATTTTTATTTATTTTAGGCCGGACAACCATTGGAATGAAATGGATTCCTTCTTCGAGAGACATCTTGTCATGATAGAGGTTATAATTGCATATCAGGAGAGAGAGGGACAGACAGACAGACAGAGAGAGAAAGAAAGAGAGAGAGGAGAGAGAAAGAATGAGAGAGAGAAAGAGAGAGAAATTGAGAGAGAAAGACAGAGAGAGAAAGAGAAAGAAAGTGACGGAGAGAGAAAGAGCGATGGAAAGCGTTTGTGTGTGAGAGAGAGAGAGAGAGAGAGTGAGAGAGAAAGACACAGAGAGAGAGAGAGAGAGAGAGAGAGATCTATTTCTCTCAAAAAATTACCAAGTGTGTATGTATTTACCCAACCCCTTACAATGAGATACAAAATGATTTTAAGCGGAGTACAGATGGTTGAAGCTCATTGTTTTCTTTCTCCTAGACTAGTTGCCTTATAAGTGTTAGAGAACCTAATTTACCATACCATTTATTCATAGATGGAAAGAGAAGAGATGGTTTCAAATGAAACTAAACCAGTCATGTTTAGTATTGGAACTCAAGTTGATGATTTAATTTCCCTTAGTATAATGTCACTGTTAGCATGGTTCCTTCCTACACTCTAACACTTGGGAAACGTATGAACTCATTTATCCTTTCAGTTAAGAGTTAAATGGTAACTCTACTACTATCCTTCTACAAGGATGTTTTTTGGCTTTAAATAGCCCATGATTTTTAGTATGTCATTAAAGAAAAAAATCGGAGGTGCCCGTGGTGTAATGGTTATCGTCGTAGGAAATGGACACGGTGACACGAGTTCAAATCCTGGACGAGACTGATTGCATTTCACATAGCACTAATACCCTTGGGAAAGGTATGAATCCAATTATTCTCCCTCCAGCTATCGGTAAATAGTAGGGCAGACTGTGTTCTTCAGCCTTGGTAAGGCAACTAGTCTAGGAGAAGGAAAAATCTGAATTCAAACCTGTTAAACTCCGTTTAAAAATTGACGTTGTTTCATATTCTGCCCGAGCGGAGGAGTTGGGTAAATAGGATTAAACAAAGAAGCCAAACCCAACTAAATCATCTTACGATCTCCACAGTTTAATAGTAAAGACTTTGTGCAGTATAAAGCTATTCTTAGTAACGACTTGACTGAAGTTTGTATTAGCTTTGTAATGTTTTATTCTATTTGTCTATGGTTCACTTCACAGAGCTCCTTTAAATTCCTGGATATTCGATCAATTTTTAATAAGGAAGCTCAAAATACAGCAATAGCTATCATAACCTAACCGTCCGTGTTTTAATATCCCCCCTTTTTTTGTAGGCAGAGATAAGAGTGCCAGTACTTTCCATATCAAACCCAGTAAAAAAAAAGAGAAGAAAAAAGCCGAACTATAGATGTTCCGTTTTCAGGTTATTGGCACAACATATTCTAAAAGGCAGATAAGACCCAGGCAGACAAAAAAGGAAAAAAAATTATAAATAAGATGTAGACCTGACTCTGGTATTCTGTCAAACAACGCGCCATTGAACCGTTGCAGCCTAAGGTTTGCATATATTTTCGACAAAGACATAAGCAAAATGTATCGAAGTCTGGGTTATCTGCCCCTTCGAACATTTCTGTTCTGTGATCTGAATTGATATCAAACAAGGGTGCTCTTACGAACCTGACCTTATTTTCTACCGCAGGCAACCTCTATCGAGATATGCTCTTATAAGTGTACGTTATCATTAATCACCGTTTGGCTGTCTTGTCCTGTCAGATAGCTTTCGATTTCCATCGTCCGTTCAGCCGTTTGTACTGCCCCAAAGATGAATGGCATTTGATGACACCGTTTACTTCTCTAGTTGGGATAGATAGCATCAAGTACATACATAAAGGGAATTTTATGTTTTTTAAGCATATATTATTAGCTAAGTGAGAAAAAGCAAGGATATTTATTACTTAAACGATATTTCTTAACGTATGCTGATACACACGTTGATATAGACACTATCTCTGGCATACCCGTTGTAATTTACCCACACATATTCTCTTTCTCTCCCCCCCACACACATACGTACACACACTATTTACGCCTTTCTCTCTCTCTTTCTCTTTCTCTCCCACGCACACAAACTCGCGCACTCACATGTACACTCACAAACACACACACTCTCTCTCTCTCTCATACACACACACACACACGCACACACACATAAACACACTCGTACACATACATATATATATATGGGAGATGAAAATTAATCTATCGATTTAACTTTATTTCAGGAGGAACAATATTTTAAACATAAGTTGGAATTTACTCACGTAATTTAATTACTTGCTTCAAAAACTCACATAAATGATCATTCAAATGATATTTATTGATTTATGTCTTCAACAGCATTTTATCCGGTCTAGAGGAATTTTTTACCTCGAGGTCAGAGAAGTGTGTTCATTGTGGGCTCATATTTACATTTTTGTGCACATTTTTTTAAACACAATCCTACCTAATATGAACAATCTTAAAATCTGTCTATTTGGCACACTGATGACGAAGATCTTTACTTTATTAATATCGTGGTTGAATGCTATTTTATTCACTTTTGGTCGATTATTTTTAATTCTGATGGCTCCGAGAATTTATTGGCGTTTTTTTTGTTGTTGATGTTGTTATCTGCTGAAATAGAAAAAAAATCTTCATCAAAAAATACCAAAATTGTATAGAATGATAACAACAACATGCTAATCAAAACGCCCCCACAAAAAAGAAACGGTTCTAAAAAATAAAGAAACGATACCCTTTTTCCGTCGGAAGAAAATCAAGCAATATCGCTTGATTTTCTTCCGACGGAAAAAGGGTATCGTTTCTTTATCGAAAGCGGTTTGAAGCAGAACGTAGAGAAACTTCTGTATCAACTGAACCTTGATACAATGAAACTAGAAAGAAAGCTTGAGAAAAAAACATTAGATCATTAAATGTCCTGTGGTCTTTAACCAAACTTGTATTAATGATAACTTCCTGCCAATGCAGACACACACACACACACACACACACACACACACACACACACACACACACACACACACACACACACATATATATATATATAAATATAAATATATATATACATATATATATATATATATTCCATGGTGGGTAGAAAATTTAATTAAAATTACAAAAAGACCAAATTTATTCATGTTAAGAAATAAAAATGAACAACTAACCGGTTTCGGTCCTATGTTGTCACAGTTTGAACTAAGACAACGATTAAGACACAAAGAGAGGAAACAGACTCAGTAACGTTTGGAAAAAAACGGTAGGGAGTGGAATGTTAAATTTAATGTTAAATTTAACATTCCCTTCCTTGCCGTTTTTTTTTTGTTCTTTTCACCCTAACATTACTGAATCTGTTTCCTCTTTTTGTATCTTTATCGTTGGCCTAGTTCAAACAGTGATCATATAGGACCGAAACCGGTTAGATGTTCATTTTTATTTTTTTAGCATATATATATATATATATATATATATATATATATATATATATGTGTGTGTGTGTGTGTGTGTGTGTGTGTGTTTATTTATATTTTTCGTATGACCACTGTTTATTCTTGTCGTGCTTCTCAGCTGTATAATTGAAAATATACAATATATCATAAAAACACATAACAACAAGATGAAGAACAACCAAGATAATACATGTAACTCCAGCTTGTAGCATACTCGACTGTATTGTTCAGTAGGGAATCTGGCGCTTTCGTACTTCATATATATATATATATATATATATATATATATATATATATATATATATATATATATATATATATATATATTGTATCGAATAATCTTAGTTTTGGGAAAAGTTTTCTCTCAAGAGTAAGTACAAGAAAATTTGCGTACAAGTGACAGCCTATTTTATTAACTGATCAAACTAATTAGAAGGAACAGAAATTAATTACGACTAAAAAAAGGGAAAAAAGTTTATTTAGAAATTGTCTCATCATATGTCCTTGAATGTGAATCTTCCTAAAAGACAAAAAAATTTAGGAGACTTACATTTTTGCGAAATTCTCCTTTCTTATTCCATATTTAACAACCCCTCCGCTCGGGTAGGATATGACACAAAGTCAATTTTTAAGCGGAGTTTTTACAGGTTTGAATTCAGAGTTTTCATTTTCCTAGACTAGTTGCCTCATCCAAGCCTGAAGAACCTACTGTGTCCAACTATTTACCCATTGCTGGAGGTAGAATAATTGGATTCATACCTTTCCCAAGGTATTAGTGTTATGTGAAAAGCAATTCGCCAGATCCACGATTTGAACTCGTGTCACCGTGTCCATTCCCGACGACGATAAACATTATTACACCACGGACACCTCCTTTCTTGTTATTATAATTAAAATTCCTGTGTGTAAGCAAATGAGTTTATGACATTGGATTTTGGGTTCCTTGCTGTAGTGTCGTGTCTAATGTTACTGGAAGTTAAGTGGAAACCAAAAAGTTAAAAAGTGAAAGTGACACGTTAGAAAAACAAGTTAGAAAAGATGAGAACTTCGCACCTCCCTCTTATTTACTACCTTGATAAGACTATCAAGTGGCTATTATCAGAAACCAACAAAGAAAACAATACAGGTAATTCCACTATATATAGCTATATTTAAGGAGGTGCCCGTGGTGTAATGGTTACCTTCGTAGGAAATGGACACGGCGATACGAGTTCAAATCTTGGACGAGACTAATTGCATTTCACATAGCACTAATACCCTTGGGAAAGGTATGAATCCAATAATTCTTCCTTCCAACTATGGGCAAATAGTAGAACCGACTAGTTTCTTCAGCCTTAGGGTGGTAACTAGTGTAGGAGAAGGAAAACTCTGAATTCAAATCAGTTAAACCTCGCTTAAAAATTGACCTTGTGTCACATCCTGCCCGAGTGGAGGGGTTGGTAAATATGATTAGATTATAGATATCTAACTAATTAATGTGGTGTAACAAGCTTTTGTGAATATTGAAAATTGACCTGATGTGGTTTACATGGGAGCAACTGAACAACCCTGGGAGGAAGGATTTAACATTTACAAATCTTCATTTAAAGATAGGCAACACGCCAATAAAAGTTGCTATCGAAATATATTTATTATTAGTCCAAATGATTCAACCCCGATGTAACGATATAGGAAGAGTTTGTAAGAATTCGCGTCTGGTTTTATCAGGGAGATCAAACTTCTATATGGTGGATAACCTATCAATTGCTGTCCACGCTTTATCTAGGCGTATGTTGACATCATTTTCAGTAGGCAAGACTTTGCTACCGAGGAATATGAACTGCTCTATTAATTTCAGATGCGTAGAAAAAGTCATTATCAGCTACTCAGCCGTTAATCTACTTGGAATGTTCTGGGATAACTAACAAAGGTTCTTTACTGGGGATATAAAAGAAAAATTTAAAGGAACAATTTGGTCTTTTCCATTTACTTTCGGCATATGCAATTGACAAACAATACTTTCTGCTCATGGAACAAGAAAAAGTAAAAGTTTTTTTTTTACAGTAGTATTTCATTATCTATCTCTTACTTTTCATGATTTTCCTTTGAAATAATCCATTTTTTGTTTGTTAGAAGATTCGTTATTACGTCGATAGATTAGACTCATTAGTTTTGTTATATTAGTTTCCTTATCAAATACAGATTGTGTAAAGGAGAGTGAGCTGGATTTAACAGCCTTAATCGACTGATGTCTCTCAATTCTAAAGACAAATGTTGTTGCCAAAACTTATAGAAAATTACATATTCTTTCTTCAAATTAAAAAAAAAAACTGATGTAGAACAGCCAGTATTAAAAAGAGACCCTTCTTGTAGGGGTCCACAAATATTGACTGTACCAAGGAGAAATATTAATTATTACCAAATTCATTAATTAAAACAAACTTTTAAATAAAAAAAAACCAAGTGGCATCCACATGGCGTAATGTGTCAGGTGAGAGTTTGCTTAAACAGGCTCATGTGACGCTATCTTCCTACTTTCCAAAGAGCAATATCAAGGGTTTGACACTGAACTGAGATCGCGGATCGAGCTCTAATACTGATGTTTAAAGAAGTGTGGAATCTACCTTCCATTGCTTGAAAATAGAAAAAAATAGTAACAGTATTGAATAATGAAACAACGTTTGACATGCGGTTAAACCACCTAAACACTTAACTAATCCCAAAGAGAATCGTACCATCGATATGATTTTATTTGCAATGTATTATTGAAAATTCACTGAAAATCGGAATCGTGAATGTCAGGGTAGTGAGTAAGACACACACACACACACACACACACACACACATATATAAATATATATATATTGAGAGAGAGAGAAATTGAGAAAGAGAGAAAGATAGGACAAATTTTCATCGTTTCGGACATAATTCTCTTACAAAAATGCATTCACTCGCCTATATAGATATATATATATATAAAGGCAACGTTTATTAAAGACGATGGAACACTGTTTATTATTTTTAATAGTAATTTTTCAAGTCTTCTTGTTATTTTCTTGGTGTGGGGATTCAGGTGGTAGAGGAATTTTCCCATATCTTCTGCCCAAGCTCTTTCGACAATACTTTTGGTCATCATCTTAGTCGAAAGCGCTTGAGTAGATAATATGGGACAATTCCTTAACCACCTGGATCCCTCCCTTTATAAGAAAAATAACTAGAAGAGTTGAAAAATGACAATTAAAAATTCCACCGACTATAATAAAACTTGTCTTCATAAGTTGCTGCGTAAATATGCACCCTTCTTTCTCACTTTCTCTCTCTCTCTCTTTCTATATATATATATATGAAAGAAGTTTGTTCAAAAGTTCTAAACCTCACCGAGAAAGAAGAAATATTGTTGTATATTGACCTACGACCCAGCCGGGCTGTCAAAAAAGGAAATGCACCTATGTAAATAACAGGTGCATCCGGTCGAGGAATAATCAGGATATTATAATCTTGACCGTGGACAGGTTGGATGAGTGCAAAATTGTAATGCCCAGAAGAAGAGGGTGGGCGTTGAACTATTATATAACTGGGTGAAGACAGGAAGTCAGTTAGTTTGGAGACCAGACCCATTGGTGAAAAGCTGCGGTAGAGAAAGCGAGCACCCAGCAGAGTGGGCCCCAGGCCCCCGGTTGAGCAGCTCAGGAGAACGGGAAAGAAACGCAGTTATGGCCAATAGAGTGAGGGTCAATATGTTGCATTTCTGTTCGGTCTCCAACTCCCTCTCACACACAACCCTTTCAATAAAGTGGGTGGTATATTTTTCTAATAGACTGTGTTGCTCGTCTTCATTGTGTTGTTATGAATATGTATTATGTATTTGCATAGTTGGTCATGGATGTGGCTATACAGCAACATAGCTGAACATTTTTCTTGTACCAACACTGTATTGCGAGATGCTGAGCTTGCTTGATACTCGCCGAGTGCCACTCATTGGTTTTGCCTCTATGGCTGGGATCACACCCTCGGAATCCATAGTTTTTCAGTTTATCTGAACTTGCCTGATCATCGAAGTCCCTGTAATACTTTTTACTGTACTGTGATCAACTCTGCGTTCACCTTTTGTACAAAAAATGTTTTGGTTGCTTCCACGGTGTTATAGGCTCAGTTCCACCTCGGAAAGCATAAGTTCTCCAATAACGTTACGTTCCACGTTCATCAGCTTTCAAATGACAACGTGTAAACGCACCAACTACCACGATACTTCTGACCACAGCAGATACTTTCCACGACTTGAATTGCATTGGTTTTAATGATTCAAATTCTTGATATACCAGCGTTATCTAAACAGTGAAAATAAGAATCTTTCACTTCTTAAATTGAAACAGCAGTGTCATTATAACGAGTACCAAAGAGGTTACTTAGACAGAATAAGAAAATAAAAACTTTTTCTTTTAATAATTATAAAAAAAACAACATTTTCTTATAATTTCACACTTTGCAGACTGATAAAATTGACTAAATTCCTTGGAGATCTTTATTTGCATTCAAGCAGAAAATGCTTTTAATTTATAAAACATTATTTATTTTCAAATCAGCAGCACTCATCAATGTTCCATAATTTTTTCATGACTAGAAGATTCGTGAATTCGGGTTCCTGGGAGATAAAAAAAAACAAAAAACGAAACAAAACAAATTGTATGCGACTTCCACTAGTGTGAGTCAAAAGTTTTGCAAATATTTCGTAACGTTAGGCCCAATTCGGCCTCACTGGATGCTTTTGACATGGTTGTGAATGCGATCAACCTCACTGGACTGTGAGATGCTGAGATCACCTGATAATTTCCGTGGGCCACTTGTTGGTTTTTGCCTTTATGGCTTGGAGCACGGCCTCGGAGAACACGGTTTTTGGCCTGCCTGACCTTTCTTGGTCGTTAACGTACTTGCAATCCGAGCATTATCTTTTTTTAACCATTTTGTTATTGTATTGTTATCAACTGCACTTTCACCTTTTGCTCAACAATTTTTTTTTTGGTTGGATCCGTGCGGCTGTTGCACAGTCCAAACTCGTAAAATATAAATTCCCGAAGTAGACTACGTTGCACGTTCATCGGCTTTCAGATCACAGACAGAGCACAGCGCAGTTGGCTGGGTCTGTTAAATACACCGATTGCACCCCTGCAGAGGGGTGAGACTTCCTCAATGAGTTTCCTGGATATGACATTGAACAATATGATGGTGAAGCTCCACTAATCCTGGAGTTTGGGGGAATACGGATTACTACTGTATTGCCATGTGCTCCCAGGTCCACTCTGGCACGGAATGGGAGCACCTGATAGGGTCCTGTGTATGGGTCAAATAGAACTAAACTAAACTTATGCTAAACTGAAATGTTTGAAATAGAACTGTTTTTGACACTTTATACTGTGTACTCGAGGTAATCTGAGTTGTTTGAAATAGAATTTCTATCTATATCTTTAAAACTGGATTTGGCTTTAATTAACCAACAATGGTTGATTTGCCATAACGCCAAACCAAACCAAAGCAAATACACGGAGCAAAGCAATGTTACAGCGCTCCAACTATCACAATACTTCAAACTATAGCGAGTATTTCCTGTGACTTAAACTTCTTATGCCACGTGATGTACGCACCACACACCAACACGTAGAATATTGTATATCTTTTACTCATCAGGGTAATGAAGACTAAAATCTAAACAAAACTGGGGAGTTGACTTGCACGGCTGGACTAAAATCTCTACAAAACTATAAGTCGACAAGGCGTTCACTTATATTCCCGGCCTAAAATGTCAACAAAACTAGGGGTCGATTTATATGGCAGGACTAAATTCCAAAACTTCATCACATTTTGGTCAACAAAATTTTTGATTTTTTCGTCTGTCGTATAAGTCGATTCCAAGTTTTCTTGATAATTTTCAGACTTGAAGCATCTTCAATCACCGCAATTTACAGTAAATCTCTCATAGCTTTGAGAGATGCTATGAAAAGGAGGCTTTCAATTACAATTCGTACAAATGTCTGTCGCAAACGTATGAATCCATCTCTCGTACCGCCACTAATCATTAAATCTTTTACTGTAGAAGAAACAAAATCTGAATTCAAAACAACTACCAACGTGTAAGCATTGCAGAGTAACTTGTCACATTGAGTTAGCTAGAGGATGATTTAACCCTTTGATCCGTGGGATCCTGTGCCTAAGTTTACTTTCTGCTGGTAGAACATGCTACAGAAAGTGGGGGAGTAAACATACCGAGGTAACGGGCTCAAAAGGTTAAATCGGGATCGTACCTTGAAACTTGTACGATAAAAACCTAATTCAATCTGTAACATGTTGTTTCGAGTGAAGGTGGGTCCAGCAAAGTAATTGTCTTACGAAGATGATTTACTCAGTATGGCGACCAGAAGATCTGAAAATTTTTTTAAAGGTTTATTGGACAGTAACATTTCAAAGGTTATAAGACAGTAAAATATGTAGATATAGTTTTTTTTTCTCGTGGTTGTTCACTGAATAATCTGTTGAGTTTTACTCACTTCTCTCATAAACAAATTAAATATTTCTATCTCCAAGGATAAATAATTTAATCTTTCTGTATTGACTATTGTAATGTTTTGCCTAAAATTTGTTTTAACAAGTCTCCGTATTCATTTTGTATACAGTGCGTTCGAAATAAAATTAAAAAATGGAAGTTGTCCATCCGAAATTAAGGCAAGCCTTTTCTGACAGAATAGTGCTCTAATAGGTATAATTTAATATTATTAAAACTCTAATTAAGCATAGGAATATGTAGGTATCTGAAAATAAGAACAGATATATATATATATATATATATGTATGTATATACGTTTCACGCGAAATAATAAAATCCAATGCCCAGTCAGCTAGGGCTGTAAAATACACGGACTGCGTAACTTCAGAGGGGTAAGACCTCACCCACCCCGAACGTGTATGCTGGATATGACACTAAACAGACTGATGGTGAGGTTCAAGTAATGCTGGAGCTTTGGGGAATGTGGAGTACCACTTCATTGCCATTGCTCCCAGGTCCACTCTGTCCCAGAGTGGTAGCACCTAATAAGCTCCTATCAATGGATCGAATAGAACTAAACTGTGTACCTATGCTAAACTGAATTACTTAAAATAGAATTGATTTGGCATTTAAACTCACTGAGTATTTATGCGAAACTTAATTGTTTGAAATAAGTTTTTGACATTTAACTGTGTGCGGAAAAATATATATATTTATACTAAAATGAATTATTTAAATTTGAATTGTTTGACTCAACTGAATAGCTAGAAATAGAAATGTTTTTGACAATTAAACTTTTTTCTCATGTTAAACTGAATTGTTTGAAGTAGAACTGATTATCTGTAGAAAATCGATTTGGCATTAAATAACCAATAAATGTGATATCCCATTAAACCCAAACAACCAAATAATAAAATCCAGGTATATTTATATATACTAAATAAACTATTAATATTGCTTTTTGCATCTCTCTTTCACTGTATATATATATATATATATATATATATATATATATATATATCAGGGGGGTGCCGTGAAAATTATGCTAGGCTTAGGAACTAGTTAAGTAACAATGATTAAAGATTAAATAAAATGCAACAGTTTAACTCCAAAATGTCAACTAACTTTTTTGAGAGTTTGTATATTCCCAACTAACCATCGAGTGTAAATTTCAAAAGAAAATTTAATAAATTCTGAGAAAAATTTATACGATTGAATTATAATAATATTTCTATTTGCATTATTGAATTATTTATGGTAATGTCAAATGATAATAATAAATTCAACTGAAACACACACACACACACACACACACGTGTATATATATATATATATATATATATATATATATATATACACTGAAGAAAAAAATATCAAAAGATGCTTAATGTCCAATAGTCAGTAGTTATTAAACTTTGCTCCATGCTGTTGCTAATTCTAAACACTGCATACTTTTGAATAATTCTTTGCTACAGTTCACATCATCCTTCACATTTTATTGCTGCAAATTTATTTGTGCTTATCATAGGTACATCTTTTCAATAGCTAATATCTGTTGACAAGTTTCACGTATTCATTCCGATAGGTATGTTCCTTGAGATAACCTTAAGTTTTGTATATCATTCAAATAAATGATACGTTGATACGTTGGATTCAATATATACATACATTTTTTTTTCATTTTGTATAGAATGATTTTATTAGGTAAATTGTTTCCCTTGTTTCTTTAGTATAAGCATATTTACCCAACCCCTCCGCTCGGGCAGGATATGTCACAAGGTCAATTTTTAAGCGAAGTTTAATTCAGAGTTTTCCTTCTCCTAGACTAGTTGCCACACCAAGACTGAAGAACCTAGTCTGCTCTACTATTTACCCATTGCTGGAGGGAGAATAATTGGATTCATACCTTTCCCAAGGGTATTAGTACTATGTGAAATGCAATCAGTCTCGTCCAGGATTTGAACTCGTGTCGCCGTGTCCATTCTCTACGACAATAACCATTACATCACGGGCACCTCCTTTCTTCAGTATAAGAGGTACGGATATAATCTTCCACTTCTTCTAGTTATCGCTAAATAGAAACTAAAGTTGAAACTCTTTAGTAAAGTAATGGCATTCCGACTAAGAGATGGCAACTCGTACAGCTAAGTTGAATAAACGAGTTAAAGACTGTCACCAAACGCCGTTGACTTGGTGTATCATCATCATCATCATATCGTGCTGGCAGCACGGATATCCCTGACCCTCTCTCGCCACTCCTCCCTATCGTTCATCGCCCTAGGCAGGTCTTCAGGACAACATCCTGTATCCTCACACAGCTGCTGAATGTACGTTCGTGCTGGTCGTCCTGCTTTTGCACGGCCGTGTGTGGGGATCCATAAGAGTACATCTCTTATGAGTTCATCTCTGCTTCTCCAGCAATGTCCAGCATGTCTGGTTCGCCTAACTTGAATAGATTTCGTGATAGGGGGCAGGTGGCCGTACAGTTGGTGTCTCGTGGGGTGCCGCTGCCAGGACTTGTTGAGGATTGCACGCAGCATTCTTGTGTAATTGCCATCTAGTTTCTTCTCGAGCCGTTTTGTTAGCGTCCATGTAGTGCATCCATATAGCAGTATCGATGTGACCGCTGCCTGGAAGAAACTGCGTTTCATTTTATCGGTTAGGTCTGATTTCCATATAGTCGAAAGCCTATTGATAGCTGTCCATGCTTTCGTTAACCTCGTTTCGATGTCCTTTTCGGTTGATTCGACGCTGCTTCCTAGGTACGTGAATTTGTCTACTAGTTTAAGAGGGGTTCCTTCTAGAGTGGAGATGTCCCCCGTTTGGTTATAGCACATATATTCCGTTTTGTGTGCATTAACATGGAGGCCTATGCTTGCTGCTGCTCGTTCCAGGCTATGCAGAAGTGTTTCGGCTTGGTCAGGTGTATTTGCCAGTATCGCTATGTCATCGGCGTAGTCGGCGTCGGTAATTGTTGTTGCGGGATATCTTCTGCTTCTTTTCTTCGTCAGTTCGAAGCCATTCTCTTTGATTTTGTCAATCGATGTTCTAAGTACGTAGTCTAGACAAATGATAAAGAGATACGGAGCCAGCGTGTCCCCTTGTAGTACTCCTGCTACAATGTCGAAGTATTCTGTGTCTCCATCTGGTGATCGTACTTTTACTTTAGTGTTTCTATAGAGAATCGTTATTGCCGCTACGGTTTCTTTAGGTATGCCGTACGCTAGTAGGATTTGTTCCATCTTTCCTCTGTGAATGGAGTCGAAAGCCTTGGTAAAGTCGACAAATATTAATGTCGCTTGTAGGTTCTTTGCCCGTACACCTTCAAGGATTCTGCGGATGGTTAGTATTTGTGAGGTCGTAGATCTATTTCTTCGGAAGCCATTTTGGTTTTTTCTAAGTATGTTGTCGATTTTGGGTTCTATGCGGTTTCGTAGTAGGGCATTGTAGATTTTGGCAGCTATGGATGTAAGTGTTATGCCTTGGTAGTTTTTGGCTAATCCGAGGTCCCCCTTTTTAGGGAAGGGGAGTATGCATCCCTTCGTCCATCTATCTATCGGATTTTGATTGTATACTGCGTTGCAGTGTCGGAGCAGTATGTCGTCGAATTGTCTGGTCTTCCATACTTCCGGGGGAATTTCGTCCAGTCCTGCAGCTTTCCTATTTTTAATTTTTCTGAGAACCGAGTCGAGTTCTCCTTGTGTGAACGGTCCAAGTTTAATGTCTAATTGTTTGCTAATTATTCTGGTGATTGGTTCATGTGTTATTTTTGGTGGGTTTCCAAGTAAGTTTTCGAAGTGCTGTTTCCACAGTTTTATTCTTTCTTGTTGGTTTGCTGCTTTAAGTTTAGCTTTGGCTGTGCTTTTTCTTCTGCTCACTTCGTTTATTGTTTGCCAGGCAATTCTAGATTGTCTATCTTCTACCGAGTCTCTGATCTTATCTATCTGATTTTGAATGTATTCTGTCTGTTCCTTTATATATATGCCTGCTAATTGATTTTGTGCCGTTTTTAGTTTTAAGGCATTTGTGTTTGTTGGGTTTTTTCGATAGTTTTTGGAGGCTGTTTTCACTAGTGCACGTTTTTCTCTCACCGCTAAGGTTTCCCATGGGACTCTATATTTAGTTTTAATTTTTGTTGGAATGTATTTTGCTGCTGCCTCAAGGTGTGCATTGACGAAATTTTCGTATTCGTCGTTTGGTGTACTTTTTTCCGTCTTTTCTTGTAGTGTTTCGAATCTGTTTCTCAATTCTAATACGTATTTATCTCTGACATCTTTGTTGTTTAATAGGGCCCAGTCATAGTGTTTGGTGGTCACTGTTCGTTTGGCGTTTTTTCGTAGGCTTAACCGTATTTTCGCTGTGACTATTCGGTGATCGGTGGACACACCCTCAAAAGAGGAGTATGCCTCGCAATTCAATGCACTATTCTTCCATTTCTTGTTTATAAGGACGTAGTCTATCTGAGCTTTAGTATTGTTTGCGTACGTGTATGTCCATAGTTTGCCCTCTCTTTTTTGGTAGTTTGTATTGAGGCATGCTAATCTATTTTCTATCATGAAATCTGTTAGATGTTGCCCATTTCTATTTGACGTTTTGTGGAGGCTGTATTTGTTGTTTCCGTTTTTCCCGATTTGTGCATTCATGTCTCCGCCAATGACTAACATGTTGTGTTTCGGGATGCTACGCACTAATGAGGATAACTCATCGTAGAAGGTGACTATTTCATTTTCTTCACTAACATTGGTGGGGCTGTCGCATGAGACGATTGTTGCTCTGGGGTTTCCGTTAAATGTAGCTACCATCATCCTAGGTCGTATTTTCTCTATGCTATTAAGCGTTTTTAGTGCTCTAGGTCCTATAAGCAATCCTACCCCTCCTACTGCGGCGTTGACAGAGTTTTTCCATGCGGATACAGTGGCGAGCGACCATCCATTGCCAGTTTCGTGATATTTGATATCTTCTGTGTGCGTGTATCTGTGTTCTTGTATGCAAATTATTTCTATATTATGTTCTTCGGCCGATGCAATTAGCTCTGGGAGTTGTCCTATTCTATTTAAGGTTCTTACGTTAAATGTGGCTATTTGTAGTGTTTGCTTGCATTTTAGTAGTTTTGATTGTTTGAGCTCTGTAGCTGATTTTTCGAACACCGAGGCCAGGGCTCCAACCTCAGCAGGACGCGCCCCTTTTTTACCCGCGCGAAGAGCGATGCGGTTTGTGTAGGTGGTTTGAGTGTGGGTCATGGTTATCTTTCGATGGCTGTTTTATTCTCTTCTATAGAAGCCACTCTTATAGAGGAGCAGCAGTAGTTCCCCGATCGAACTGTCGATCCTGAGCGAAAAGTCGTCAAACTCACGTCCAGGACCCATTTCGGTATTGACTTTGGTCGTCCATTGGTTTATTCAAATACCTTAACGTACATCATGCTGCTTCCCATGTGTACATAATAAAATAAATGAACATTTAAAAAAAATAAATAAATAAATAAAATAAAAAAAAAAAAATAAAAAAAAAAAATAAAAATAAATAAATAAAAGGGGGGGGATTTGTTTTAAGTTTTAACTTAGTTAAAGTCCAACATTAAGGTACTTTCTTATGACTTTCAGTAATACTGACTTACACTTTTTTGCTGTATTGGGACTTTTCCATTTTTTTTTTTTTTTTTTTCATCCTACAGTTGGGGACCTAGCAGGCTTCAGGAATTAGAGCTCTGTGGTAGCATTCTAGGCTTTTTCTTCTAAACTACTGTTAGGGCTTTCTTTACGAATTTTTAAATTATTCGATAGAAGATATTTAAAAACATTCTGCCTTGTTCGCTGACATGTGGATAGGCTTAATATCAAATTGGCTTTACAGTAGAGTAAGCGTGCCTTTACATTTAAAACGCATAGTTTAAGCATTATTTTACAAACAAAATACAGCATAACATTTTGTAAAATTCAGCATTTTAAATTGGAATTAAAGACATACTGACCGATATTGACATATTTCTTCCACTTGGCTCCTGAG
Organism: Sepioteuthis lessoniana; assembly: GCA_963585895.1. Taxonomy (NCBI): domain Eukaryota; kingdom Metazoa; phylum Mollusca; class Cephalopoda; order Myopsida; family Loliginidae; genus Sepioteuthis; species Sepioteuthis lessoniana. The sequence continues at coordinate 44,028,458 of OY757911.1, forward strand.
TTCAAATGCGTCTTCTTCGTTTGGACTTTTATTTACTACTGATATTTTAGGTAGCTTTGGGGGCGGTCTAGTGGGGTGAAGGGGACAATTCGTTTTTGTTGGTTTTTTTTTTTTTTTTTTCTTTTTCCTTTTCTGAGGGGGGGGGGGCTGTAGTAGCATTCTAGGCTTTTTCTTCTAAACTACTGTTAGGGCTTTCTTTACGAATTTTTAAATTATTCGATAGAAGATATTTAAAAACATTCTGCCTTGTTCGCTGACATGTGGATAGGCTTAATATCAAATTGGCTTTACAGTAGAGTAAGCGTGCCTTTACATTTAAAACGCATAGTTTAAGCATTATTTTACAAACAAAATACAGCATAACATTTTGTAAAATTCAGCATTTTAAATTGGAATTAAAGACATACTGACCGATATTGACATATTTCTTCCACTTGGCTCCTGAGTTCTTTATTCCTTGTAAAAGAATACAAGAAGGCACGAGGCCTTTTGGTTTTGGGGGAGGGGATGGGAGCGGTCATGCTTTAACTATATTTTCTATGGGGAACCTAGCTAGCCACATTCGCCGACCCATTCAACAATACAATATATAATCACTCGTCCATCTCCTTGCACGCAGCAACCACCAAAATACCGCATTTGCTCTATGAAAAAGTCCTACTTAAAACCCGAAAGTGATGCATGATTTTATTTACAATGTATGATTTTTTACAATGGATATGATGGGAATGGGAGAAAAAACCCCGAAAAACATATATACACGAAAACAAGGAAAAAAATCCCCCGTTTGGTTTCCCTCCCATCCCCCCGTCTAGAAAATTGGAGGCCGACTGTTTTCCGGGTCGAAAGAAACCGGAAACAAGCCGGACCTACCCTAGGTAGGGCGGGAATCCTAATCTACAGAGATAAAAGACATAAAGGGTCGGGCGCGGTATGGGTCGATACAAGCAGATTATATGATTTTTTACATATGAATTTTCAAGATCTTCAATAAAAGCGGGCTGGGCTTCGGGTTGAGGTACAAAAATAATAGGGAGGGGGAAGATCTTGAGAAACTACCGACTAGATGACGGGGACAATGACACACAACATACTGCTAACTAGGTTACAAGGGGGAAAAAACAATTCTACTTACCAGGGATGGGGTCCCTAAGGACCCGTACCATAGACGCCATGGGCCGGCAGAGGAGGGAAGGATGACTCCAACGTTGCCCCCTTTCGTACGACCAGGCTCGCTGCAGTCACCCACCTTTTGCTGAATGTTATGCGATCCAAGCGTTTTCTATCGCATCTGATTTTGACCCTCAGCTGATGCCGAAAATACAAAACCAGATCACGATGAGAAAAGTTTGCATCGTCATACAATCCCTTGTTTCGCGTCGTCCAAATCACCATTCTAGCTACAGCTAGGATCGCGAGAAACACCACACGCTTCTCACCGTGAAACGGAGGAAGAACGTTGTCTACGACGTAACCAACGTCGAGCAGCACGAGCTGTTTGGGTTCGATGCGAGCCGTCCACTCCCCGACGTGATCCCAAAACGGACGGACTCGCTCGCAGTAGTAGAAGGCGTGCTCAGCCGTTTCTTCCAAGCCACTGCCGCAGCGAGTGCAATCAGGCATGTCTGCCAGGCCCGCCTTGAAGTTCAAGCCGCGAAGGGATAACGCATTCCGAACAAGTCGCCAGGTGAGCGAGAACTCGGAGTTGTTCAAGAAGCTCGATCCTGGCGCCCAATTCCAGTGAGAGCGGATCTCCTCCGCCGTCCAGCCGTGCCGCTCGCTGAGAGGATCAGAAGCGGAACCCACCACTAATTCCCGATACAGCTCCTTCCGAGGCCATGAAAGGTCACTGGACCCAAGAAGGTTACGAAGGGCCTTTCGGCACTCGCGGACAAACAGTGCTTCGCCCAAAGGCTTACGTCGACCTTCAGCCTTTGGGTCTGACTTGAGGCGAGGAAAAGTCCGACTCGCCTTTCGTCTCCACACTGAGTCCCCCGTCAAGACACGGCCCAGATATGCAAGTCTTTCAGCAAGCCAGTGGCTCTCCAGATCAGGCATACCCAGACCCCCGTTGCGAGTACGTTGGATACAGACCTGCCTACGGACCATCGGCCTTGCACCTCCCCAGAGCAATCTGGAGAGGGATTGTTGCAGTGCCAACCGACGTGCCTTAGGCAGAGGAAGTACAGCCAATCGGTAAAGGATCAGGGGGAAGACGTACGTGGCGCACGCCTCAGCCCTGCCCTTTAAGGACAACCTCCTTGAAAGCCAGATTCCCACCTGAGCATTCACCTTAGCTTGTACTTCCGACCAATTTCGCTCCAGTTGGAGGTCGGGCCCAAACCACACCCCAAGGATGCGGATGGGTCCGTCACTCCAGCGGAAGGGCCCTGGAAGAGTATTGCTACCCCTCCAAGCACCAAGCCGCAAACCTTCGCTTTTGTCAAAATTGACCTTGGCCCCTGCAATCCGCTCATACTCGACAACCGCCTCTTTCACAGCCTCTATATCCTTGCGGCGGGATACAAACACTGTGACGTCATCAGCGAACGCGGAAACCCTAGCCGCAATGCGGCCAACGAATGGGATACCGCGCAGTGCCGGACTTGTCCCCTCATCCCTAAGCCTGCGCAGGAGGGGCTCCAACGCGAGGACATAGAGAAGAGGAGACAGAGGGCAGCCTTGCCGGACCGAACGCTCGATCGCGATCACCCCCGAACGCCTTCCGTTCACCTGCACCACTGCCTGAGGGTTGTGGTACATCATGCTAATCCATCTGCGGAACTCCGGTTCGAATCCGGCAGTCTCCAAAACAGACGCCAAGAACCGATGGTCAACCCTATCGAAGGCCTTGGACTGATCTAAACTGATCAGCGCGGATTCGGTGTCGTCTTTTATCCCCTCTAGGACCTCGCGAATCAAGTGCAGGTTGTCCTGGATCGATCTTCCCTTCACAGCAAAGGTCTGCTCGGGGCCGATCAGATCGCTAATGACAAGCTGTAAACGATTCGCTAAGACCCGGGCCAAAATCTTTAACTCTGTGTTAAGCAGAGTTATGGGCCTGTAATCGTCTAAACCCTCCCAAACATGCCTGCCACCTTTCTTCAGCAATGTGATCACGCCCTTGGTAACGCTACCAGGGATGGCTCCCTGGGCGAACCAATGGTTGAACATATCCGTCAGAATAGGCACAAACATGTGCGACATCCTCAAGTACACTTCGTAGGGCAAACCATCTAGTCCCGGCGACTTGTTCAGGCCGACCTGCTTCAACGCGTCACGGACTTCGCATTCAGTAACCACACCCTCGCAGCTAGCCGCTTCAGCCGCCCCAAGGCGGGGGAAGTCGGCCAGATAGCTACGAAACTCCCGGATCGGGAGATCAGTGCAGCGGGCAAAGCGATCCCGAAAGTGCGCCCGAAAGGCGTCACGTATCTCACGACCCGATCGCAGCAGACGCCCGTCCGGGGTCTTCACAGATGCGATGTACCGATCGGGGAACCTTCGCACTTCTTCTTCACGCGCAGTCGCGTTCGATTTCACAGCTTCGTTGAGAACTCTTTTTAGCCTAGATCTAACTACTGATCCCTTGTAGCGCTCGCTACTCTCACGCTCAAGGTCCCTCCTAGCTAGCTCTACACCTAGGGAGTCCCCCCCAGCCACCGCCCGGGAGAGTCTATCATCTATAGATTTCGCCTCCGCGGTCCTATCTAAGTTGAGCCGTCGACCGTATTTGGTGGCGAAATCTCTAATCCTGTGCTTAAGAGAAACCCACCACCTATTCCCGGTAACCGCCCCCACTAACGCCCGCTGAATTAGGGATCCCAGCCGATCCCGGAAGTCCCGTATCTCCAGTAAGGAGGTATTGAACTTCCAGTAGCCGGCTAGACTAGGCCTATTTGCTAACCGCAGACTGACTCTAATGAGTTTATGGTCAGTCCACGCTATCAAGTGGAACGTGGGACAACTAACAAAATCAATGTCAGCTCTTCTCACTAACACTCTGTCCAAGTAGAAGCCTACTTTGGCAGAGGGCGAGCTATCTAGCCACGTCCACATCTCCCGCCCTGGGTGATCAAGACGAAACCTGTCGACGAGACCGTGACGAGTCACGAAGCCGACAAGGCTGCTATCACACCTTCCCGCACGCCTAGCTCCCCGCCCGACCTTATCTATCTTGGGATCAAGGATCGCATTCCAATCACCCATTAAGACTAGCCGCTTCGTATCGTCCAGGAACGGCGCCAACCGACGAAAAAAGGAAACCCTCTCCGCAACGATATTGGGCGCATAAACCGCAACCAGACGAAACTTGAAACTTTTCACGGCAACATCGGCCACAACCAGCCGGCCCCCGTCACCTGCAAAAACAACGTCAACATCAGCATCAAGGCTGCGTCCAACTAGCAAGGAGACCCCAGCGCTGAAGTTGCTGCCGTATGCTGAGAAAACGTTAAAGTCGCTTTCCAGCACCCGACAGTCAGCCTCGCAAGTGAAGTGGGTCTCCTGCACTGCAGCAACATCTACGCAGAGGTTCTTGAGTTCACCAAGCAAGCGCGCACACTTGCTTGAATCCCTCAGTCCCCTCACATTCAAACTGGCAACGTTTAAAGCCATCAATCCGACTTACCTTATTCAGTGTCGACTATGGGCCGGAAATCCCCAGGGGTGAGGATGCCAACGGCCTGTCTCAGAGAGCCGGTGCCGAGCTCAGTGTTCACTCGGCCATCCCTAGACACTCCGCCGACATCCAGCGGGAACCGTACTTTTAGGGCTCTATAAAAGGAGGGGTGAACTAAGATAGGGACCCTCCCTGAGCAAAAAGGCAAGCATCTTTTCAAGGAAGAGTGCTCCAATTCCGCCAGCTTTACACCCGTGTCGGTCTGGCGGACCGTATCCAAGAACTTCCATACGCCCTTGGTACGGTCACCAGCCGAACGGATGAAAGTGGTCACCATGGCTGCACTCTTAAAATTAAAAGGGTTGTTTACTTTTCTTTTATCTACCTTTTCTAGCTGCAGTAACGGCTTTAATATCTTTTTTAATAGATGGTCCGTTACTGCTTCTGCACCAACGGTGCAAAAATGTTTTGCCTTTTGTTGTTTGTCTTTCTCGGCATCGTTTGCCGCCTCTTTTGGATGTGGAGATGATGTAGTCTGGGGGTTTGTTTTGATGGGAGTCCGTTCTGGAAAGAGTTCTGGGGAAGAGATTGGACTCAGGGATGGTAACGATAGTGACCTGGGAAATTTTTGGGGGGACGGCCTTTCCAGGGATTGTGCTCGCCTTATATGCACAATTTGATGTCGGCGGGGATGAAGTGGGGGTGTTTCTGTTGGTAGAGGAGGTTGTGGTGGTTGTGGTGGTGGTAATGGGGGTTGTAAAAATTGTGGGGGTTGTAGCGAGTCAGAGGGAGCATTCTGAGGAATGCAATATTGAGGAGGGAACATTGGCGGAAGTGGTAGGGGAGGTGGTGGTAAGGAGAGTGGCGGAAAAGGAGCCAGCAGTGGTATCTGCATTGGAACTTGTTGGGGGAGGGGCTGCTTTTGGTGATGTGCATTTGAAGGGCCTTCTAAAGGGTCTTCGGTGTCGGAAGGTCCTGCACGCACTTTTTTGGCAGCCCCCTCCCCGCTGTCTCTTCTTCTTTTCAAGTTTGTTGTTGTTTCCATGTTTTCATGGTCTCCTTTGGTTTTTTTCTTTTTCTTTTTTGCCAATGTTGGTGATACTGGTGTTGTTGATGTTGCTGTTGTCTTTGTTGTTGTTGTTGGGGTCTGTGGCCCTTTCTTAGCTGTTGGCGTTGTTGCTTGTTCCGCTGTTGCTGCTGCTGCTACTGGTTCCGGCGCCTTGCTTTGCTTTTGAGGTGAGGATGAAGTTAAAGTTTTTTCCCCTTGTTTGGGGGATCCCCTCCTCCTCCGAGTCACCTCGGACCAGCCCTCTTTGTCATTTGTTTTGGGCTGGTCCTGACTCGGATCCTGGGTCTCCGCTGTTTTGCTGATGGTGGCTGTTGCTGCTGTTGTTGTTGCTGTTGTTGTTGCTGCTGCTGCTGCTGCTGCTGTTACTGCTGTTGCTGCATTCTCTGGCTTCTCGGGGCAGAACTTCGAGATGTGGCCAATCTTTTTGCAGGACCAACACCTCGGTCTCCGCCCCTCCACCATCACGATCATCTCCCGGTCCCCGCTGATTAGAATCTCGGGGATGGCTTTGAAGCCATCCCTCGTCATGCACAGCCGGAAGGCATAATCCCCGTAGGCTGTCCCGGCTGGGGATCTGAGGAGGTTATACTCCTCCACTTGGCCGTACGAGCTTAAATAAGCGGCCAAAACCTCCCCAGAAATGAGGGGCGGGACGTTACAGATGGTTACTCGGAGCCTACGGGTGCCCCTATATTCCGGCTGTAACCTGAAATACTTCGTCGTTATATTATTAGCCGCCAACTTGGCGGCTTGTTCTTCCGTAGGAAGGAGGACATCCCATGTCGCAAAACTCTTGCGACAGAAGTACTGGCATGGGATGCCCGCCTTCCTCAACAGCTCCTCAAACGTCTCTTTCTTGAGCCCCACTAGCCTTTTGGTTTTGAGATCCGAAACGACCAGCGAGAGGATCCTAGGTGTGAATTTTTCAACTAATTCAGGGATGGGCAGAATTTCATTGCCTTTGAAGTACTTTGCGTACTTCTCTACCCTATCCCTTTCATAGTCGGCAGGTCCCCTCTGCTGGCCCTTCCAAGGTGTGGGGCTCTTTTGGGCCGGCTGTATTGGACTGTCCTGTGATGTGTCCACTATTGTTCTTGGAGAATCAGCGGGGATCGGCAGTGATGGCCAATTCTCTCCAATTAAACTCTCTTGTGAGGGTTCCTTTGAGGGTTCAATTTTGTCTTCATTTTTTTTGGAAGTGGAACCCTCCATGACTGCAGTAGGGCTTGCAGCCAGGAGGGTAAACTAAGGCCCACACCTGTTGCAAGTGTGTGTGGGGGTTCTACTGTTCAAAAAAGTAAAAATTATAAAATTAGACAATAGTACAACACGCCGGAATAAATACAAAAAGATTAGAACACGTAGATACCCCCTGAAAAATTAAAAAACACTCAAGACAAAACACTTAAGAAAGGAAAACAAGTCCGACCACAAGAGAAACAAACGTCGGATAACGAAAGCAAGTGACAAATCCAAATTAAACCAAAATTGTCACAAGTAACAACTTCTCAGGTAAGATTGAAAAAAGAAAAAATCAAGTCCAACGGAAAAAAAAAAAAACAAGTCTTACCGAGATAATAACAATTTTTAACTTTTAGTAATCCAAATCGTAATAATCAAAGTAACGGCGTGAATAACGAAGAGTCAGTGCCACTTGGCTCCTGAGTTCTTTATTCCTTGTAAAAAAAATACAAGAAGGCACGAGGCCTTTTGGTTTTGGGGGAGGGGAAGGGAGCGGTCATGCTTAAACTATATTTTCTATGGGGAACCTAGCTAGCCACATTCGCCGACCCATTCAACAATACAATATATAATCACTCGTCCATCTCCTTGCACGCAGCAACCACCAAAATACCGCATTTGCTCTATGAAAAAGTCCTACTTAAAACCCGAAAGTGATGCATGATTTTATTTACAATGTATGATTTTTTACAATGGATATGATGGGAATGGGAGAAAAAAACCCGAAAAACATATATACACGAAAACAAGGAAAAAATCCCCCGTTTGGTTTCCCTCCCATCCCCCCGTCTAGAAAATTGGAGGCCGACTGTTTTCCGGGTCGAAAGAAACCGGAAACAAGCCGGACCTACCCTAGGTAGGGCGGGAATCCTAATCTACAGAGATAAAAGAAATAAAGGGTCGGGCGCGGTATGGGTCGATACAAGCAGATTATATGATTTTTTACATATGAATTTTCAAGATCTTCAATAAAAGCGGGCTGGGCTTCGGGTTGAGGTACAAAAATAATAGGGAGGGGGAAGATCTTGAGAAACTACCCACTAGATGACGGGGACAATGACACACAACATACTGCTAACTAGGTTACAAGGGGGAAAAAACAATTCTACTTACCAGGGATGGGGTCCCTAAGGACCCGTACCATAGACGCCATGGGCCGGCAGAGGAGGGAAGGATGACTCCAACGTTGCCCCCTTTCGTACGACCAGGCTCGCTGCAGTCACCCATCTTTTGCTGAATGTTATGCGATCCAAGCGTTTTCTATCGCATCTGATTTTGACCCTCAGCTGATGCCGAAAATACAAAACCAGATCACGATGAGAAAAGTTTGCATCGTCATACAATCCCTTGTTTCGCGTCGTCCAAATCACCATTCTAGCTACAGCTAGGATCGCGAGAAACACCACACGCTTCTCACCGTGAAACGGAGGAAGAACGTTGTCTACGACGTAACCAACGTCGAGCAGCACGAGCTGTTTGGGTTCGATGCGAGCCGTCCACTCCCCGACGTGATCCCAAAACGGACGGACTCGCTCGCAGTAGTAGAAGGCGTGCTCAGCCGTTTCTTCCAAGCCACTGCCGCAGCGAGTGCAATCAGGCATGTCTGCCAGGCCCGCCTTGAAGTTCAAGCCGCGAAGGGATAACGCATTCCGAACAAGTCGCCAGGTGAGCGAGAACTCGGAGTTGTTCAAGAAGCTCGATCCTGGCGCCCAATTCCAGTGAGAGCGGATCTCCTCCGCCGTCCAGCCGTGCCGCTCGCTGAGAGGATCAGAAGCGGAACCCACCACTAATTCCCGATACAGCTCCTTCCGAGGCCATGAAAGGTCACTGGACCCAAGAAGGTTACGAAGGGCCTTTCGGCACTCGCGGACAAACAGTGCTTCGCCCAAAGGCTTACGTCGACCTTCAGCCTTTGGGTCTGACTTGAGGCGAGGAAAAGTCCGACTCGCCTTTCGTCTCCACACTGAGTCCCCCGTCAAGACACGGCCCAGATATGCAAGTCTTTCAGCAAGCCAGTGGCTCTCCAGATCAGGCATACCCAGACCCCCGTTGCGAGTACGTTGGATACAGACCTGCCTACGGACCATCGGCCTTGCACCTCCCCAGAGCAATCTGGAGAGGGATTGTTGCAGTGCCAACCGACGTGCCTTAGGCAGAGGAAGTACAGCCAATCGGTAAAGGATCAGGGGGAAGACGTACGTGGCGCACGCCTCAGCCCTGCCCTTTAAGGACAACCTCCTTGAAAGCCAGATTCCCACCTGAGCATTCACCTTAGCTTGTACTTCCGACCAATTTCGCTCCAGTTGGAGGTCGGGCCCAAACCACACCCCAAGGATGCGGATGGGTCCGTCACTCCAGCGGAAGGGCCCTGGAAGAGTATTGCTACCCCTCCAAGCACCAAGCCGCAAACCTTCGCTTTTGTCAAAATTGACCTTGGCCCCTGCAATCCGCTCATACTCGACAACCGCCTCTTTCACAGCCTCTATATCCTTGCGGCGGGATACAAACACTGTGACGTCATCAGCGAACGCGGAAACCCTAGCCGCAATGCGGCCAACGAATGGGATACCGCGCAGTGCCGGACTTGTCCCCTCATCCCTAAGCCTGCGCAGGAGGGGCTCCAACGCGAGGACATAGAGAAGAGGAGACAGAGGGCAGCCTTGCCGGACCGAACGCTCGATCGCGATCACCCCCGAACGCCTTCCGTTCACCTGCACCACTGCCTGAGGGTTGTGGTACATCATGCTAATCCATCTGCGGAACTCCGGTTCGAATCCGGCAGTCTCCAAAACAGACGCCAAGAACCGATGGTCAACCCTGTCGAAGGCCTTGGACTGATCTAAACTGATCAGCGCGGATTCGGTGTCGTCTTTTATCCCCTCTAGGACCTCGCGAATCAAGTGCAGGTTGTCCTGGATCGATCTTCCCTTCACAGCAAAGGTCTGCTCGGGGCCGATCAGATCGCTAATGACAAGCTGTAAACGATTCGCCAAGACCCGGGCCAAAATCTTTAACTCTGTGTTAAGCAGAGTTATGGGCCTGTAATCGTCTAAACCCTCCCAAACATGCCTGCCACCTTTCTTCAGCAATGTGATCACGCCCTTGGTAACGCTACCAGGGATGGCTCCCTGGGCGAACCAATGGTTGAACATATCCGTCAGAATAGGCACAAACATGTGCGACATCCTCAAGTACACTTCGTAGGGCAAACCATCTAGTCCCGGCGACTTGTTCAGGCCGACCTGCTTCAACGCGTCACGGACTTCGCATTCAGTAACCACACCCTCGCTGCTAGCCGCTTCAGCCGCCCCAAGACGGGGGAAGTCGGCCAGATAGCTACGAAACTCCCGGAGCGGGAGATCAGTGCAGCGGGCAAAGCGATCCCGAAAGTGCGCCCGAAAGGCGTCACGTATCTCACGACCCGATCGCAGCAGACGCCCGTCCGGGGTCTTCACAGATGCGATGTACCGATCGGGGAACCTTCGCACTTCTTCTTCACGCGCAGTCGCGTTCGATTTCACAGCTTCGTTGAGAACTCTTTTTAGCCTAGATCTAACTACTGATCCCTTGTAGCGCTCGCTACTCTCACGCTCAAGGTCCCTCCTAGCTAGCTCTACACCTAGGGAGTCCCCCCCAGCCACCGCCCGGGAGAGTCTATCATCTATAGATTTCGCCTCCGCGGTCCTATCTAAGTTGAGCCGTCGACCGTATTTGGTGGCGAAATCTCTAATCCTGTGCTTAAGAGAAACCCACCACCTATTGCCGGTAACCGCCCCCACTAACGCCCGCTGAATTAGGGATTCTAGCCGATCCCGGAAGTCCCGTATCTCCAGTAAGGAGGTATTGAACTTCCAGTAGCCGGCTAGACTAGGCCTATTTGCTAACCGCAGACTGACTCTAATGAGTTTATGGTCAGTCCACGCTATCAAGTGGAACGTGGGACAACTAACAAAATCAATGTCAGCTCTTCTCACTAACACTCTGTCCAAGTAGGAGCCTACTTTGGCAGAGGGCGAGCTATCTAGCCACGTCCACATCTCCCGCCCTGGGTGATCAAGACGAAACCTGTCGACGAGACCGTGACGAGTCACGAAGCCGACAAGGCTGCTATCACACCTTCCCGCACGCCTAGCTCCCCGCCCGACCTTATCTATCTTGGGATCAAGGATCGCATTCCAATCACCCATTAAGACTAGCCGCTTCGTATCGTCCAGGAACGGCGCCAACCGACGAAAAAAGGAAACCCTCTCCGCAACGATATTGGGCGCATAAACCGCAACCAGACGAAACTTGAAACTTTTCACGGCAACATCGGCCACAACCAACCGGCCCCCGTCACCTGCAAAAACAACGTCAACATCAGCATCAAGGCTGCGTCCAACTAGCAAGGAGACCCCAGCGCTGAAGTTGCTGCCGTATGCTGAGAAAACGTTAAAGTCGCTTTCCAGCACCCGACAGTCAGCCTCGCAAGTGAAGTGGGTCTCCTGCACTGCAGCAACATCTACGCAGAGGTTCTTGAGTTCACCAAGCAAGCGCGCACACTTGCTTGAATCCCTCAGTCCCCTCACATTCAAACTGGCAACGTTTAAAGTCATCAATCCGACTTACCTTATTCAGTGTCGACTATGGGCCGGAAATCCCCAGGGGTGAGGATGCCAACGGCCTGTCTCAGAGAGCCGGTGCCGAGCTCAGTGTTCACTCGGCCATCCCTAGACACTCCGCCGACATCCAGCGGGAACCGTACTTTTAGGGCTCTATAAAAGGAGGGGTGAACTAAGATAGGGACCCTCCCTGAGCAAAAAGGCAAGCATCTTTTCAAGGAAGAGTGCTCCAATTCCGCCAGCTTTACACCCGTGTCGGTCTGGCGGACCGTATCCAAGAACTTCCATACGCCCTTGGTACGGTCACCAGCCGAACGGATGAAAGTGGTCACCATGGCTGCACTCTTAAAATTAAAAGGGTTGTTAACTTTTTTCTTTTCCACTTTTTCCAGTTGCAGTAACGGCTTTAACATCTTTTTCAATAGATGGTCCGTTACTGCTTCTGCACCAACGGTGCAAAAATGTTTTGCCTTTTGTTGTTTGTCTTTCTCGGCATCGTTTGCCGCCTCTTTTGGATGTGGAGATGATGTAGTCTGGGGGTTTGTTTTGATGGGAGTCCGTTCTGGAAAGAGTTCTGGGGAAGAGATTGGACTCAGGGATGGTAACGATAGTGACCTGGGAAATTTTTGGGGGGACGGCCTTTCCAGGGATTGTGCTCGCCTTATATGCACAATTTGATGTCGGCGGGGATGAAGTGGGGGTGTTTCTGTTGGTAGAGGAGGTTGTGGTGGTTGTGGTGGTGGTAATGGGGGTTGTAAAAATTGTGGGGGTTGTAGCGAGTCAGAGGGAGCATTCTGAGGAATGCAATATTGAGGAGGGAACATTGGCGGAAGTGGTAGGGGAGGTGGTGGTAAGGAGAGTGGCGGAAAAGGAGCCAGCAGTGGTATCTGCATTGGAACTTGTTGGGGGAGGGGCTGCTTTTGGTGATGTGCATTTGAAGGGCCTTCTAAAGGGTCTTCGGTGTCGGAAGGTCCTGCACGCACTTTTTTGGCAGCCCCCTCCCCGCTGTCTCTTCTTCTTTTCAAGTTTGTTGTTGTTTCCATGTTTTCATGGTCTCCTTTGGTTTTTTTCTTTTTCTTTTTTGCCAATGTTGGTGATACTGGTGTTGTTGATGTTGCTGTTGTCTTTGTTGTTGTTGTTGGGGTCTGTGGCCCTTTCTTAGCTGTTGGCGTTGTTGCTTGTTCCGCTGTTGCTGCTGCTGCTACTGGTTCCGGCGCCTTGCTTTGCTTTTGAGGTGAGGATGAAGTTAAAGTTTTTTCCCCTTGTTTGGGGGATCCCCTCCTCCTCCGAGTCACCTCGGACCAGCCCTCTTTGTCATTTGTTTTGGGCTGGTCCTGACTCGGATCCTGGGTCTCCGCTGTTTTGCTGATGGTGGCTGTTGCTGCTGTTGTTGTTGCTGTTGTTGTTGCTGCTGCTGCTGCTGCTGCTGTTACTGCTGTTGCTGCATTCTCTGGCTTCTCGGGGCAGAACTTCGAGATGTGGCCAATCTTTTTGCAGGACCAACACCTCGGTCTCCGCCCCTCCACCATCACGATCATCTCCCGGTCCCCGCTGATTAGAATCTCGGGGATGGCTTTGAAGCCATCCCTCGTCATGCACAGCCGGAAGGCATAATCCCCGTAGGCTGTCCCGGCTGGGGATCTGAGGAGGTTATACTCCTCCACTTGGCCGTACGAGCTTAAATAAGCGGCCAAAACCTCCCCAGAAATGAGGGGCGGGACGTTACAGATGGTTACTCGGAGCCTACGGGTGCCCCTATATTCCGGCTGTAACCTGAAATACTTCGTCGTTATATTATTAGCCGCCAACTTGGCGGCTTGTTCTTCCGTAGGAAGGAGGACATCCCATGTCGCAAAACTCTTGCGACAGAAGTACTGGCATGGGATGCCCGCCTTCCTCAACAGCTCCTCAAACGTCTCTTTCTTGAGCCCCACTAGCCTTTTGGTTTTGAGATCCGAAACGACCAGCGAGAGGATCCTAGGTGTGAATTTTTCAACTAATTCAGGGATGGGCAGAATTTCATTGCCTTTGAAGTACTTTGCGTACTTCTCTACCCTATCCCTTTCATAGTCGGCAGGTCCCCTCTGCTGGCCCTTCCAAGGTGTGGGGCTCTTTTGGGCCGGCTGTATTGGACTGTCCTGTGATGTGTCCACTATTGTTCTTGGAGAATCAGCGGGGATCGGCAGTGATGGCCAATTCTCTCCAATTAAACTCTCTTGTGAGGGTTCCTTTGAGGGTTCAATTTTGTCTTCATTTTTTTTGGAAGTGGAACCCTCCATGACTGCAGTAGGGCTTGCAGCCAGGAGGGTAAACTAAGGCCCACACCTGTTGCAAGTGTGTGTGGGGGTTCTACTGTTCAAAAAAGTAAAAATTATAAAATTAGACAATAGTACAACACGCCGGAATAAATACAAAAAGATTAGAACACGTAGATACCCCCTGAAAAATTAAAAAACACTCAAGACAAAACACTTAAGAAAGGAAAACAAGTCCGACCACAAGAGAAACAAACGTCGGATAACGAAAGCAAGTGACAAATCCAAATTAAACCAAAATTGTCACAAGTAACAACTTCTCAGGTAAGATTGAAAAAAGAAAAAATCAAGTCCAACGGAAAAAAAAAAAAACAAGTCTTACCGAGATAATAACAATTTTTAACTTTTAGTAATCCAAATCGTAATAATCAAAGTAACGGCGTGAATAACGAAGAGTCAGTGCCACTTGGCTCCTGAGTTCTTTATTCCTTGTAAAAAAAATACAAGAAGGCACGAGGCCTTTTGGTTTTGGGGGAGGGGAAGGGAGCGGTCATGCTTAAACTATATTTTCTATGGGGAACCTAGCTAGCCACATTCGCCGACCCATTCAACAATACAATATATAATCACTCGTCCATCTCCTTGCACGCAGCAACCACCAAAATACCGCATTTGCTCTATGAAAAAGTCCTACTTAAAACCCGAAAGTGATGCATGATTTTATTTACAATGTATGATTTTTTACAATGGATATGATGGGAATGGGAGAAAAAAACCCGAAAAACATATATACACGAAAACAAGGAAAAAATCCCCCGTTTGGTTTCCCTCCCATCCCCCCGTCTAGAAAATTGGAGGCCGACTGTTTTCCGGGTCGAAAGAAACCGGAAACAAGCCGGACCTACCCTAGGTAGGGCGGGAATCCTAATCTACAGAGATAAAAGAAATAAAGGGTCGGGCGCGGTATGGGTCGATACAAGCAGATTATATGATTTTTTACATATGAATTTTCAAGATCTTCAATAAAAGCGGGCTGGGCTTCGGGTTGAGGTACAAAAATAATAGGGAGGGGGAAGATCTTGAGAAACTACCCACTAGATGACGGGGACAATGACACACAACATACTGCTAACTAGGTTACAAGGGGGAAAAAACAATTCTACTTACCAGGGATGGGGTCCCTAAGGACCCGTACCATAGACGCCATGGGCCGGCAGAGGAGGGAAGGATGACTCCAACGTTGCCCCCTTTCGTACGACCAGGCTCGCTGCAGTCACCCATCTTTTGCTGAATGTTATGCGATCCAAGCGTTTTCTATCGCATCTGATTTTGACCCTCAGCTGATGCCGAAAATACAAAACCAGATCACGATGAGAAAAGTTTGCATCGTCATACAATCCCTTGTTTCGCGTCGTCCAAATCACCATTCTAGCTACAGCTAGGATCGCGAGAAACACCACACGCTTCTCACCGTGAAACGGAGGAAGAACGTTGTCTACGACGTAACCAACGTCGAGCAGCACGAGCTGTTTGGGTTCGATGCGAGCCGTCCACTCCCCGACGTGATCCCAAAACGGACGGACTCGCTCGCAGTAGTAGAAGGCGTGCTCAGCCGTTTCTTCCAAGCCACTGCCGCAGCGAGTGCAATCAGGCATGTCTGCCAGGCCCGCCTTGAAGTTCAAGCCGCGAAGGGATAACGCATTCCGAACAAGTCGCCAGGTGAGCGAGAACTCGGAGTTGTTCAAGAAGCTCGATCCTGGCGCCCAATTCCAGTGAGAGCGGATCTCCTCCGCCGTCCAGCCGTGCCGCTCGCTGAGAGGATCAGAAGCGGAACCCACCACTAATTCCCGATACAGCTCCTTCCGAGGCCATGAAAGGTCACTGGACCCAAGAAGGTTACGAAGGGCCTTTCGGCACTCGCGGACAAACAGTGCTTCGCCCAAAGGCTTACGTCGACCTTCAGCCTTTGGGTCTGACTTGAGGCGAGGAAAAGTCCGACTCGCCTTTCGTCTCCACACTGAGTCCCCCGTCAAGACACGGCCCAGATATGCAAGTCTTTCAGCAAGCCAGTGGCTCTCCAGATCAGGCATACCCAGACCCCCGTTGCGAGTACGTTGGATACAGACCTGCCTACGGACCATCGGCCTTGCACCTCCCCAGAGCAATCTGGAGAGGGATTGTTGCAGTGCCAACCGACGTGCCTTAGGCAGAGGAAGTACAGCCAATCGGTAAAGGATCAGGGGGAAGACGTACGTGGCGCACGCCTCAGCCCTGCCCTTTAAGGACAACCTCCTTGAAAGCCAGATTCCCACCTGAGCATTCACCTTAGCTTGTACTTCCGACCAATTTCGCTCCAGTTGGAGGTCGGGCCCAAACCACACCCCAAGGATGCGGATGGGTCCGTCACTCCAGCGGAAGGGCCCTGGAAGAGTATTGCTACCCCTCCAAGCACCAAGCCGCAAACCTTCGCTTTTGTCAAAATTGACCTTGGCCCCTGCAATCCGCTCATACTCGACAACCGCCTCTTTCACAGCCTCTATATCCTTGCGGCGGGATACAAACACTGTGACGTCATCAGCGAACGCGGAAACCCTAGCCGCAATGCGGCCAACGAATGGGATACCGCGCAGTGCCGGACTTGTCCCCTCATCCCTAAGCCTGCGCAGGAGGGGCTCCAACGCGAGGACATAGAGAAGAGGAGACAGAGGGCAGCCTTGCCGGACCGAACGCTCGATCGCGATCACCCCCGAACGCCTTCCGTTCACCTGCACCACTGCCTGAGGGTTGTGGTACATCATGCTAATCCATCTGCGGAACTCCGGTTCGAATCCGGCAGTCTCCAAAACAGACGCCAAGAACCGATGGTCAACCCTGTCGAAGGCCTTGGACTGATCTAAACTGATCAGCGCGGATTCGGTGTCGTCTTTTATCCCCTCTAGGACCTCGCGAATCAAGTGCAGGTTGTCCTGGATCGATCTTCCCTTCACAGCAAAGGTCTGCTCGGGGCCGATCAGATCGCTAATGACAAGCTGTAAACGATTCGCCAAGACCCGGGCCAAAATCTTTAACTCTGTGTTAAGCAGAGTTATGGGCCTGTAATCGTCTAAACCCTCCCAAACATGCCTGCCACCTTTCTTCAGCAATGTGATCACGCCCTTGGTAACGCTACCAGGGATGGCTCCCTGGGCGAACCAATGGTTGAACATATCCGTCAGAATAGGCACAAACATGTGCGACATCCTCAAGTACACTTCGTAGGGCAAACCATCTAGTCCCGGCGACTTGTTCAGGCCGACCTGCTTCAACGCGTCACGGACTTCGCATTCAGTAACCACACCCTCGCTGCTAGCCGCTTCAGCCGCCCCAAGACGGGGGAAGTCGGCCAGATAGCTACGAAACTCCCGGAGCGGGAGATCAGTGCAGCGGGCAAAGCGATCCCGAAAGTGCGCCCGAAAGGCGTCACGTATCTCACGACCCGATCGCAGCAGACGCCCGTCCGGGGTCTTCACAGATGCGATGTACCGATCGGGGAACCTTCGCACTTCTTCTTCACGCGCAGTCGCGTTCGATTTCACAGCTTCGTTGAGAACTCTTTTTAGCCTAGATCTAACTACTGATCCCTTGTAGCGCTCGCTACTCTCACGCTCAAGGTCCCTCCTAGCTAGCTCTACACCTAGGGAGTCCCCCCCAGCCACCGCCCGGGAGAGTCTATCATCTATAGATTTCGCCTCCGCGGTCCTATCTAAGTTGAGCCGTCGACCGTATTTGGTGGCGAAATCTCTAATCCTGTGCTTAAGAGAAACCCACCACCTATTGCCGGTAACCGCCCCCACTAACGCCCGCTGAATTAGGGATTCTAGCCGATCCCGGAAGTCCCGTATCTCCAGTAAGGAGGTATTGAACTTCCAGTAGCCGGCTAGACTAGGCCTATTTGCTAACCGCAGACTGACTCTAATGAGTTTATGGTCAGTCCACGCTATCAAGTGGAACGTGGGACAACTAACAAAATCAATGTCAGCTCTTCTCACTAACACTCTGTCCAAGTAGGAGCCTACTTTGGCAGAGGGCGAGCTATCTAGCCACGTCCACATCTCCCGCCCTGGGTGATCAAGACGAAACCTGTCGACGAGACCGTGACGAGTCACGAAGCCGACAAGGCTGCTATCACACCTTCCCGCACGCCTAGCTCCCCGCCCGACCTTATCTATCTTGGGATCAAGGATCGCATTCCAATCACCCATTAAGACTAGCCGCTTCGTATCGTCCAGGAACGGCGCCAACCGACGAAAAAAGGAAACCCTCTCCGCAACGATATTGGGCGCATAAACCGCAACCAGACGAAACTTGAAACTTTTCACGGCAACATCGGCCACAACCAACCGGCCCCCGTCACCTGCAAAAACAACGTCAACATCAGCATCAAGGCTGCGTCCAACTAGCAAGGAGACCCCAGCGCTGAAGTTGCTGCCGTATGCTGAGAAAACGTTAAAGTCGCTTTCCAGCACCCGACAGTCAGCCTCGCAAGTGAAGTGGGTCTCCTGCACTGCAGCAACATCTACGCAGAGGTTCTTGAGTTCACCAAGCAAGCGCGCACACTTGCTTGAATCCCTCAGTCCCCTCACATTCAAACTGGCAACGTTTAAAGTCATCAATCCGACTTACCTTATTCAGTGTCGACTATGGGCCGGAAATCCCCAGGGGTGAGGATGCCAACGGCCTGTCTCAGAGAGCCGGTGCCGAGCTCAGTGTTCACTCGGCCATCCCTAGACACTCCGCCGACATCCAGCGGGAACCGTACTTTTAGGGCTCTATAAAAGGAGGGGTGAACTAAGATAGGGACCCTCCCTGAGCAAAAAGGCAAGCATCTTTTCAAGGAAGAGTGCTCCAATTCCGCCAGCTTTACACCCGTGTCGGTCTGGCGGACCGTATCCAAGAACTTCCATACGCCCTTGGTACGGTCACCAGCCGAACGGATGAAAGTGGTCACCATGGCTGCACTCTTAAAATTAAAAGGGTTGTTAACTTTTTTCTTTTCCACTTTTTCCAGTTGCAGTAACGGCTTTAACATCTTTTTCAATAGATGGTCCGTTACTGCTTCTGCACCAACGGTGCAAAAATGTTTTGCCTTTTGTTGTTTGTCTTTCTCGGCATCGTTTGCCGCCTCTTTTGGATGTGGAGATGATGTAGTCTGGGGGTTGGTTTGGATGGGAGTCCATTTTGGGAAGAGTTCTGGAGAAGACATTGGACTCAGGGATGGTAACGATAGTGACCTGGGTAATTTTGGGGGGGACGGCCTTTCCAGGGATTGTGCTCGCCTTATATGCACAATTTGATGTCGGCGGGGATGAAGTGGGGGTGTTTCTGTTGGTAGGGGAGGTTGTGGTGGTTGTGGTGGTGGTAATGGCGGTTGTAAAAATTGTGGGGGTTGTAGCGACTCAGAGGGAGCATTCTGAGGAATGCAATATTGAGGAGGGAACATTGGCGGAAGTGGTAGGGGAGGTGGTGGTAAGGAGAGTGGCGGAAAAGGAGCCAGCAGTGGTATCTGCATTGGAACTTGTTGGGGGAGGGGCTGCTTTTGGTGATGTGCATTTGAAGGGCCTTCTAAAGGGTCTTCGGTGTCGGAAGGTCCTGCACGCACTTTTT
This sequence comes from Sepioteuthis lessoniana, assembly GCA_963585895.1. Lineage (NCBI taxonomy): Eukaryota > Metazoa > Mollusca > Cephalopoda > Myopsida > Loliginidae > Sepioteuthis > Sepioteuthis lessoniana. The sequence goes on from OY757911.1 coordinate 44,047,889, forward strand.
TGGCAGCCCCCTCCCCGCTGTCTCTTCTTCTTTTCAAGTTTGTTGTTGTTTCCATGTTTTCATGGTCTTCCTTGGGTTTTTTTTTCTTTTTCTTTTTGGCCAATGTTGGTGATACTGGTGTTGTTGATGTTGCTGTTGTCTTTGTTGTTGTTGTTGTTGGGGTCTGTGGCCCTTTCTTAGTTGTTGGCGTTGTTGCTTGTTCCGCTGTTGCTGCTGCTGCTACTGGTTCCGGTGGCTTGGTCTGCTTTTGAGGTGAGGGTGAAATTAAGCCTTTTTCCCCTTGTTTGGGGGAACCCCTCCTCCTCCGGGTCACCTCGGACCAGCCCTCTTTGTCATTTGTTTTGGGCTGGTCCTGACTCGGATCCTGGGTCTCCGCTGTTTTGCTGATGGTGGCTGTTGAAGCTGTTGCTGCTGTTGTTGTTGCTGTTGTTGTTGCTGCTGCTGCTGTTGCTGCTGCTGCTGCTGTTGCTGCATTCTCTGGCTTCTCGGGGCAGAACTTCGAGATGTGGCCAATCTTTTTGCAGGACCAACACCTCGGTCTCCGCCCCTCCACCATCACGATCATCTCCCGGTCCCCGCTGATTAGAATCTCGGGGATGGCTTTGAAGCCATCCCTCGTCAGGCACAGCCGGAAGGCATAATCCCCGTAGGCTGTCCCGGCTGGGGATCTGAGGAGGTTATACTCCTCCACTTGGCCGTACGAGCTTAAATAAGCGGCCAAAACCTCCCCAGAAATGAGGGGCGGGACGTTACAGATGGTTACTCGGAGCCTACGGGTGCCCCTATATTCCGGCTGTAACCTGAAATACTTCGTCGTTATATTATTAGCCGCCAACTTGGCGGCTTGTTCTTCCGTAGGAAGGAGGACATCCCATGTCGCAAAACTCTTGCGACAGAAGTACTGGCATGGGATGCCCGCCTTCCTCAACAGCTCCTCAAACGTCTCTTTCTTGAGCCCCACTAGCCTTTTGGTTTTGAGATCCGAAACGACCAGCGAGAGGATCCTAGGTGTGAATTTTTCAACTAATTCAGGGATGGGCAGAATTTCATTGCCTTTGAAGTACTTTGCGTACTTCTCTACCCTATCCCTTTCATAGTCGGCAGGTCCCCTCTGCTGGCCCTTCCAAGGTGTGGGGCTCTTTTGGGCCGGCTGTATTGGACTGTCCTGTGATGTGTCCACTATTGTTCTTGGAGAATCAGCGGGGATCGGCAGTGATGGCCAATTCTCTCCAATTAAACTCTCTTGTGAGGGTTCCTTTGAGGGTTCAATTTTGTCTTCATTTTTTTTGGAAGTGGAACCCTCCATGACTGCAGTAGGGCTTGCAGCCAGGAGGGTAAACTAAGGCCCACACCTGTTGCAAGTGTGTGTGGGGGTTCTACTGTTCAAAAAAGTAAAAATTATAAAATTAGACAATAGTACAACACGCCGGAATAAATACAAAAAGATTAGAACACGTAGATACCCCCTGAAAAATTAAAAAACACTCAAGACAAAACACTTAAGAAAGGAAAACAAGTCCGACCACAAGAGAAACAAACGTCGGATAACGAAAGCAAGTGACAAATCCAAATTAAACCAAAATTGTCACAAGTAACAACTTCTCAGGTAAGATTGAAAAAAGAAAAAATCAAGTCCAACGGAAAAAAAAAAAAACAAGTCTTACCGAGATAATAACAATTTTTAACTTTTAGTAATCCAAATCGTAATAATCAAAGTAACGGCGTGAATAACGAAGAGTCAGTGCCACTTGGCTCCTGAGTTCTTTATTCCTTGTAAAAGAATACAAGAAGGCACGAGGCCTTTTGGTTTTGGGGGAGGGGAAGGGAGCGGTCATGCTTTAACTATATTTTCTATGGGGAACCTAGCTAGCCACATTCGCCGACCCATTCAACAATACAATATATAATCACTCGTCCATCTCCTTGCACGCAGCGACCACCAAAATACCGCATTTGCTCTATGAAAAAGTCCTACTTAAAACCCGAAAGTGATGCATGATTTTTATTTACAATGTATGATTTTTTTACAATGGATATGATGGGAATGGGAGAAAAAACCCCGAAAAACATATATACACGAAAACAAGGAAAAAATCTCCCGTTTGGTTTCCCTCCCATCCCCCCCGTCTAGAAAATTGGAGGCCGACTGTTTTCCGGGTCGAAAGAAACCGGAAACAAGCCGGACCTACCCTAGGTAGGGCGGGAATCCTAATCTACAGAGATAAAAGAAATAAAGGGTCGGGCGCGGTATGGGTCGATACAAGCAGATAATATGATTTTTTACATATGAATTTTCAAGATCTTCAATAAAAGCGGGCTGGGATTCGGGTTGAGGTACAAAAATAATTGGGAGGGGGAAGATCTTGAGAAACTACCGACTAGATGACGGGGACAATGACACACAACATACTGCTAACTAGGTTACAAGGGGAAAAAAACAATTCTACTTACCAGGGATGGGGTCCCTAAGGACCCGTACCATAGACGCCATGGGCCGGCAGAGGAGGGAAGGATGACTCCAACGTTGCCCCCTTTCGTACGACCAGGCTCGCTGCAGTCACCCACCTTTTGCTGAATGTTATGCGATCCAAGCGTTTTCTATCGCATCTGATTTTGACCCTCAGCTGATGCCGAAAATACAAAACCAGATCACGATGAGAAAAGTTTGCATCGTCATACAATCCCTTGTTTCGCGTCGTCCAAATCACCATTCTAGCTACAGCTAGGATCGCGAGAAACACCACACGCTTCTCACCGTGAAACGGAGGAAGAACGTTGTCTACGACGTAACCAACGTCGAGCAGCACGAGCTGTTTGGGTTCGATGCGAGCCGTCCACTCCCCGACGTGATCCCAAAACGGACGGACTCGCTCGCAGTAGTAGAAGGCGTGCTCAGCCGTTTCTTCCAAGCCACTGCCGCAGCGAGTGCAATCAGGCATGTCTGCCAGGCCCGCCTTGAAATTCAAGCCGCGAAGGGATAACGCATTCCGAACAAGTCGCCAGGTGAGCGAGAACTCGGAGTTGTTCAAGAAGCTCGATCCTGGCGCCCAATTCCAGTGAGAGCGGATCTCCTCCGCCGTCCAGCCGTGCCGCTCGCTGAGAGGATCAGAAGCGGAACCCACCACTAATTCCCGATACAGCTCCTTCCGAGGCCATGAAAGGTCACTGGACCCAAGAAGGTTACGAAGGGCCTTTCGGCACTCGCGGACAAACAGTGCTTCGCCCAAAGGCTTACGTCGACCTTCAGCCTTTGGGTCTGACTTGAGGCGAGGAAAAGTCCGACTCGCCTTTCGTCTCCACACTGAGTCCCCCGTCAAGACACGGCCCAGATATGCAAGTCTTTCAGCAAGCCAGTGGCTCTCCAGATCAGGCATACCCAGACCCCCGTTGCGAGTACGTTGGATACAGACCTGCCTACGGACCATCGGCCTTGCACCTCCCCAGAGCAATCTGGAGAGGGATTGTTGCAGTGCCAACCGACGTGCCTTAGGCAGAGGAAGTACAGCCAATCGGTAAAGGATCAGGGGAAAGACGTACGTGGCGCACGCCTCAGCCCTGCCCTTTAAGGACAACCTCCTTGAAAGCCAGATTCCCACCTGAGCATTCACCTTAGCTTGTACTTCCGACCAATTTCGCTCCAGTTGGAGGTCGGGCCCAAACCACACCCCAAGGATGCGGATGGGTCCGTCACTCCAGCGGAAGGGCCCTGGAAGAGTATTGCTACCCCTCCAAGCACCAAGCCGCAAACCTTCGCTTTTGTCAAAATTGACCTTGGCCCCTGCAATCCGCTCATACTCGACAACCGCCTCTTTCACAGCCTCTATATCCCTGCGGCGGGATACAAACACTGTGACGTCATCAGCGAACGCGGAAACCCTAGCCGCAATGCGGCCAACGAATGGGATACCGCGCAGTGCCGGACTTGTCCCCTCATCCCTAAGCCTGCGCAGGAGGGGCTCCAACGCGAGGACATAGAGAAGAGGAGACAGAGGGCAGCCTTGCCGGACCGAACGCTCGATCGCGATCACCCCCGAACGCCTTCCGTTCACCTGCACCACTGCCTGAGGGTTGTGGTACATCATGCTAATCCATCTGCGGAACTCCGGTTCGAATCCGGCAGTCTCCAAAACAGACGCCAAGAACCGATGGTCAACCCTGTCGAAGGCCTTGGACTGATCTAAACTGATCAGCGCGGATTCGGTGTCGTCTTTTATCCCCTCTAGGACCTCGCGAATCAAGTGCAGGTTGTCCTGGATCGATCTTCCCTTCACAGCAAAGGTCTGCTCGGGGCCGATCAGATCGCTAATGACAAGCTGTAAACGATTCGCTAAGACCCGGGCCAAAATCTTTAACTCTGTGTTAAGCAGAGTTATGGGCCTGTAATCGTCTAAACCCTCCCAAACATGCCTGCCACCTTTCTTCAGCAATGTGATCACGCCCTTGGTAACGCTACCAGGGATGGCTCCCTGGGCGAACCAATGGTTGAACATATCCGTCAGAATAGGCACAAACATGTGCGACATCCTCAAGTACACTTCGTAGGGCAAACCATCTAGTCCCGGCGACTTGTTCAGGCCGACCTGCTTCAACGCGTCACGGACTTCGCATTCAGTAACCACACCCTCGCAGCTAGCCGCTTCAGCCGCCCCAAGGCGGGGGAAGTCGGCCAGATAGCTACGAAACTCCCGGAGCGGGAGATCAGTGCAGCGGGCAAAGCGATCCCGAAAGTGCGCCCGAAAGGCGTCACGTATCTCACGACCCGATCGCAGCAGACGCCCGTCCGGGGTCTTCACAGATGCGATGTACCGATCGGGGAACCTTCGCACTTCTTCTTCACGCGCAGTCGCGTTCGATTTCACAGCTTCGTTGAGAACTCTTTTTAGCCTAGATCTAACTACTGATCCCTTGTAGCGCTCGCTACTCTCACGCTCAAGGTCCCTCCTAGCTAGCTCTACACCTAGGGAGTCCCCCCCAGCCACCGCCCGGGAGAGTCTATCATCTATAGATTTCGCCTCCGCGGTCCTATCTAAGTTGAGCCGTCGACCGTATTTGGTGGCGAAATCTCTAATCCTGTGCTTAAGAGAAACCCACCACCTATTCCCGGTAACCGCCCCCACTAACGCCCGCTGAATTAGGGATTCTAGCCGATCCCGGAAGTCCCGTATCTCCAGTAAGGAGGTATTGAACTTCCAGTAGCCGGCTAGACTAGGCCTATTTGCTAACCGCAGACTGACTCTAATGAGTTTATGGTCAGTCCACGCTATCAAGTGGAACGTGGGACAACTAACAAAATCAATGTCAGCTCTTCTCACTAACACTCTGTCCAAGTAGGAACCTACTTTGGCAGAGGGCGAGCTATCTAGCCACGTCCACATCTCCCGCCCTGGGTGATCAAGACGAAACCTGTCGACGAGACCGTGACGAGTCACGAAGCCGACAAGGCTGCTATCACACCTTCCCGCACGCCTAGCTCCCCGCCCGACCTTATCTATCTTGGGATCAAGGATCGCATTCCAATCACCCATTAAGACTAGCCGCTTCGTATCGTCCAGGAACGGCGCCAACCGACGAAAAAAGGAAACCCTCTCCGCAACGATATTGGGCGCATAAACCGCAACCAGACGAAACTTGAAACTTTTCACGGCAACATCGGCCACAACCAACCGGCCCCCGTCACCTGCAAAAACAACGTCAACATCAGCATCAAGGCTGCGTCCAACTAGCAAGGAGACCCCAGCGCTGAAGTTGCTGCCGTATGCTGAGAAAACGTTAAAGTCGCTTTCCAGCACCCGACAGTCAGCCTCGCAAGTGAAGTGGGTCTCCTGCACTGCAGCAACATCTACGCAGAGGTTCTTGAGTTCACCAAGCAAGCGCGCACACTTGCTTGAATCCCTCAGTCCCCTCACATTCAAACTGGCAACGTTTAAAGTCATCAATCCGACTTACCTTATTCAGTGTCGACTATGGGCCGGAAATCCCCAGGGGTGAGGATGCCAACGGCCTGTCTCAGAGAGCCGGTGCCGAGCTCAGTGTTCACTCGGCCATCCCTAGACACTCCGCCGACATCCAGCGGGAACCGTACTTTTAGGGCTCTATAAAAGGAGGGGTGAACTAAGATAGGGACCCTCCCTGAGCAAAAAGGCAAGCATCTTTTCAAGGAAGAGTGCTCCAATTCCGCCAGCTTTACACCCGTGTCGGTCTGGCGGACCGTATCCAAGAACTTCCATACGCCCTTGGTACGGTCACCAGCCGAACGGATGAAAGTGGTCACCATGGCTGCACTCTTAAAATTAAAAGGGTTGTTAACTTTTTTCTTTTCCACTTTTTCCAGTTGCAGTAACGGCTTTAACATCTTTTTCAATAGATGGTCCGTTACTGCTTCTGCACCAACGGTGCAAAAATGTTTTGCCTTTTGTTGTTTGTCTTTCTCGGCATCGTTTGCCGCCTCTTTTGGATGTGGAGATGATGTAGTCTGGGGGTTGGTTTGGATGGGAGTCCATTTTGGGAAGAGTTCTGGAGAAGACATTGGACTCAGGGATGGTAACGATAGTGACCTGGGTAATTTTGGGGGGGACGGCCTTTCCAGGGATTGTGCTCGCCTTATATGCACAATTTGATGTCGGCGGGGATGAAGTGGGGGTGTTTCTGTTGGTAGGGGAGGTTGTGGTGGTTGTGGTGGTGGTAATGGCGGTTGTAAAAATTGTGGGGGTTGTAGCGACTCAGAGGGAGCATTCTGAGGAATGCAATATTGAGGAGGGAACATTGGCGGAAGTGGTAGGGGAGGTGGTGGTAAGGAGAGTGGCGGAAAAGGAGCCAGCAGTGGTATCTGCATTGGAACTTGTTGGGGGAGGGGCTGCTTTTGGTGATGTGCATTTGAAGGGCCTTCTAAAGGGTCTTCGGTGTCGGAAGGTCCTGCACGCACTTTTTTGGCAGCCCCCTCCCCGCTGTCTCTTCTTCTTTTCAAGTTTGTTGTTGTTTCCATGTTTTCATGGTCTTCCTTGGGTTTTTTTTTCTTTTTCTTTTTGGCCAATGTTGGTGATACTGGTGTTGTTGATGTTGCTGTTGTCTTTGTTGTTGTTGTTGTTGGGGTCTGTGGCCCTTTCTTAGTTGTTGGCGTTGTTGCTTGTTCCGCTGTTGCTGCTGCTGCTACTGGTTCCGGTGGCTTGGTCTGCTTTTGAGGTGAGGGTGAAATTAAGCCTTTTTCCCCTTGTTTGGGGGAACCCCTCCTCCTCCGGGTCACCTCGGACCAGCCCTCTTTGTCATTTGTTTTGGGCTGGTCCTGACTCGGATCCTGGGTCTCCGCTGTTTTGCTGATGGTGGCTGTTGAAGCTGTTGCTGCTGTTGTTGTTGCTGTTGTTGTTGCTGCTGCTGCTGTTGCTGCTGCTGCTGCTGTTGCTGCATTCTCTGGCTTCTCGGGGCAGAACTTCGAGATGTGGCCAATCTTTTTGCAGGACCAACACCTCGGTCTCCGCCCCTCCACCATCACGATCATCTCCCGGTCCCCGCTGATTAGAATCTCGGGGATGGCTTTGAAGCCATCCCTCGTCAGGCACAGCCGGAAGGCATAATCCCCGTAGGCTGTCCCGGCTGGGGATCTGAGGAGGTTATACTCCTCCACTTGGCCGTACGAGCTTAAATAAGCGGCCAAAACCTCCCCAGAAATGAGGGGCGGGACGTTACAGATGGTTACTCGGAGCCTACGGGTGCCCCTATATTCCGGCTGTAACCTGAAATACTTCGTCGTTATATTATTAGCCGCCAACTTGGCGGCTTGTTCTTCCGTAGGAAGGAGGACATCCCATGTCGCAAAACTCTTGCGACAGAAGTACTGGCATGGGATGCCCGCCTTCCTCAACAGCTCCTCAAACGTCTCTTTCTTGAGCCCCACTAGCCTTTTGGTTTTGAGATCCGAAACGACCAGCGAGAGGATCCTAGGTGTGAATTTTTCAACTAATTCAGGGATGGGCAGAATTTCATTGCCTTTGAAGTACTTTGCGTACTTCTCTACCCTATCCCTTTCATAGTCGGCAGGTCCCCTCTGCTGGCCCTTCCAAGGTGTGGGGCTCTTTTGGGCCGGCTGTATTGGACTGTCCTGTGATGTGTCCACTATTGTTCTTGGAGAATCAGCGGGGATCGGCAGTGATGGCCAATTCTCTCCAATTAAACTCTCTTGTGAGGGTTCCTTTGAGGGTTCAATTTTGTCTTCATTTTTTTTGGAAGTGGAACCCTCCATGACTGCAGTAGGGCTTGCAGCCAGGAGGGTAAACTAAGGCCCACACCTGTTGCAAGTGTGTGTGGGGGTTCTACTGTTCAAAAAAGTAAAAATTATAAAATTAGACAATAGTACAACACGCCGGAATAAATACAAAAAGATTAGAACACGTAGATACCCCCTGAAAAATTAAAAAACACTCAAGACAAAACACTTAAGAAAGGAAAACAAGTCCGACCACAAGAGAAACAAACGTCGGATAACGAAAGCAAGTGACAAATCCAAATTAAACCAAAATTGTCACAAGTAACAACTTCTCAGGTAAGATTGAAAAAAGAAAAAATCAAGTCCAACGGAAAAAAAAAAAAACAAGTCTTACCGAGATAATAACAATTTTTAACTTTTAGTAATCCAAATCGTAATAATCAAAGTAACGGCGTGAATAACGAAGAGTCAGTGCCACTTGGCTCCTGAGTTCTTTATTCCTTGTAAAAGAATACAAGAAGGCACGAGGCCTTTTGGTTTTGGGGGAGGGGAAGGGAGCGGTCATGCTTTAACTATATTTTCTATGGGGAACCTAGCTAGCCACATTCGCCGACCCATTCAACAATACAATATATAATCACTCGTCCATCTCCTTGCACGCAGCGACCACCAAAATACCGCATTTGCTCTATGAAAAAGTCCTACTTAAAACCCGAAAGTGATGCATGATTTTTATTTACAATGTATGATTTTTTTACAATGGATATGATGGGAATGGGAGAAAAAACCCCGAAAAACATATATACACGAAAACAAGGAAAAAATCCCCCGTTTGGTTTCCCTCCCATCCCCCCCGTCTAGAAAATTGGAGGCCGACTGTTTTCCGGGTCGAAAGAAACCGGAAACAAGCCGGACCTACCCTAGGTAGGGCGGGAATCCTAATCTACAGAGATAAAAGAAATAAAGGGTCGGGCGCGGTATGGGTCGATACAAGCAGATAATATGATTTTTTACATATGAATTTTCAAGATCTTCAATAAAAGCGGGCTGGGATTCGGGTTGAGGTACAAAAATAATTGGGAGGGGGAAGATCTTGAGAAACTACCGACTAGATGACGGGGACAATGACACACAACATACTGCTAACTAGGTTACAAGGGGAAAAAAACAATTCTACTTACCAGGGATGGGGTCCCTAAGGACCCGTACCATAGACGCCATGGGCCGGCAGAGGAGGGAAGGATGACTCCAACGTTGCCCCCTTTCGTACGACCAGGCTCGCTGCAGTCACCCACCTTTTGCTGAATGTTATGCGATCCAAGCGTTTTCTATCGCATCTGATTTTGACCCTCAGCTGATGCCGAAAATACAAAACCAGATCACGATGAGAAAAGTTTGCATCGTCATACAATCCCTTGTTTCGCGTCGTCCAAATCACCATTCTAGCTACAGCTAGGATCGCGAGAAACACCACACGCTTCTCACCGTGAAACGGAGGAAGAACGTTGTCTACGACGTAACCAACGTCGAGCAGCACGAGCTGTTTGGGTTCGATGCGAGCCGTCCACTCCCCGACGTGATCCCAAAACGGACGGACTCGCTCGCAGTAGTAGAAGGCGTGCTCAGCCGTTTCTTCCAAGCCACTGCCGCAGCGAGTGCAATCAGGCATGTCTGCCAGGCCCGCCTTGAAATTCAAGCCGCGAAGGGATAACGCATTCCGAACAAGTCGCCAGGTGAGCGAGAACTCGGAGTTGTTCAAGAAGCTCGATCCTGGCGCCCAATTCCAGTGAGAGCGGATCTCCTCCGCCGTCCAGCCGTGCCGCTCGCTGAGAGGATCAGAAGCGGAACCCACCACTAATTCCCGATACAGCTCCTTCCGAGGCCATGAAAGGTCACTGGACCCAAGAAGGTTACGAAGGGCCTTTCGGCACTCGCGGACAAACAGTGCTTCGCCCAAAGGCTTACGTCGACCTTCAGCCTTTGGGTCTGACTTGAGGCGAGGAAAAGTCCGACTCGCCTTTCGTCTCCACACTGAGTCCCCCGTCAAGACACGGCCCAGATATGCAAGTCTTTCAGCAAGCCAGTGGCTCTCCAGATCAGGCATACCCAGACCCCCGTTGCGAGTACGTTGGATACAGACCTGCCTACGGACCATCGGCCTTGCACCTCCCCAGAGCAATCTGGAGAGGGATTGTTGCAGTGCCAACCGACGTGCCTTAGGCAGAGGAAGTACAGCCAATCGGTAAAGGATCAGGGGAAAGACGTACGTGGCGCACGCCTCAGCCCTGCCCTTTAAGGACAACCTCCTTGAAAGCCAGATTCCCACCTGAGCATTCACCTTAGCTTGTACTTCCGACCAATTTCGCTCCAGTTGGAGGTCGGGCCCAAACCACACCCCAAGGATGCGGATGGGTCCGTCACTCCAGCGGAAGGGCCCTGGAAGAGTATTGCTACCCCTCCAAGCACCAAGCCGCAAACCTTCGCTTTTGTCAAAATTGACCTTGGCCCCTGCAATCCGCTCATACTCGACAACCGCCTCTTTCACAGCCTCTATATCCCTGCGGCGGGATACAAACACTGTGACGTCATCAGCGAACGCGGAAACCCTAGCCGCAATGCGGCCAACGAATGGGATACCGCGCAGTGCCGGACTTGTCCCCTCATCCCTAAGCCTGCGCAGGAGGGGCTCCAACGCGAGGACATAGAGAAGAGGAGACAGAGGGCAGCCTTGCCGGACCGAACGCTCGATCGCGATCACCCCCGAACGCCTTCCGTTCACCTGCACCACTGCCTGAGGGTTGTGGTACATCATGCTAATCCATCTGCGGAACTCCGGTTCGAATCCGGCAGTCTCCAAAACAGACGCCAAGAACCGATGGTCAACCCTGTCGAAGGCCTTGGACTGATCTAAACTGATCAGCGCGGATTCGGTGTCGTCTTTTATCCCCTCTAGGACCTCGCGAATCAAGTGCAGGTTGTCCTGGATCGATCTTCCCTTCACAGCAAAGGTCTGCTCGGGGCCGATCAGATCGCTAATGACAAGCTGTAAACGATTCGCTAAGACCCGGGCCAAAATCTTTAACTCTGTGTTAAGCAGAGTTATGGGCCTGTAATCGTCTAAACCCTCCCAAACATGCCTGCCACCTTTCTTCAGCAATGTGATCACGCCCTTGGTAACGCTACCAGGGATGGCTCCCTGGGCGAACCAATGGTTGAACATATCCGTCAGAATAGGCACAAACATGTGCGACATCCTCAAGTACACTTCGTAGGGCAAACCATCTAGTCCCGGCGACTTGTTCAGGCCGACCTGCTTCAACGCGTCACGGACTTCGCATTCAGTAACCACACCCTCGCAGCTAGCCGCTTCAGCCGCCCCAAGGCGGGGGAAGTCGGCCAGATAGCTACGAAACTCCCGGAGCGGGAGATCAGTGCAGCGGGCAAAGCGATCCCGAAAGTGCGCCCGAAAGGCGTCACGTATCTCACGACCCGATCGCAGCAGACGCCCGTCCGGGGTCTTCACAGATGCGATGTACCGATCGGGGAACCTTCGCACTTCTTCTTCACGCGCAGTCGCGTTCGATTTCACAGCTTCGTTGAGAACTCTTTTTAGCCTAGATCTAACTACTGATCCCTTGTAGCGCTCGCTACTCTCACGCTCAAGGTCCCTCCTAGCTAGCTCTACACCTAGGGAGTCCCCCCCAGCCACCGCCCGGGAGAGTCTATCATCTATAGATTTCGCCTCCGCGGTCCTATCTAAGTTGAGCCGTCGACCGTATTTGGTGGCGAAATCTCTAATCCTGTGCTTAAGAGAAACCCACCACCTATTCCCGGTAACCGCCCCCACTAACGCCCGCTGAATTAGGGATTCTAGCCGATCCCGGAAGTCCCGTATCTCCAGTAAGGAGGTATTGAACTTCCAGTAGCCGGCTAGACTAGGCCTATTTGCTAACCGCAGACTGACTCTAATGAGTTTATGGTCAGTCCACGCTATCAAGTGGAACGTGGGACAACTAACAAAATCAATGTCAGCTCTTCTCACTAACACTCTGTCCAAGTAGGAACCTACTTTGGCAGAGGGCGAGCTATCTAGCCACGTCCACATCTCCCGCCCTGGGTGATCAAGACGAAACCTGTCGACGAGACCGTGACGAGTCACGAAGCCGACAAGGCTGCTATCACACCTTCCCGCACGCCTAGCTCCCCGCCCGACCTTATCTATCTTGGGATCAAGGATCGCATTCCAATCACCCATTAAGACTAGCCGCTTCGTATCGTCCAGGAACGGCGCCAACCGACGAAAAAAGGAAACCCTCTCCGCAACGATATTGGGCGCATAAACCGCAACCAGACGAAACTTGAAACTTTTCACGGCAACATCGGCCACAACCAACCGGCCCCCGTCACCTGCAAAAACAACGTCAACATCAGCATCAAGGCTGCGTCCAACTAGCAAGGAGACCCCAGCGCTGAAGTTGCTGCCGTATGCTGAGAAAACGTTAAAGTCGCTTTCCAGCACCCGACAGTCAGCCTCGCAAGTGAAGTGGGTCTCCTGCACTGCAGCAACATCTACGCAGAGGTTCTTGAGTTCACCAAGCAAGCGCGCACACTTGCTTGAATCCCTCAGTCCCCTCACATTCAAACTGGCAACGTTTAAAGTCATCAATCCGACTTACCTTATTCAGTGTCGACTATGGGCCGGAAATCCCCAGGGGTGAGGATGCCAACGGCCTGTCTCAGAGAGCCGGTGCCGAGCTCAGTGTTCACTCGGCCATCCCTAGACACTCCGCCGACATCCAGCGGGAACCGTACTTTTAGGGCTCTATAAAAGGAGGGGTGAACTAAGATAGGGACCCTCCCTGAGCAAAAAGGCAAGCATCTTTTCAAGGAAGAGTGCTCCAATTCCGCCAGCTTTACACCCGTGTCGGTCTGGCGGACCGTATCCAAGAACTTCCATACGCCCTTGGTACGGTCACCAGCCGAACGGATGAAAGTGGTCACCATGGCTGCACTCTTAAAATTAAAAGGGTTGTTAACTTTTTTCTTTTCCACTTTTTCCAGTTGCAGTAACGGCTTTAACATCTTTTTCAATAGATGGTCCGTTACTGCTTCTGCACCAACGGTGCAAAAATGTTTTGCCTTTTGTTGTTTGTCTTTCTCGGCATCGTTTGCCGCCTCTTTTGGATGTGGAGATGATGTAGTCTGGGGGTTGGTTTGGATGGGAGTCCATTTTGGGAAGAGTTCTGGAGAAGACATTGGACTCAGGGATGGTAACGATAGTGACCTGGGTAATTTTGGGGGGGACGGCCTTTCCAGGGATTGTGCTCGCCTTATATGCACAATTTGATGTCGGCGGGGATGAAGTGGGGGTGTTTCTGTTGGTAGGGGAGGTTGTGGTGGTTGTGGTGGTGGTAATGGCGGTTGTAAAAATTGTGGGGGTTGTAGCGACTCAGAGGGAGCATTCTGAGGAATGCAATATTGAGGAGGGAACATTGGCGGAAGTGGTAGGGGAGGTGGTGGTAAGGAGAGTGGCGGAAAAGGAGCCAGCAGTGGTATCTGCATTGGAACTTGTTGGGGGAGGGGCTGCTTTTGGTGATGTGCATTTGAAGGGCCTTCTAAAGGGTCTTCGGTGTCGGAAGGTCCTGCACGCACTTTTTTGGCAGCCCCCTCCCCGCTGTCTCTTCTTCTTTTCAAGTTTGTTGTTGTTTCCATGTTTTCATGGTCTTCCTTGGGTTTTTTTTTCTTTTTCTTTTTGGCCAATGTTGGTGATACTGGTGTTGTTGATGTTGCTGTTGTCTTTGTTGTTGTTGTTGTTGGGGTCTGTGGCCCTTTCTTAGTTGTTGGCGTTGTTGCTTGTTCCGCTGTTGCTGCTGCTGCTACTGGTTCCGGTGGCTTGGTCTGCTTTTGAGGTGAGGGTGAAATTAAGCCTTTTTCCCCTTGTTTGGGGGAACCCCTCCTCCTCCGGGTCACCTCGGACCAGCCCTCTTTGTCATTTGTTTTGGGCTGGTCCTGACTCGGATCCTGGGTCTCCGCTGTTTTGCTGATGGTGGCTGTTGAAGCTGTTGCTGCTGTTGTTGTTGCTGTTGTTGTTGCTGCTGCTGCTGTTGCTGCTGCTGCTGCTGTTGCTGCATTCTCTGGCTTCTCGGGGCAGAACTTCGAGATGTGGCCAATCTTTTTGCAGGACCAACACCTCGGTCTCCGCCCCTCCACCATCACGATCATCTCCCGGTCCCCGCTGATTAGAATCTCGGGGATGGCTTTGAAGCCATCCCTCGTCAGGCACAGCCGGAAGGCATAATCCCCGTAGGCTGTCCCGGCTGGGGATCTGAGGAGGTTATACTCCTCCACTTGGCCGTACGAGCTTAAATAAGCGGCCAAAACCTCCCCAGAAATGAGGGGCGGGACGTTACAGATGGTTACTCGGAGCCTACGGGTGCCCCTATATTCCGGCTGTAACCTGAAATACTTCGTCGTTATATTATTAGCCGCCAACTTGGCGGCTTGTTCTTCCGTAGGAAGGAGGACATCCCATGTCGCAAAACTCTTGCGACAGAAGTACTGGCATGGGATGCCCGCCTTCCTCAACAGCTCCTCAAACGTCTCTTTCTTGAGCCCCACTAGCCTTTTGGTTTTGAGATCCGAAACGACCAGCGAGAGGATCCTAGGTGTGAATTTTTCAACTAATTCAGGGATGGGCAGAATTTCATTGCCTTTGAAGTACTTTGCGTACTTCTCTACCCTATCCCTTTCATAGTCGGCAGGTCCCCTCTGCTGGCCCTTCCAAGGTGTGGGGCTCTTTTGGGCCGGCTGTATTGGACTGTCCTGTGATGTGTCCACTATTGTTCTTGGAGAATCAGCGGGGATCGGCAGTGATGGCCAATTCTCTCCAATTAAACTCTCTTGTGAGGGTTCCTTTGAGGGTTCAATTTTGTCTTCATTTTTTTTGGAAGTGGAACCCTCCATGACTGCAGTAGGGCTTGCAGCCAGGAGGGTAAACTAAGGCCCACACCTGTTGCAAGTGTGTGTGGGGGTTCTACTGTTCAAAAAAGTAAAAATTATAAAATTAGACAATAGTACAACACGCCGGAATAAATACAAAAAGATTAGAACACGTAGATACCCCCTGAAAAATTAAAAAACACTCAAGATAAAACACTTAAGAAAGGAAAACAAGTCCGACCACAAGAGAAACAAACGTCGGATAACGAAAGCAAGTGACAAATCCAAATTAAACCAAAATTGTCACAAGTAACAACTTCTCAGGTAAGCTTGAAAAAAGAAAAAATCAAGTCCAACGGAAAAAAAAAAAACAAGTCTTACCGAGATAATAACAATTTTTAACTTTTAGTAATCCAAATCGTAATAATCAAAGTAACGGCGTGAATAACGAAGAGTCAGTGCCACTTGGCTCCTGAGTTCAAATGCGTCTTCTTCGTTTGGACTTTTATTTACTACTGATATTTTAGGTAGCTTTGGGGGCGGTCTAGTGGGGTGAAGGGGACAATTCGTTTTTGTTGGGTTTTTTTTTTTTTTTTTTTTCTTTTTCCTTTTCTGAGGGGGGGGGGCTGTAGTAGCATTCTAGGCTTTTTCTTCTAAACTACTGTTAGGGCTTTCTTTACGAATTTTTAAATTATTCGATAGAAGATATTTAAAAACATTCTGCCTTGTTCGCTGACATGTGGATAGGCTTAATATCAAATTGGCTTTACAGTAGAGTAAGCGTGCCTTTACATTTAAAACGCATAGTTTAAGCATTATTTTACAAACAAAATACAGCATAACATTTTGTAAAATTCAGCATTTTAAATTGGAATTAAAGACATACTGACCAATATTGACATATTTCTTCCACTTGGCTCCTGAGTTCAAATGCGTCTTCTTCGTTTGGACTTTTATTTACTACTGATATTTTAGGTAGCTTTGGGG
>OY757911.1:44069011-44098645 GCA_963585895.1 Sepioteuthis lessoniana
GGAAATCCTTTTTTCTTTTTACGCTTGCGTCATCTCCTTTTCCGTTAGAGACCTCTGGGAGTTTCTTCAAATTTAATAGTTTTCTTTTTATCTATCTAATTAATTATTTTAAATTTAATCTTTTTATTTATTTATTCGTTCCGTACATCTATAAGGAGGGCTTTGGCAATAAATATCTCAGGAAGGTTGTTATGTCATTAAAACAAAGAAACCAAACTCAACAGAATCAAGCAATTAATGAGGTGATTACAAATCAAGCAAGGTTAGGGGCTAAAAAACTTCATAGGAAGAGTATTATAGAATTAGAAAGAGCATAAAAGATTTTTTTGAAAAGAAGAAAAATTTCGATATTTTACGATTGTACTATCCCAGTGATGTAATGACTGACTTGTTAGACTACGTTATTGTAGAAAACGTTTTTGAATTCCAGTCGATCTATTACATACACTTTCGAAAAAAAAATTGAGAAAATTATGCACCCCCTTATCTTTTCATTAATAGATTAAATAGTATCACTACTGTCTTTCTGCAAAGATGGTTTTAACATTAAAAACGCGCAAATGTTGTTATTCTATTCAACCAAGAACCAAACCAAAGTAATGTAATACGATACATACAAGTGTCCGATAAAAAAAGCAAACAAAATTAACTTAAATCTCAAAGTAATCACTTCTCGATTACTCTACGTGACAACGACTTTTATTAGCATAAGAGCATGGACTAATTTTTGCCTGCTCAGGAAATTAATTTGCGTTGTGCTGTGTATTAAAAAGAGATAGATACGTGATATAAGAAGGTCTTCTGAAAAGTTCCTTGGCTTACCAAGATACTCTCGTAGAGATTATAATCAAGTATGGTTGAATTTTCAATATAGTCCCCTATGTGATTCGTACGTGTCTTCCGTTGGTGTTGTAGTAATTGGATACCATTGGTCAAAAACGTCATCTTCATTAAATATAGTTACATTAGATGACTTTTTCAGCTCACACTTGTGTATTTATGTCACTCATTTCATTTTTTTTATCTGATTCTTATTGTTTGATATGCAGTTTGATTAGTTTCTGAAATCATTAGTTTTCAAGCGGCCTATAGAGCATTTGTTTTCATACCAACATATGTTCTGATCATTTATTTGTTATGTTCTGGGAAGATAATTTTGGCTATTTTCCCCTTCTGTAAAAGATAAGAAAGTTTCGAGGTATTGCTTTTAGCTGGTATTACGTTCCAGGTTACTTTTAGTGTATTTTGGTTATATATATATATATATATATATATATATATATATATATATATATATATATATATATATATATCAAAAATGGTACTTGATGCCTCCTTGCTTAACACTCAGCATTATAAGGTACGGATCAAGGGTAAAGTGGAGCAATCCAGGGAAAGGAGTAGCACCCTCCCCTACACCTTGATGTAGTAAACTATCGAAAAGGGAGCCTTCGGGTCACCCTCGACTATGGTCGCCTACTTTACTTACTTATATATATATATATATATATATATATATATATATATATATATATATATATATATATAAGGGTGGGTGGATTAATACGTCTCTAAAATGCTACAGCTATTAACTATGTTTTCCATTGAAACTTAAATTTTATAATCTTCAGTCGATACGATTAATTATGAAGCGATTGTCTTTATCGTTTTAATAGTTTATTTTAATCACTTAGTTAAATTCAGAGTGTCTTCTCTTTTTTAAAAGAAATTCATATCTAATTTTCTGACTCTTAAGATTGATGAATCTTATATGGGTATAGAGGAATAACAACTTCAAGAAATATAAATCTAAATATCCATGAAAAATCTAAATTGTTAGATAGAAAGATAGAAATTATGACAAATAAAAAAATTGATATAATGGGGATGTTATAAAATAAATATATTAGATTTAAATATATCAAGGAACATATGATCAAGAAACACCTAATGATATGAGTACAGCATATCTACACACAAAGATTTAAAAACTACAGGGATATATATATATATATATATATATATATATATATATATAACGGGTGTTTAATATAATGTTCACATATCTAGATTCTTTGTTCGGTTTATTTTTTGTTTTATGACATGTCAAACTTTGGAGGTAATTTAATACCTGAGCCCTTCTTGAAGAAGAACAGCGGTACTATTATTCAAGCTATATCTAGCAAAATAAAAAGATTCACACCTTTCCCAAGTACATTACTCGGAAAGTGAACGTCGTTGCACGATTAGAATTCGAATACGCTTACGACGATGTTGTTGAAAAGGAGATTTAGAAACTGCATTTTAAAATTTCTTAGCTTTTATAGCATATGCATACATAACTTTATTAATCAACAACTGAAATGCATAGATATCTAAGCTTCATATTTTGAGTGATCAAAACACTGTTTATCTTCTTTTAATTTGCAAGGAAATTTGTTCTGAAAATGGACATTTTTTTCTAAAAAAATGAATACACTAATCTCTTCAAATCTATCTATCTATCTATCTATCTATCTATCTATCTATCTTTGTTAAATATTTTTATGTGCGCGTGAAAAAAACTTCCACTGATAACTAAGAAATAACTCTCAGAAAGATGAAAAATTAGGGTTTTTCGCAAGATCTAGCGATAGATCCTTTTGTAAAAGAAGCTACGAATCCTTCCTTCTTTGGTAGATGGTATGAAACAGTATTAACTCTACCAGAGATGCGCGAAAAATCGAATTACGATTTATTATAATGCAAGAATCAGAATTCACTTATAAATATTGGAAAACACTCTTCGTTTTTGTTCAGGAGAACACTTGCATCGAAGAAAGTCCGACCTTGAGAAAGAAGAAAAAACTTCTTTATAATTTTTTATGATCACTTATATACTCTTAATATCTCTCGCTATACCAGCGTGTATATTTGCATATACGCATATATGGATGCGCTTGTTACACTGACTGACGCAATTTGTAATGGTTTTTCCTTTTGTGTGGCTTGGCAATAAAAAAATCATAGGTATATAATTTTCCTGGAAGCCTGCAGAGAATATTTCCCTTGAAAATTGTAGGCTTGCGTCTGGACTGTGTCTTTCTCATAAAATAACAAGCGAATATGCCCGCACTGCGACGCAAAGTGAATTTCGCCCGCGACACCGTTAACCATAGTGGGTAATCAAATAAGGTAGTCATTTGAATATCTGGCCGAGAAGACGCCTTTTGGAACGAGTTCTATTACAATTCGAAAAGATAAGCTTGCTAAGACTGACCCCTGATCCACAGATAACGTTAATGCCTGTAGTTCTAGTGACATATTTACGTTAGTCCTCGCGAAATTTTATGATAGTCGTTAGTCAACTTGGCATCCCAACTTTCTTTCTGCTTAGTTTCATTCTTTTTGTCTTTTGTTTCAATTCGCTTCGTTTTGTTTTCTCTTCATATTTACGAATCCACTTCCGGTTGTGTGTCGTTTTTTCCTTCTTTCAAACTTGGTCTCTTAGAATTCTGTAATTTCTTACCGATCAAAAGATTCATTTTGCGATAAGTCTTATGTGCGTGTGAGTGTTTATATATAAGAGGGTCATTAAATAAGAGAATTTTTTTAGAAAAAAGGCAAAAATTTTTTTTTTCAGAATTCTTTTCTCATAAATGTAAACTCCACATCAGTTGGAATGGGTAACAGCAAAAATTATCAGATTCTTTCAAAACTGTTTCTTATGAGTCTATACAAAATGACAACAAGTCAAAGAGAATGCTCCAGGACTGCATGCAGGTTTATCATCAAATTTTTTATGGCTGAGAAGTGCAAAGAACGTGAGATTTACAAAAAAATGAGGGATGTTTACGAAGAAGCATTTTTAGTAGAGAAGTATTTATAAAAGGGCTAAACAAATGGGCTTTCAACAATATGTAAAAAACGGTTAATCAAGGGGAAACACATTCTGACTTACGGGTAAAGAAAAAGTTCCGGGCGTAGCGATCACTTAGTAAGGTGAGCAAAGGAGTCTTCTGTGACATAAAATGACCGATGACTATTTATTTTTTTGAAAGAGGTGTAACTTTAAAAAAGAGTACTTTCTGTTGCTAGCTCTTTAGAAAAATTATCCTTATTTATTGAATCAATCTGTTATATATATATATATATATATATATGAACAAAAGTGAAAAGACAAATAAGAATTGTTTCTTTGCGTTATTCATTTATTTATTTATTATTCTAAATTAGTTTCAACCTTAAGTAATCATCAAGATATATGTTGTTTTTTTTTTCGGTAAAAATAAATTTTTTAGAAAGTTTTTAAAATAGTTTTGAAAAGAGTTGATATACAAAGAGAAAAGCAATAAAAAAGAACGGGCAGTGGAGCAAATCAATTTGGCGAATGAACGTTTTTTTTCTCGTTTCAGTTTGTCTTCCATTAATTTTCACATACCACCTGTCGAGACACCAGCCACTGAGCTCTCTATTTGAGAGATAAATGTTTAGCATGGGTGAGATATATTTCAAATTAGACGTGTCTGCTTGGTATGTTCATTTAGGTCTTTATTTGTCTCTCCAAATCTGTCTATCCTATTTAAAAGTAGTGTTTACTCCGTTCAAATATAGGTTGATAGTAGGGTAGACTGTGTCTTTAGGTTTGGTAAGGGAACCAGTCAAGGAAAAATCTGAAAACAAGACCTGACGAATGTTGTTCTGTAGAGTCTTTGGCAACTTGGTGTAAGCTTCTTCAGTTATTAGCTAGCATAAAAAATGTTTTTCATCCTACGCAAGACTTACCATAATTATCAAATCAATGGTGAGTATAGTCTAATGTTACGCTCCTTTAAATGAACCATTCACCCCTTATACACTTTGATCAACGGGATATTCCATTATATATATATATATATATATATATATATATATATATATATGTGCGTGTGTGTGTGTGTGTGGGTGGTATATTAATAAGTACATCACAGGGCATTTTTTCATATAAGTTCATTTTTTTCAAAAGTAATGATGACAAACTAATTTTTATCAAAGATAATGAAACGAAGCAGACATTATTACCAATAATCTACAGGATTAAAAACCTTTATCCAAAAATACAAAGGTGCTGTGATTTTATCATTGGTTAGAGAGATTGAATGCTGTATAATTTCGCAATTAAGAATTCCCTTAAATACCCGGTTAGATTGTTTAATGTTCCGCAATAGATATTACATCTTGTTACTGTTGGTTTAGGTTGATTATTGGGATGTGTTTTATAGCATATCAACCCTTGTAAGTTATTTAATGCCAAATCAATTTTATATCGAGGTAATTTGTAAACGAATAGTTTGTTGATGAAATGAAGACGAAATATTAATTTGAATCCATTGTCTGTGTTTTGATTTATCCACTTTTTCATTTATTTTTTTCACATATATGTATATATGTATAATTTATAAACGAATATTTTGTTGAAAGAATTCTGTTTACAAATCATATATATCGTCCTTCATTTTATTCACTTACAAATCATATATATATGAAATAGGGGTTTATATAGCATAAAATACCAACCAACAAACCAACCAGATACTCACACGCATATATATATATATATATATATATATATATATATATATATATATACAGAGACACATATATATGCGAAGACTCATATGAACTTGGGAAAGCTGGTTGGTTGGTTGGTTGGTTTGTTTTGTTTTACGGTATATCAGCCTTGTTGTGATATTTAATACCAAATCCTATTTATAAATATGTATTAGATATATATGATTTTTAAACAACTAAATTTTAAAAAAAAGCTAGCACTTATTTGCTTGCGCACAGCTAAATGTTTCGAGTAACACTCATAGTTTTATTAGCTGCTAAACTGTTTCATGTTTCAATTTAACATGAATAATTCTGTTCAAGATTCATTCATTTTCAAATAGTTAAATTGTTTCAAGTATTGCAATGTAATACTAGAAATTCAATTTAAAAGCCATTTGTTTGCATACATTTAAACGGCTTTAAAGGACAATTATTTGATATTTCAATTCGACATAGAGACCCTAAATGATACAAACACTCCGGGTTATAGTGAACCTGGGAGTAATGGCACTGAAAGGGGCACTCCTGATTTTTCAGAATTCATGGACTCAAACCTCGTCATCAGGTGGTTGAGCGTCATCCATTCATTGGGAACGAGTTTACTCCTCTGCAGTAGCTGTCGGTATATTCTACAGCTCCAATCGATTGGGTAATTTTGCGTATTGAAATTTTATAATGTATATTTTAATTTTACCCAACTCAGTCCACTAGGGCAGTAGAATACCCCGACAGCATTTCTTCAGAGGGGTACCCCACAACATGTGTCTTGGATATGACATTAAATGATCTGATGGTGAAGCTCCATTAATGCTGGAGCTTTAGAGAATGTAGAGTACCCCTTCATTGGATCACTCCTGGATCAACTCCAGCCCCGAGTGGAAGGAGCTGTAAGGATCCAATCTATGGGTCAAATAGTTTGATATTAAAAATGAGTGCAAACAAATGACTTATGCTAAGTTGAATCGCTAAAATACGAGTGTTTGACCATTTAACCGAGTGTAAATAAATGACTGATGTTTAATTAAATTGTTAGTGATACATAGCAATAATTGGAACCATTTAACTTTGTTGACATACTAAATTGAATTATTTGAAATAGAACTGTTTGATCATTTAACTGTGTGTAAGCAACTCACTGATGTTTAATTGCAATGCTAGTGATACAAAGTAATACTTGGAACTATTTAGCTGAGTTGATTTATGTTGCTAATCATATATATATCTATAAAAGAAAAGGAGCAGAAGGTACCCCGCAGAAACAATTACCGACGCTGACTACGCCGACGACATAGCGCTACTGGCCAATACACCCAACCAAGCCGAAACACTACTGCATAGTTTGGAACGAGCTGCTGCAGTCATTGGACTCCATGTCAATGCACACAAAACTGAATTAATGTGTTTTAATCAGAAAGGTGACATCTCCACATTAGACAGAACCTCCCTGAAACTGGTAGACAAATTCACCTACCGAGGAAGCAGCGTCTCATCAACCGAAAAAGACATAAACACACGGCTAACGAAGGCATGGACAGCTATCGATAGGCTTTCGATCATATGGAAATCAGACCTGACCGATAAAATGAAACGCAGTTTCTTCCAGGCTGCGGTCGTGTCGATACTGCTGTATGGATGCACTACTTGGACGCTGACTAAACGGTTGGAGAAGAAGCTAGACGGCAATTATACAAGAATGTTGAGAGCAATATTGAACAATTCCTGGCAGCAACACCCCACAAGGCACCAACTGTACGATCACCTACCACCTATCACGAAAACTATACAAGCTAGACGAACCAGACATGCCGGACACTGCTGGAGAAGCAAGGACGAGATCGTAAGTGATCTACTCCTGTGGACCCCCGCATATGGCCAATCAAAAGCAGGACGACCAGCTCAAACATTCATACAGCAGCTAAGTGATGATACGGGATGTAACCCTGAAGACCTACCGGAGGCGATGAATGATAGGGAGACGTGGGGAGAGAGGGTCAGGTATATCCGTGCTAGCCGCACGACATGATGATGATGATGATATGTATAATCTGGATTTAGCATTAAATAACATACAATGGTTGATATGCCATAAAACCAAACCAGACCTAATTTTACCCGTTTTCTTTATTTTTTTCAAAATCCAATCACTTTTTTAACGTTTCAAATTATTAATCTTGAACAAAGAAAAAATTCCTGAAAAAAATAATGATTATCTAATCCTTTCGACTAAACCATCTTTTCCCCAACCGATTTTCTTTGCTGTTTTTTATTTTACAGAGTAAAAAACATATATATACTATATATATATATATATATATATATATATATATATATCAATTAGTTTATATCTTCTTTGACTTCTCTCTCCTGGTTTTGTTCATTCGTGTTTCATTTTTTCGTTTACCGCTGTACTTATTTATTTATTTATCGCTTATTTGTGATCTTATGTTTCATGTTGACTTTTCTGATTTTATGCAGTCCTCTCATGACTTTTCTCGTCAGTAAATTCTCTTCTGCTCGTTTCGTTCTATCATTCCTCATTTTTATTTGAACCTTAATCTACTCTCATAAAGCAGGAAGATTAGCCTTGACTACACGAGCCACTTACATTTGCAGAAGCAATTTTTCCCTTCTCAAACTGTCTTTCCATTGTGTTTGCTAGTGCGACCTATTCTTTTCTCTTTATCAATTTTTTTTTTGCATTTTTATTTAATTTTGTATTGTTTACCATACTTAAACTTTCAATATATATATATATATATAAATCATGTATTTTCTTCGGATTTTTTCCGGAATTATTTCTTGGTTTCTTTTTTATTGTTTTTCTTTGCAGCTTTTCCCCCCAAAATATCTTTAATTCATTTTTCCTGTGTTTCCTTATTTTTTCTATAGAATTCTTTCCGACTTTTTCTTTGTTTTCATGTCTTTTACCAATCACCAACTTTTTGTTGCTTGAATTTTTCTTTTTTTAACCGTATTGTGATAAGTATTCTTGATATTCAAATATTTTAATAAATATTTGCTTTTTAAAAGTCATTTATTGCCTCATTCATTTTCATTTTTCTAATATCCTTAGATTTATATGGTTTTCTTTCTGTCTATATCTGATTAAGTCTTAAAAGACTTTCATTCTTACAATCCACCATTTATCACATTTTCTTTCTTTCTTTCTTTTCACCTTGCTCTTAAATTAATTTTCTTTCTTTCTTTCTTTCTTTCTATTTTTCTTTCTTTCTTTCTCTGCCTTACACCTACTTTATTTCTAAATTTTTCCCTTTCTTTGATTTCAATTTCATATCAATAGTTTTCATTTCTTCTTTTCCACTTAATTTTTGATATATTGACTTTTGACGAAAGTATATATATATATATATATATATATATATATATATATGTGTGTGTGTATGTGTGTGGAATCATACATATATTTATATATATTCACTCACATATGCACATTTGTGTGTAGATTGTAGGGTTGTGTTGAGTGCTTTTAGAGCGAGAGAATGTATTACGTATACATATAAAAGAAATATATATTAACTTTCCATTCATTTTAAATCTGGTCTTTGATGTCTCTAATCTCTAGAGATTATTTTATTTATAGGATCCATCGAAATTCGATCTCGAAATTCTCAACTGAATCATTTACTTCGTCACGCATCCCTAAGAAAAAAACCTTTTATAGCTTTTGATGTCAATTTTAGATCCAAGTTTTTTCCTACTTCCGGTTTCATGGCTATTTTCTGTTGCTTTTTTCAAACAAATAAAATCTTTAAACATTATGCAAGGCACAAACTAATATATATATATATATATATATATATATATATATATATATATATATAGTGGTAGTCCTGTTTTTCTCGAGGTATAAGGGCCTAACAGTTCAGTGTAAGATGTGAACAACTAGAATACCTACACATACAATTTTTTTCATTGGAGTGAAGTGATTTCATCTTTTTTAGAACGGTTGTATAGTAATATATATATATATATAAGGTAATTATTCTTTCCCTCTTTCAGTATATATATATATATATATATATATAGTATTGAATTAATTTAGAGGGATATTGCAATGGGAAATAATAATTCTTTGAGTCAAATTAATTTCAAAGTTAAACTTCATCGTAGGAGACGTTTTTTGAATGAATGAACACGATGCTGGAGGTTCAATTTTTTTAACGTCGTAAACATGGTATCACATGTGGTGTGAGAACGTCATATTGGGTGTTGTGACAATGCTGCTACGTTGGGTGTTTAAACTCTATGCCGAATAGATGTGACTTCAATTGTCCGAATCAATTTCATTTTATTTTATTTAGATTTTTTAATTTCTTATTTATTTTTATATTTTTCAAATTTAAATATGCATCTAAATTTTTTCTTGTTAATTAATGGTATATTCAACACTTAATTCTAACTTTCTGTCAAACTGAGGGTGTAACTTAGCTATTAATAAAGCTTCCTTAATTCTGATATTACCAGCATAACGTACTATTGCTTCTATTTGAATGGAAAAATTATTATCATTATTTTTGCATTTAATTAAATGTGTATTGAACGAGCATTTACGTGTGTTGAGGTGTTCTTCTATTCTGATGTGGAGGAGTGTAATTGTACTTCCTATATAAAAATTATGGCATTTTAAACAAATTAAACGATACATAATGTAAGTTTTTTGGCATATGTTTGGATCCCTTATGGGGCAGTTGGCTTGAGTGTATGTTGCGATAGTATTGTGATTTTTCTTCGTTAGGTATATATAGGTAGTGAGAGTCTGGAGTGGGCCACTTGTATATCTATTCCTTCTTTGTAAATTGCTCTTCGTATTTCTTTGGTGAAAATTTCACTAAAATATGTAACTTTCAGGAAACTGGTGTTAGAGTGTCTATGTAGTTCCAGTGATTTCTTATTATTTAAATGTCATGTGAGTGATGTTGGAAAATCATTGTTTCTGAGGCTGTTTATAAAGCGTACGGTGTGTGTAATTTTATCTTTCTCTTTGCTGCATCTATGGTGAATTTGTTTAATTTCATTTCTGATGTAATTTATTTTGGCACTAAGAGTGAGCGATTATTTGAAATGCACAAAGAAGTTTTTAGTGATGGGTTTTCTCTAAACACAAGTGTAAATTTTACCAGTTGATGACATTTGCATTCTAAAATCTAGGCACTCAGAGTTATCTGAAACTTCTATCTTAAACGGAATATATCTATCTCTATTTTGAAACTTCTTATATATGACGCGAGCTTCTTCGTTGGATGATGTCAACATAAGTATATCGTCAATATATCTTGTGAAGGATATACATGATTGGCAGATAGGAAGTGCTCAACGTTCTAGTTGGTCCATATTAGAAAGAGCTAGTATGCCTGGTACGCTGGATCCCGTAGGTAGTCCTGATGTTGGTTTGTAGGTATTTCCGTTGAAAATAAAGTAAGTATTGTCTTCTATAATGGATGATTGTTGGTGTATATCTGCTGCTATTAGTTTGTGACAATATGAGTTGTTGGAGATAATATGTTCTGATATGATATCGATTGCTGGGTGTACCGGTACTGTGGCGCAGAGGCAGATTACATCCAAGCTGAATGCGTAATTATTTTTCTAAAATTGTTCTGCATTTAGTTGTGTTAGTCTGTGGATGACTTCATTAGAATTTTTGACATGTCTTGAAAAGGTGGGAAAGATAGGTTTTAATAATTTTGTCAGAAGCGATGATATATTATAAAAATTTCAATATATATATATATATATATATATATATATATATTGTATGTTTATGTGTGCTTGTGAGCTGATAATATTTGAATGGAGTAACATTGCGCTATGTATCCTCCCGAACAACAGACTTCTGGCTTTGAAATCAGATTTTTCCTTCTACTTGAGCAAATCCATTACCAAGATTTAATCTGCCCCACTATATATATATATATATATATAAGGAAAACCTTTAAAACACACTTATAATTTTGTTAAGGGTTTTTCTTTAATATAAAATAATTTGCTCTGTATTTTAATTTATGTTTATTTTACATTGAGTTGGATTTTGAATTACATGGATAGTGAAAAATCATCCTGAAATAAAATAGTTCATATCATCGACTGACTTAGCTGTGGATAGTATATATATATATATATATATATATATATATATATATATATATATCACAGACTGCCTGTTTCGTTGTATCACAACATTTTAATGTGGCTAGACATGCAGAATATTATATGCTGGAATCGAAACCCGGCTGACTTTACGTCACTCAGATATCTTACCCTTGAGCTAACTTCATTTTTTATATCAAATAGAACTGACACTTCTTTTCTGCCTTTGAACTGGAAAAAAATATGCCTTTTGTGCACTTATCCCCATTTTTTTCTCTTATCTTTTGTAAAGAATGCTTATCTTCTTATCACATTTGGTCCTACTTTTACTTTTTATATAAATGTATGACTCGTCATTTTGTTTATCATTTCGTAATTCGCTCACTCAAAGATCGTTCCTTTTGTGAGTAGAAAGTACTTGGGAAGCATTCGCCGCTTTCCTATATTCCAACTACAAGTCAAATGACTCATACTGAGAGGTGAAAAGATCAAAAAACGGAATACGCAGATATAAAGCGTCCGTCCTATGTAGTCATATATATATATATATATATATATATATATATATATATGTGTGTGTGTGTGTGTGTGTATTTGTATGTTTGCGTATGTGTGTGTAATTTTAATACTAATAATAGTAATGCAAAGTGAAATCTAATAAAAGCTCAATACTTTATAGGTCGAAGCCTCAAGCTATTATTTTGTGATGGAGAAAAGCATGATTTGTGGTTATCTATGTACTTGACAAAGTTTGAGAAATATGAGATCAATATCTATTAATGACAGAAAGTAGATTTAGATTTTGATATCTGTTCAGTTAGAAAATTCAAAGCTGAGAAATTGTTAATGAAAAGAATAAAGAGAGAGGGAAACAGAGAAAGAATCTGTGTGTGCGTGTGTGTGTATGTGTGTGTGTGTGTGAGAGAGAGAGGGAAAGGGGGGGAATAATGTGTTAGAGTGAGCAAATATAATCTGACGTGCATATATATATGTGATGATTTTAGTGTGTGTGAGAGTATATGTATGTGTGTCTGTGTGTGTGTTAACGTGTCGGTGTATGTGTCTATGTTCGTGAATGAGATAGATAGATAGATAGATAGATAGATGGTTGTTTTCTATGTTTGCTTGTCTGTGTATGTTGTTATTTGACTGTGTGAAGACGCACGCGTGGGAAGAAATCTCGAAGTTAGTCACTGATTTTTTCGAATCAATCTAGCAGACCATATATAATGTGTAATGAATCCTAATATCATCAGGCTCGTCACACATGTTCCCGTATTAGACTCGGAACAACATAGTAACTACCCTATTTCATAAAAATATATATACATATATATATATATATATATATATATATATATATATATATATATATATATATATATACATATATATATATATATATATATATATGTATATATATATCTGTGTGCATTTGCATATGTGTAGTTGTGCTTATATATATATATATATATATATATATATATATAAATATATATATATAGTCATATGCACAAACACTCATTCACACACACACACACACACACACACACACACACACATCTATATATATCCGCATCTGTGTACATTTTTATATGTGTCGACCTGTCTTAAACATATGCGTAACTGTACGTATATATCAAGGAACAGAATACATAATTATACGTATACATATCTGTTTCTCGCATACTTAAGCTCTGCCAGTCTATATTCCCGTCTGTCAATCTTTCTATCTCTCTCTGTTTCTGTCTCTGTCAGTCTCCCTGCCTGTCTCTCTATGTATATGTCTACCTCCACACACGGACATATGCATAATAATAATACCCTATACAAACAGCCACCTATATATATCTTGCCCAGTGGGCCGGGGCTGTAGAATACACCGACTGCTTCTCAGCAGAGGGGTAAGACCCCCCCCCAACGAATGCCCTGGATATGACACTAAACAATCTGATGATGAGGTTCCAGCAATGTTGGAGCTTTGGGGAATGCGGAGTACTCCTTCATTGCCATCACTCCCAGGTCCACTCTGGCCCGGAGTGGTAGCACCTGATAAGGGTCCTAACTATGGGTTAAATAGAACAAAACCATGCTTCTTTCACTATACTGATTTTGCATTTAAACTGTGTATTTATGCTAAACTGAATTGTTTAAAATAGAACTGTTTTGAAATTGGAACTGCGTACTAGTGCTGAACTGAATTGCTCGAAATAGAACTGTTTTTGCCGTCTAAACTGTGTACTTATGCTGAACTGAATTATCTGAAATAAAACTCTCTGACATTTAAATCTGTGTATTGCCCAGTCAACTGGGGCTGTAGAATACACTGACTGCACCCTGCTGAGGGGTATGACCCCCCCTAAAGAGTGTCCTGGATATGACACTAAACAATCTGATGGTGAGGTTCCAGCAGTGCTGGAGTTTTGTGGAATATGGAGTACCCCTTCACTGCCATCGCTCCCAGGTCCACTCTGGCCCGGAGTGGTAGCACTTGATAGGGTCCTATCTATGGGTTAAATAGAACTAACAGCATACTTATGCTAAAATGAATTGAGTAAACTGAATAGCTTGAAATAGAAACATTTTTGACAATTAAACCGTACTTACACTTAAACTGCGTGCTTATGCTTAACTGAATTATTTCAAATAGAACTGTTTTTCGACATTAAAACTGTATTTACACTTAACTGAATTATTACATATAACTGCTTGAATAGTTTGAAATGGAAATGTTTTTGACAATTAAACTGTGTACTTATGGTAAACTGAACTGTTTTCAATAGAACAGAGTATTTACATAAAAATGGATTTGCCGTTAAATAACCTACAAAGGTTGATATGCCATAAAACCAAACAAACCAAACCAAACCTATATATAACTATATATAACTATATATATATATATATATATATATATATATATATATATATATATAAGTGTAGGCGTACGTAAACATGTGCATATATCTACGTATATTTCTGCGAATAAATTCTTATACTAGAAAAATATACAAAGCATATTAAAAAACATACTGAAAAAATATATAGACATAAATAAAAGAATACTGAAGACACGATCGAATTTAAATGAGAAGAAAAAAAGTGTTTACAAAAATCTTTCAGCCTTTTTTTCTGAAATTGAAATATTTTGATTTTAAGACATTGCTGTATTCCCTCTACTGGAGAAAAAAGATTACATTTCCTGTAACTAGTCAGGGTTAGAATAACAACTGTTGTATCGCTTTGAGTAGAATATTTGCGGTATTTGCTTTCCAAGATCTAAAGTTCAGGTGTTTGACGGCAGACAATACAATGTCAAATCAATGTTATAAAACGTTAAATTAAATTAATAGGTAAGAAAAAGACAAGAAAAAGCTAACAACAAATCAACAAGGAAAACTGACACACATTTTTATTAAATATAAAGTGAATAATTATCTTGCAAAATCCTTAAATACAGCTATCTAGTATAGTCAAACAGATCTAAATCAAACAATACAATGTATGTACGCAGAGATAGGAAGCTATCAAGTGCTACGTCTCCAGACTAGAAGGGACATGGGTGCGATAACAATGAAGGGGTGCTCCGCATTTCCCAAAGTTGTACAACCTCAACATCAGATTGTTTAGTGTCATGTCCATGACACTCGTTGGTAGGTGGGTGGGGCGTCTTTCTCCTCTGCAGAGGTGCAGACGGTGTATTCTACAGCCCCAGCCGACTCGGAAGTTTTTTCGTTTAGAAGTGTGCTTTGTTTGTTTGTGTGGGTGTACTTCTCTTTCGCCCTAATAAATTTATGATTATTGATATGCCATAAAGTTTTTAAGTTATCCTCCCTGGGTCATTGGGAGTGTGTGTGTGTTTATATGCTTGTGTTCATATGTGTGTTTGTGTGTGTGTGTGTGTGTTGAGTAAGTGGTCTGTAATGATTGAGATACAACTTTTTTCCTGAATGCATCTATGTATGTGTTTGTGCCTTTCTCTGTATGTGTATAGTTTAGTTCTGTTTAATGTTGTTGTGCTTTAAATTCAATAGACTACTACATTCTTCTCCCTCTGTGTGTGTGTCAGTATGTGCGTGTGTGTTTGTTTCTGTCTCTGTGTGTGTATAGTTGACATTCTATTTAGTGTAGGTTTTAATTTTTCTATGAAGTTTTATTTCTTTTATTTTTGTAATGTGCTGTCGTCAGTACCTTATATTAGCATTGCCACATTTGTATAGATATTTTGAAACATTTAGTTTTCTGTTTTCTGTTAACTTAATACTGCTTTTGTAGAGCGATATTCTAGTATTCGAGAGCTGTTGAAGATACTATATATACCTTTTTACATTTGTTACATTCGATTATGTAGATTAGGTCTTTTTGAATTACTGCTAAAATTTCTATTTATCATGAATGTCGTTTTGGGGTTTTCGAAGGTATCGGGTTATCCTCTTATAGTTATATAACCTACACCGCATCTTTTATTCTTGCATTTAGACTCCATGTTTTGTGGGTTTCCAAGATGTGAATATTTTTAAAAGGATTTTTGGGTTGTGTCTAGTTTGTAATAATTTTTGTTGCGTCTAGTATTTCTTTGTTTTTTTTCATTGTTTTTAAGTTCTTCGAGATTTTTTAAATTATTTCTAAGAATAGTTCTGGGTTGTTTTATTGTAGGTTAGAACATGTTAAGGATTTTTGTTGTTATAGTTTTTGGGGTATCGTAGTTCTTTTAAAGGTATTTTTTTCTGCTAATGTGAATCATTTATTTATACGTTTTGTTGGGTATCTTCTCTGATGGAGGGCTGTGCATAGAACTTTAATGCGAATTTTTCTGAGGCTTTTATTAGTGACTAGGGACACGCAGAGATAGAAATGGTATATATAGATAATATAATGGTAGATAAACACAGGCGATATACATATAAGAAAGATTATAAAACGGGTCTGAATATTACATTTGAATTATATATGTGTGTGTAGGTGTGTGTGTGTGTGTGTGTGTGTGTGTGTGTGTGTGAAAAAAGGTAGTTAATGGTGCATAAAGAAAACTTTTTTCTCGTTAGTCTTTTGTCGTGCAATTTCAATCTTTAGGGAATTTTTAAAGGAAGAAGCGCGCCTTGAAAATTTAAATGACGAGCTTTTAACTAGCTTCAAGAAATGACTACACGCACATACACTGGTATCTTCTAAATTAGTCAGATGAAGTGATCGATAGACAAATAGGCAAGTGTGAATTTAATGATTGATTGATTTTAACGGTATGTCATCCTGTCTATTTAAAGACGACAATTTAGGTAAATCCATTCATTGTACATTTATATTTAAATTTTTTGGTTACTTGGTTGATTAGTTGGTTGAGTATCATGGCATATCAACCATTATAGGTTATTTAATGCCAAATCCATTTTTAGGAAAATAGTTCTATTTCAAACAATTCAGTTTAGCATAAGTACGCCGTTTAGATGTAAGTACAGTTTAATTGTGAAAAAAAACTTTTCTATTAAGAGCTATTCAGTTTAGCCAAGCAGTTCCAATTCAGCTAATTCAGTTTAGTATAAGTACAGATTTTGTTTACACACAGTTAAATGTCAAAACAGTTCTATATCAAACAATTTAGTTTAGTGTAAGTACAGTTTCAATGTCAAAAAACAGTTCCATTTCATATAATTCAGTTTAAATGTAAGTATGGTTTAATTGTCAAAAACATTTTTATTTCAAACAATTCAGTTTAGCATATGTATGCCGTTAGTTCTATTTAACCCATAGATAGGGCCCTATCAGGTTCAACCAATCCGGGCCAGAGTAGACCATGGAACAATGCTAATAAATGTGTACTCCGCATTCCCTAAAGCTCCAGCATTACTGGAACCTCACCATCAGATTGTTTATTGTCATACCTAGGACACTCGTTGCGGGTGGGGTCTTACCCCTCTGCAGAGGTGCAGTCGGTGTATTCTCCATCCCCAATTAAATTTTTTTTGTAGTTTTCGTACATATATATTTTGCCAATTGTTCCTAGCTAATAAAAATAATTTGCACGTTGTTATATTGTTTCCAGTAATCTTATCAAATAGTGTAATTGTTAGCTAGCTAGACTAGCAAACTTTGTCGAGTGAATTAGAATCTCATTAGGTGCCCCATTCATACGGCCTTGGACTACACCTTTCTAAATTACAAATTAAAGCTTTCTAAATTACAACTAATAATTACACGATTTCAAGTAATTATTTCTATTTTATTGTCAATTGTTTGTTGACAATTATATGGTTTCAAGTAAGATGATTAACATACCCAGTAAACAATTAGAGCTTCAAGTAAATATTCTTTATACAAATAATTTACAATTAGATCGAATCAAGTATTCCTATTTAGTACAATGAGTGCTGGTGATGCGTGAATAAAACACTCTTCTTTTTTCTTCCAGTTTCATTCTTCCAGCGATTCGGAATACTTGAGCCACTTATTGGTTGCCAAACACAAGGCGGATTTATTTTGCCGGCGAGAATCTCGAGAGACTCGGTCATTTTTCGTTCGGCCAGTTATGGGGTGGATAAGTCAAAAAGAAAGGGAAACAAAGCAAACAAAAGCATTGAAGCCACGTTCCCATTGCAACAGAAGTGTTTTTAACAAAGTGGCATCACAAGAACTGCAGCAGAGGTGAGAGAGATGCAAATTGCGGTCCAAAGGGATGTGACCACAGGTCAAGAAATAACAGCTGGTCATTGTACATCGACAAGTCTGTTTATTTGTATACAATTTTCGCGGACATATGAGGTCATTGGGGGAAAGTGTTGGTATACATGGAAGTCAATTTTCTTCATATAAATGCAAACACACTGTTATATATAAATACATACATACATTTAGATAGATTTTAACTCTTATAAGCACGCAAATACATAAGAAACCTACACATGTGTAGTTATATATTTACATTAAACACACACACACACACACACACACACACACACACACACACACACACACATATATATATATAATTGTTAGTTGCAGGGTCATGTAATTTAAAAAGAATGTATTCAGGCAGAATTCTTTCTTTTAGAGATGTTTTTATTCAAGATAACACACAAATTAGGTTTATTAAACTTTTTAATAGTGTTCTCTTTTTATAAAATTTGATGCCTAAATAGAAGATCAAAATTGTTTTGAAGTTGCCGGACGGACTTTTGACCTATACAGATTATAAATTGATCTCAAAATAAAAGAAAGAAATTTGTGGCTTTCCCCATTATTAACTGTATGGGTTGTGTAATTGAGTTCACATGATCCAATAAAATAGGAAGAGATAAAGTTCAGTATCCGAATATTACTGATCATTACATTCATAGAAATTTTCAATTTTTTACTATATCAATGTGGTATTGACACTTAATTTGCTCCATCTTATTGGGCTGGAATATTGTTTTATGCATTGTTGAAGCAATAAGATACAGTTGATATCTGTATTTTATTGGGCAGATATATTGTAATATGAATCATTGAAGCTATATCTACTGAATTTTATTGAGCTGGTATATTGTATTATATAATATACTGTATTTAATAGTCTGGAATATTGAAATATGTATTAATGAAGCTACATTTACAGTGTTTTATTGAGTCGTATATTTTATTATGTATTTTTCAAGCTGGTATATTGTATTATGTATTATTCAAGCTATATCTACTGTTTTTTTTACTGGGCTGGTATATTGCATTATATATTACTAAAGCTATATCTACTGATTTTTTATTGTCCTGGTGTATTGCATTATATATTAATGTGGCTATATCTACTGCATTTGTATTTGGCTGATATCCTGTTGTACGAACCAGTAGCTGGTACGCATCATATTCAAGTTTTACTGGCCTTGATACAATAATACTATGCAGATTAAGCAGATGATTTTGCGCTTCTTGCAAATACAACAACTAAAGGCAAAGTTCTACTACATAGCATTTTGTAGTCAGCTAGAGACATTATTCTGTTTGAAATCAGATAAAACAAAATTCTTGTGTTTTAATGTAGATGGTACAATCTCATTATTTAACAGCATGCCACAGAAATTAGAAGACCATTTCGTATACCTCGGTAAAAATATATAATCTAGTAAAAACGCCATGTCAAAATACGCATAGGCAAAGCACTGATTGCTATGGACAAGTTAACGAATAAATGGAAATCTGGTTTCTCTGATGAAATAAAAAGAGAATTCTTCCAAGCTATGGCCGGGTCAGTAGTACTGTATGGTTGCACTAGAATACGTTTAACGAAACGTTTTAAGAAAGAAGCTACAAGGGCGCTACACGAGGGTGCTGCGTGTTGCTTTGAACAAATCCTGGAAGCCAGACCCTACAAAAAAACATATGTAGGGCCACTTTCCTCCTATCAAATAAACCAACCAAGTAAGATGAGCAAGTAAGGAGTTGTAAGGGTTAACTCATTAGCAACGTTCTCTTATGGAATCCTTGACGTGTACGCAATAGTGTGGGTTGACGAATAAAAACTTAAAATCAATAGTTTTGTGCAGATACAAAATACCGTCTGAAGAAGTCACCACGAGTGATGACCGATGATGATGATGATGATCCCATATATGTCCTGGTTGATTATTTCACTATACCCATCCAAATTACAATCCAAATGTTATCCTACATGCCCTTTTTTGATTCATTATAACTTATTAAATCCACCTACATTTCATTTTTTTAAGTAGAGCAATTATATTGTGTGCTGAATTACCATGACCAGAAAATCCGTCGGACACTTAAAGATGACATACGGAAACACTGGACAACTGTTTCGACCTTATTGGGTTTCATCAGCAGTCTATGACGTAATCTCCACCACTGGAGATCGGACCAGCAACCACAGGTTCGATTTTGGGATCTAGTGTCAAGATATGTATATTGGAGTATGATATTGAGACACAAAAAGAATACTTGTTGGTTGTTTTTTTCGGTTTTATGGCATATTAACCTTTGTAGGTTATTTAATGCCAAAAAATACAAGATTACTGTTACTGGAAGAGATTAAAGAAATTAGGATTAAAATTGCATTATGGATACGATGCAATTGTTACATGAACTCAAACAGGAATATACTTACTGAAAAAAAGAACATAATCGAGTTATAAGAATTAAATGATTAAAAACAAAATAGTTTAACAGATCTATCTATCTATCGATCGAAATTTACTAAGTGATTATTGTTATAAAAATATGTGCATATCCTGTTTCTAACAGAAACGTCAATTCTGAACATTATCTCTGGTAAATATTTCAACACAGAGACAAACACACACACACACACACACACACACATATATATATATATATATATATATATATATATATCCTACTGCTACCATTGATTTCCCTGTCTCCCTCACCGTTCGTCTCCATCATACATCGTTTCCGAGGTAGGTCTTCTTGACTACATCCTGTGTCCACACATAACCGTTGTAAATATGTTCTAGTTGGTCATCCAATAGTTGCACATCCATGTGAAGGGGGCCATAGGAGAATGTTGTTTACGAATTCGTCCTTACTTTTCAATCTGTGCCCCTCGTGTCTTGTCCGTCATATTTAGGTGGTTTTAGAGATAGGAAATAGGAGGCAGTACAGCTGCTGTTTCGAGGGCTGATGCATCCAGGTTTTGTTCAATATAGATCAGAGCATTCTGGTACAATTCCTGTCAAGCTTTTTCTCTATACGCTTTGTCAGCATCCTTGTAATACATCCATATAATAGTAGGGGCTCAACCGCTGCTTGGAAAAAATTGTGGTTTTCGTTGTAACAGTTATTGATGACTATATTGATACTTCTATCTAATTAGAAATGACAGATACTAATTAGTATTTAATAATTATTTCTATTACACTGAACATTTAAAAATAACATTCAAAAGTTCCGTTTTTGCTTGGTTGAATTGCGCATATTCTCACGTGATTTTTTTTCACCACGAGGCAAAGTAGATCATGCGGAAGATCATCATCATCATCATGTTGCGCTGGTAGCACTGATATCCCTGACCCTCTCTCGCCACTCCTCCCTATCGTTCATCGCCCTAGGCAGGTCTTCAGGACAACATCCCGTATCCTCACATAGCTGCTGAATGTATGTTCGTGCTGGTCGTCCTGCTTTTGCACGGCCATGTGTGGGCGTCCATAAGAGTGCATCTCTTATGAGTTCGTCCCTGCTTCTCCAGCAGTGTCCTGCATGTCTGGTTCGTCTAACTTGGATAGTTCTCGTGATAAGAGGCAGGTAGCCGTACAGTTGGTGTCTTGTGGGGTGCTACCGCCAGGACTTGTTCAAGATTGCACGCAGCATTCTTGTGTAATTGCCGTCTAGCTTCTTCTCCAGCCGTTTTGTTAGCGTCCATGTAGTGCACCCATATAGCAATATCGATGTGACCGCTTCCTGGAAGAAACTGTGTTTCATTTTATCGGTTAGGTCTGATTTCCATATAATCGATAGCCTATTGATAGCTGTCCATGCTTTCGTTAACCTCGTGTCGATGTCCTTTTCGGTTGATTCGACGCTGCTTCCTAGGTAAGTGAATTTGTCTACTAGTTTAAGAGGGGTTCCTTCTAGAGTGGAGATGTCCTCCAATTGATTATAGCACATATATTCCGTTTTGTGTGCATTAACATAGAGGCCTATGCCTGCAGCTGCTCGTTCCAAACTATGCAGTAGTGTTTCGGCTTGGTTGGGTGTATTTGCCAGTATCGCTATGTCATCGGCGTAGTCGGCGTCGGTAATTGTTTTTGCGGGGTACCTTCTGCTTCTTTTCTTCGTCAGTTCGAAGCCATTCTCTTTGATTTTGTCAATCGATGTTCTAAGTACGTAGTCTAGACAAATGATAAAGAGGTACGGAGCCAGCGTGTCCCCTTGTAGTACTCCTGCAACAATGTCGAAGTATTCTGTGTCTCCATTGGGTGATCGTACTTTTACTTTTACTTTGGTGTTTCTATAGAGAATCGTTATTGCCTCTACGTTTTCTTTAGGTATGCCGTACGCTAGTAAGATTTGTTCCATCTTTCCTCTTGAATGGAATCGAAGGCCTTGGTAAAGTCGACAAAAATTAATGTCGCTTGTAGGTTTTTTGCCCGTACACCTTCAAGGATTATGCGGAAGATACTTATAGGTAAATATATGAGGAAAGCCCAGATATGGATTATTATGTTGAATTAAAGGAACATTACTTCAAACGCATATATACGTAATCCCTATAGTTAGAACATCGTGGAAAATCCGAATTGTATAATAAATAAATACAAAATATTCTTGGTATATAAAACGTCCCTATGCTTTGTCTGATCTTGTTTCTTCTAATGTTCTTCTTTTAATGGGGATTTTCCCAGTCAACATACTAACCACATAGTAGGTAATATTTTCCCATAGCGCTGAGCCATTACATAATTCATTCTCATATAACTATATATATGCGTTTTTACGTCTATCCAAGCCTGTATCTATTCTGTTTCTGTTATATTATGTTTTTTTTGTTTTCTTTTACTTTTCCAATTCCATGAAAAAGCATATGAGTGTCAGGCTAGAGATTTGAGCGACTTGAGATTTACAGCCTTTATCTTCTTCCTACGTGCGACCGAGTCTCCAAGCCTTTCCGACACTATAGAAAACAACTTGCTTCTCAGAGACCTGGTGTCCCTACTCAGCTTTGCTGACGTAGGTAACGGCCTCACTGTTTTTTTTTTAATTATTTTTTTTTTCTTCCTGCGACTATCTCACTTTTTTTTTAATTTCTTCTCTTGAAAGAAAGACGGCACCAGAAAGACATTTTCTTTGATTTATACACTCGGCGCCGTCAAGGCAGCTGGCTGTGTACGTTTTAATTGTCGCGTAAATCAGCTGACAAAATCGGATGGACGCCTTTTTTTTTGTTTCTCCATTTTTCCATATTGTTTTTTGTTATGTCTTACCGTAGCACAGGACAAATCCCGGTTTCAAAAAAAAAAAAAAAAAAAAGAAAGAAACAAAAAAGAAAACAAAAAAAATAGAAAAGAAAAAGAAAATAAACACTTACTATTTTATTGAAACAGCTATCGACGTAGATTGTTTCATTTGCATCGCTACTGACGGATAATGAACGAGCAGCCATATTGCTAACGTATCTCGTGACGTCACGTCGTTTGCCGTTCTTCAGATAATTTACTTGATAGGTGACCGTTTTAAATTTCCTACTGTATTAGCTTTACTTCCTTCTTTATTTGCTCATGTCCATATTGCATATTCACATCCGCTTGGACGCATTCACACACGCACACACACACACACACACACATGTATATATTCTCTTAGACTCATATATATATATATATATATATATGTATATATATATATATGCATATTATATATATATATATATGGATATACAAATATTCGATTTCCGCATATATATGTATATACATACATATGGTATTTATTCATATCACTATAAAGCCTAAAGTATCTTCACATGCAAATACAAACACATGGAATTCATAAAGGAACGATATTACATACATATTTAATACAAGAAATTACGTAAAGTGATCACTCCTGCTTCAATGTGCATATATATTGTGACTTTTATTATCACTACTCACTGAGAGAGAGAGAGAGAGAGAGAGAGAGAGAGAGAGAGAGAGAGAGAGAGAGGTGTGTATCGCTAACGAAAATGGGTAGCCAATGTTTGTCATGAAAAATGTTTTAAATTTAAGATCCATGGCAAATCAACGCTGTTGTATATATATATATATATATATATATACATAATTTAAGGGAAAGGCGTAGCGGCCTCCCGTACCCCTCGGTGTAGTTGCTTATTGAAAAGGGAACCTTAACGTCACCCTCGACTAAGGTCGACTAATATAAAAATTTTAAATTCTTGAAATAATAGAAACTGTTAAATATAGGAGAGAAATATACTAAAAAAGTAATTTCGAATTCAAATTAAGGAATTAATTGAAAAAAAAAATCCACCGAACTATCTATCTATCTAAATTTTCTAAGACATTAGTCCACAACATACTAAAATGATTAGAAGCCGGTCAGGCTACCTGTTAGGAACATCAACATTTGAATGTTTGTAACAGAGACACCAATTCTATTTGATTAGTAGTGAAAGATTCTAATTCCTTTTTTTTATAACTATCTCCATTATATCGAACATTTTCTTTTGTAAACATGTTGTTTAAAATCCTTCAGCAGCAACTTGGTCAGAAGATTGCTCCATTCCCAAAGCGCCTTTTAAGAAAACTCATACACACACACACACAGAGACACAGACACAGACACACACACAGAGACACACAGACACAGACACCCTTATATATATATATATATATATATATATATATATATATATATATATATATATAAAAGTACCAAGCCGAAACACTACTGCATAGTTTGGAACGAGCAGCCGCAGGCATAGGCCTCTATGTTAATGCACACAAAACGGAATATATGTGCTATAATCAAACGGGAAACATCTCCACTCTAGACGGAACTCCTCTTAAACTAGTAGACAAATTCACTTACCTATGAAGCAGCGTCGAATCAACCGAAAAGTTCATCGACATGAGGTTAACGAAAGCATGGACAGCTATCAATAGGCTATCGATTATATGGAAATCAGACCTAACCGATAAAATGAAACGCAGTTTCTTCCAGGCAGCGGTCACATCGATACTGCTATATGGATGCACTACATGGACGCTAACAAAACGGCTGGAGAAGAAGCCAGACGGCAATTACACAAGAATGCTGCGTGCAATCTTGAACAAGTCCTGGCGGCAACACCCCACAAGACACCAACTGTACGGCCACCTACCTCCTATCACGAAAACTATTCAAGTTAGACGAACCAGACATGCAGGACACTGCTGGAGAAGCAGGGACGAACTCATAAGAGATGTACTCTTATGGACGCCCACACATGGCCGTGCAAAAGCAGGACGATCAGCACGAACATACATTCAGCAGCTATGTGAGGATACGGGATGTTGTCCTGAAGACCTGCCCAGGGCGATGAACGATAGGGAGGAGTGGCGAGAGCGGGTCAGGGATATGTGTGCTACCAGCGCGACATGATGATGATGATGATGATGAATAAAGCTGATTTAGTCGGCGATTGCTCGGTCGAGGCTACCTGACATAGTTGCTGAAGCTCAGCATTCACGTCACGTTGCCGACTCTCCTTGTGCCTTAGGAAACCGTCTTCCCATGCTCTAACGTTCCTTTGAGGAGACTCTTAGCTTCTAGGTTTATCACCGGGAACCCAAGTAGCTCCATCTTTTAAGGGAAACCCGATGGGGCCTCAGGAATTTTTGTGGGCGACCAGGAATATTTGGGCAACGGCCCTGAGCCTGGACCCACCTTAAAATGTCCTTGTGCCGTACCCTGTCTGATTGGTGGGACGTATAACAAATACCAATATATATATATATATATATATATATATATATATATATATATATATAGATGTGTGGGTGGGGGTGTATGTGTGTGTGTGTGTGTTTTAGATTAAATTTTCAGATCGGTGTACATTTATTTTTCCCGTTAGTGTAACAAAAAGAAAACAAATTAGTGCCCTGTGTATGAAACTAAGGTCACTTTGATAGGGACGATTCACTTTTGTTGATCTGGGGAATGTAGAATACCCCTTCATTATTATTGCTCTAAAGTCCACGCAAACTCCCACCGAAAGTGCTTGTTAAGGCCCCTTGTATAGGTCAACTAAATCCGTCAAAATAATTCATATTTGACAGGATCCTGTGTATTCCCTCCTCCCAAAAAATTCTCTTTGGAGACAGCAACACATAAAAATGTAAATATGAATGATCAATGTATGTGATTCTCTAAATACGAGGCATAAAATAAAACGAATTGACATGCCGTAAAAAATCGACAAGTCAATAAATCAAAAGAAATTAGTAATATACTTGCAAATGCTACGATATCTACGAAGTACAAGCAAAAATTGATCACAAATTCCCAATGGTTGGAACTAACTGCTTTTGGATTTCTTTAATGAAAAATAAATTGAGAAATAAATAAAAAGTCACGATATGTGAAAAAAATAAAAATAAAAAGGAAGAGATAATGAAAAACTAATCAATAATTTTTATTAAATGAACTTCTTT
The DNA here is from genome assembly GCA_963585895.1 of Sepioteuthis lessoniana. Taxonomy (NCBI): domain Eukaryota; kingdom Metazoa; phylum Mollusca; class Cephalopoda; order Myopsida; family Loliginidae; genus Sepioteuthis; species Sepioteuthis lessoniana. The sequence goes on from OY757911.1 coordinate 44,095,825, forward strand.
CAAAAATCGATCACGCTCTGATTAAAGTTTGTGCGTCGTTGACTTGTAAATTAAATTTAATCTCAAAATTTTAGAAAGGAAAAAAACGAATAAAAAATAAACGAATTGAAGAACAGTCTATTTTTTTATGTGGATACAAAAAATTAATGACTTGTAGTGATTTAGCCTTTACCATCACACTTTCAACACAGCTACCGACTTCCTGATAAAAAGTGACCCTGGTTCCCTCCAAAAACAAAACAAAAATATCCGCTAACTTTGTGACATCTGCAATATTTATGTCAATGCAGGTCATGCAAAAAAGCTAAAACAATAAAAGCAAAGCAAGACCAAAAAAAAAAACAAAAAAAAAACAAAAAACAACAACAACAACAACAACAACAACAAAAAACCCCAAAAAATAAACAACAAAAAACAAAAGGCAACACAAAACCAATAATCGTTTTTTTTTAAGCCACTATTGATTTTTTGCTCTTCTGATATTAATTACACAATAATGATATACTCCTTTAATGAAATAGTGTCAAATTTGAAAAATAGATATAACTTTTGTCAAATTTTCACGTATATTCGATAAATATAAAAACATAAGATTATATAGTCTGACTCTTCATGAACAAGAAAAATAAAGTTATTATTGTCAGCTGACTTTGCCGTTTGACGATTAAACAGTAGAAAAAATAACGACAAAGGAAAATTACAAACTAATTGAACAAGATCACTGAAATTTTATTGATTGTATTTTCTGAATCCAAAAGAAAACACGTGATTATCCAATGAATTTTTGATTTGGTTTAAATAAAAATCATGTTCAAATATGCATTAATTGATAGTTATTGAGTTTTTCGTATGATTAATACGAGGGGGTACCCACACCAAAATGACTTTCATTAAAGGGCGCGAACTGGAGGTAGTTTCACAATGGATAACAAAGAAAAAACAACAACAAACAAACAAACAAACAAACAAACAAACAAAATGTAGATGAAGATATTTTCACTGCGTACCAGAATATGTTAGGACCCGATACTTTTCTAAACAAGTCAGTGAGTCAGTTCTCCACTGCTTTGTTTCCTTTCATTTTTTTTTTTTTGTTTCTGCGCGTAAAACTTTTCAAGATTTTTCTGGCGGTTGACAACAATATGGAATACGAATAATTTTTAAACAGCTCTATTTGCCGCATGATCATGACCCTAACAAATAACACTATCATTGGTTAGAGTGGACATGGAAGTAATGGGAATGAAGGGTTTTTCACACTTTCTAAATCCCCAGAACATGAATCTCATCATCAGTTACACTGCAGGGGCATCAGTCGACGTATTTTAAACCAAGTTCACAAGATGACAGACGCTGCGTGGGAAATTTTTTTCACTTCGAAAAGAAAAAAAGAGATTATTTTAAGGAAAAATCTATTTCTAAAATGCAAATGTATGGATGGAATTAGTGCTGTAGCCGGGCTAAAATATTATTTGGAGATCTTCCGTGGTCGGGTCGATTTTCAACGAACTAAAATGACCGACATCCATTAAATGTTTCATCATACACTCAGTAGTTCCCAGATGATTTGTAGGGTATCTTATTTGTCTTGGAGTTTGTGCTATAACAGGAAAGGAGATTTGAAAATGAAACGTGTTTCTGTAAAATCTGTAAAACATTTACGGATCAATTTAAAGATTAAGACACAACGTTCAGAATTTTGGTATTCAAAAGACTGAAAAATACGATATTGGCAAATTTATTGTAATTTAAAATAGACTCATTTCAATCGTCTTTCGAAAATATGAAAGGTTTATATGTAAAATAAATCGTAAATACCGTTGTCTTTAGAATACAATATAAATGACATTGACTATCCAAGTTCAAAACCTGGATGAGACTGTTATTGTTTCACTTCACTCTAATACTTTTGGAAAAGGCACGAATCTTTCTCTCTATATATATGATCCATTTACTCACCAGATATTACTGACGAATTCATGGTGGATTTATTAATATATTGTCAATGTAGTTTTGTCTGAATAGAAAGTTGTAGAACATCAAAATATTCAGGAGGTGCGTGTGCTGTACTGGTAATCGTCGTAGGTAATAGGCTCGGCAAGCCATGTTTAAATATTAGACAAGGCTGTTTAACTTTACGCTAGTGCCTTTGAGAAAGGTAGGAATCCATTTTTTTCCAACATCCATAGGTAAATTATAGAGCCGGCTCTTTTTTATTATTTGAGAAGGAAAGCTTTGACTTAAACCAGCAGTACTCCATTTAACCAGTTACATTTGTCCTATCTTGGAGGTGTGGGTAATCATATACAACATAGCTGAGATGAAAAGAATGTGAGTAGCAAATAATGCAACAATGTTAAGTGCTCAATAATGTTGGTTCTGAGTACAGTGTTGATAGATGATAGCATAACTCATATTCTCAAACTTATCCTTAGCGTGTGCATTCATGAGTAAACTGTGTGTCAAGTTTAAATGAATGTAATATTCGATTTTAGAGTATGTATCATAAATAAAATAAACTTTTGCTGATAGATACATTTAATCATTAACATAACCAATATTGTTTCCTCGAATCTCATTCTATCTGTCAATACACTTAGAGATATTATACTTGTACAATTCTTTAGATTTAGCAACAAAATATGTAACTTAATCGTGTTCAACCTCTTCTCTACATGATTTTACAGTCTCTTAAACAAGTCATAATCAGAAGGAGTAATGTCAAGAGAGGATGGATGATGAAGCAAAATTATCCAGCCGAAATCTTCTAAGGGATCTTTAATCAGTTGAGCAGTGTGAGGACGTGCATTATCATGATGAG
>OY757911.1:44098845-44151345 GCA_963585895.1 Sepioteuthis lessoniana
GGATAACCTCCTTTCTGTTAGATACTTAGTCAGTTCTCGGCTGTAGAATACACTGACTGCTTTTCTGAAGAGGGGTAAGCCCCCCCCAAACGAGTGTCTTGTATATGACAACAATCTGATGGTGAGGTTCCAGAAGTGCTGGAGCTTTGGGGAATGCTGAGTACTCCTTCATTGCCATCGCTTTTAGGTTGACTCTGTCCCGGAGTGGTAGCACCTGATAGGATCATATCTATGAGTTAAATAGAACTAAACCTGCTACTTATGATAAACTGAATTGTTTTAAATAGAGCTGTTTATATGTATAAGAGTGGGTTTAGCATAAATAACATAACGCTAATCCTCCATAAAATCAAACTAAACCAAACCAAACCTTTCTGTTTATAAAGGAAGGATATTCTTTCGTGAAAAGTGATTTTCAAACGATGAAATTGATTGAAGTATAGATTACATGTGATTGATCGATTATCGTCTAATAGATTGTTATGGACATTTCTTTGAATATCCTACCATACACTCAACAATGATCTTCTTGAGATGAAGTCCGACATTTGGTTTCTGAGCTGGTCTATTTCTTAGACTGATCCACTGACGACGGCGTTTAACTTTATAATAAAGAATCTACTTCTCATCATCAGTAACAAACCTGTCTAAAAGAAAGAAACTGGCAGTATCGTGTAAGCAATTATTCACAGCTAGCGACACATTGTTGATGCAGAGATTAAAACATTTTTAATGTGTTTTCTAGGAGTGACTACCGAACAAAGCTACGAAGAATATCTTTATTATCTGAAAGAAAAAAGATACAAACTACTGACTGTATCATCCGTATACGATAACAAGAGGCAAGAGCCTAATAGATGGTGTCGGAAACATTCAATAAGAAATGTGGACATTACTTTCGTTCTAATTGGGTACATCTATTTTCTGCTTAGATTCAGAGATTTTCTTTCAAAGTATGTAGTATAGTCACTGATGACTGCTATATCACTGATGACGAACCATCAGATGGGAAAGACGAGACACGACAACTCGTCAAAAGTTTTTGGATCCCATTTTTTTACTCTTTCTGTTTTGTCTCTCATATCATGGGAGTAGGCGGCATTGAATAATATTTTTTGTTCAAGTTGAAACTGCCACTTTACGAATCTTTGAATCATTCCTTTTTCTTAGTTTATGTGAACGCGTGTCTCCTCGTACCCCAACCACCGACGTAGATAGATTGAGAGAGAGAGAGAGATAGAGAGAGAGAGAGAGAGAGAGAGATTCAAGAAATTCATTGTTTATAATAGGTTTCACAGTACGAACGACTTCCACTTCTGCTTACCGTGGGTGATATTGCCGAGACAGCTACGGCCAAAAATTTTGAAGACCGATCGTTGGTGACCTAGGTGAGATCTGAGCCAAGGTCCCTGATTAAGCATATTTTATTTCGTTGAGTCACTGGACGAGATGCTGTCTTCTAGCTACGCCCTATATTTTTGAGTACATGTAAGTTCGCACCCAGGAGCTATTTACTTAAAGTGTTACAATTTTAGAGTGTCTAATTTGTCCACTGGCCTAATGAGTAGAGTGTTCACCATTGGTCCGAGAGACCGGGGTTCAATGCTAGGTCGAGTCATACCAAAGACTCAAAAAATGGTACTTTGTGCTGCGTTGCTTAGCACTCATCACTATAAAGTAAGGATCTAGGGTAAAGTGGAGCAATCCAGGGAATGAAGTAGCGCTCTACCTCGGTGTGGTAGCTATTGAAAAGGAAGCCTTCTGGTCACCCTCGACTAATTTCCAAGTACCATCATTATCATCATGAAGACGTCATCAGCGTATGGCTACCCTTGACTCTCTCTCTCTCTCTCTCTCTCTCTCTCTCTCTCTCTCTCTCTCTCTCTTGCCATCCTTTCCTATAGACCGTATCTCTTCTTAGGTCTGAACAGACCAGACAAATATTAGTTTTTGCTGGTCGGCCTGCACCGATTTCTGCATGAGTTTGTCTTTACTTCTCAAGCACTGCTCCGTATGTTTTGCTCTTTTATGGGTGGTTTTGGGATGGTTGATAGGTGGTTGTACAATTGCTATTTTGCAGCGTACTGCTTCAATGATTCAAACAGTTTGGTTTGGTTTGGCTTAATGGCATAGCGACCATTGTTGGTTATTTGATACTACACCCTGTTTTTTCATATATATTAAATATATGATTTTTAAACACATTTTGTTGATAAAAATAGTTAAATGATCAAACAGTTCTCTTTCTAACAATTCAATATAGCATAATTCAAGAACATTAGTTGTTCTAATTATTGCTTTCTAAGAGAGTCAAAGTCAAAGAAGATGTAAAGTATTTGATATATATATATATATATATATATATATATATATATATATATATATATATATATATATATATAAGAAAAAGACTGTAAAGAGAATCGGTCGGATAGAAGATGGTTAGGTCAAAAGAATTAGATAATCAGATTTCTTTTAGGAATGTTTTCTTTTTTTCTAAATAGATTTGAAACGTCGAAAATTTATTAGATTTTGAAAAAGAAATCAAAGAAAAGGGTAAAATTAGGTCTAGTTTGGCTTTATAGCATATAAAACTTTGTAGTTTATTTAATGACAAATCCGGATTATTCATATATTGTAGGTATATACAATTAGCAAACATAAGTCAACTCAGCTTAATAGTTCCAAGTATTGCTATCTATCACTAATAATGCAATTAAACATCAGTCTTTTGTGTACACGTCATTCTATTTCCAGCTATTCAATTTAGCATGAGTCAGTTGTTTGAACTCAGTTCAAATATTCAACAACTCTATTTGACCCATAAATAGTTCCCTGTCAGTACCTATGTTCTATTACTTAGACACTGGATTTGATATTCAGTTGTTTTTTTTTTATTCTCAAGTTCCAAGTTTTTAATAATGTTGTCCTTCAGAAGAAAAAAAATGACGCTTATTCATTGATGAAATCATAATACACACATTTTTCTTTTCTTAAAACTGTGCAGAGAAAGTTAATTTACTGTCGAGTTTAAAAGTGATTCATCTGGAGGTTTATTCTTCTAAAAAGTATCTTGTTTTATAGATGGTGATAGAGTTAATAATGCTTAAAAACAACTTTACTTCGGTGGCGTTTTACCTGTTGAAAAAAGTATTTTCGTAGATTAATTCTTTAATTCAAAAAATAGGTGCACTCAAGTTTTAAATCTATTCGCAAGTGAAATGGGGATTCTACCAAGTTATAGCCCTGTCATTATTTCTGAATACTGAGTATTGTCTTGAACAAATCCTGGAAGCATCATTCTATAAAACAGCAGCTGTAGGAGTATTTACCCACCACCTGGGAAACCATTAAAGAAAGATGACCAAGACTGCAGGAGAAATAAGGCTCAAACTAACAAGCGACGTACCTCTATGGACTCTGACATTCATCAGTTCTATGCGGACGGTAATACCATCTAGAAGACTTAACAAGTACGATGGCAAAGAGAAAGAGAGAGAGAGGGGGGAGGGGATTGTGTTGTCAGCAAGCCTTGCTTTATTGATTGATGCAAGTGATCAAAATATTTCTTGAAATTGTTACACAAACAAACCTAATTGAGTATTTTCTGATTTTCTGTGGTTTTATTGTGGTAAACGGCCACTGTTTCTCGCTGAACATTTTGTCGGTAATATTTGAGCACTTTAAGTTTTGGCTATTATAGTCTGGAACTGGATATTTTGTGAATGGCAGTTTGAAAGGGAACAGAAGTCATTCACTGTTTTGTTTGCAAGATTTATCCAACCACTGCACCATGGGCAAGATACGGCACTACGTGTTTTTTTTAGAAACAGACAAAATCAAAGTCTCAACACTAACCCACAAACAAAACCTTAATACTGAACCCTAAATCAAACTCGAAGATTAACCTTAGTCCTAACGTTCATTTTTCTTATGAAAACGAAACATAATGGATATTCCAATTTATTTTTTTATTGAATGACGAACTTTCATGATAAATAGGATTAATTTGATCAATTAAATTTTTGTCAATGAATCGGACTTTATAATTTCCCAATATTGCTTGTCATAAAAAAGGTTAAAAGACTAAATATTTTTAAAATATTCACAGTCTATTTTTTTTATTTCGATTTTTCTTTGCAAAGATGAGTTGGTTTTATTACAAAATATCCTTTACTTTCACCATTACTTCAAAATAAGTGTTATATTAGAAGTATTGTATTATGTTGGCCGGCATCATGAATACATCATTTGACTGGTCTCTGTATATTCAAAGAAGCAATCAGGAGACACGCAGATAAGTGGCAGTAAAGGGCAATGGCGGTAAAGGGTAGTGGCGGCTGGGTTGGTCGTTGAACTGGAGTCCTACCCAGTCTCTAATCGTTGGTCACTAGAAGAAACATAGACTGCAGAGTTAGATGACCCTTAGAATTATAATACGCGCTGACCCCCTCCTGTTTATGACGGGTGGGTTTTATTAAGTTTCTCGTCAGGTCTTAGGAGGTTTCCCACCAGCTAATAACAGAACTGAGTTTATTGCTTCGCTCCTGGAGTGCCTCTAAAGAGGAATGCTGAGGAAATAGATTATATTTTGTGATGGCCATGCATGAGGCTCGATTCGTACGTGCTCCCATTCCACTATAAAATGACTTCATGTCAAATCTAGCTTAGATGGAGGTTGGATGAATCCTTTACCATTAAAAAGAATGGGATAAGAAACAAGCCAATTATTCTTCTGTCAACTGTATCCCGATTATGAGGGATCAGCGCACAAGTCAATATTGCAAAGTGCCACAAGCCCCTTCATCCTGAGCAAGATAAACAAGAAGAGTTAAAAAAAAAAGGAAACGGTAAGTGTATTCTCAGAATTTGTTTTTTTCTTCTTTTTTTTTTTTATTTTTCCTTTGCAGAGCTGAACCGTGGCTTGTGCAGTTTTCACCAGAACTCGGTGGCTGATAGATGTCATTTTGGAAACAATTACAAGCTGAAGGAGTAGGCATCGGCTTGCTAGCGATACTAGGTAGGCTGCGACATAGACTGTCACATATTCAGTTTGAACAGCATCTCTCAAACGATCTGTGTATTTTACTTTCTTTTCAATGTTCCTCTTAGACACCTCATTAATATGATTTACTTTAGTGACATAATTAAATGAGATCTTGACGGTTTTTCCCCATATTTTTTTTCTTGAAATAGTTCATATGAATTTTCCTTCCAACGAAAAGTTGTACATTTAAGTTTCTCGCCAGAATCTTGGACTTTTTTAATCGATGTTCACGTCACTTACCATTGACGAGCCAACTTTTCCCATTAAAACCACCGGGCAACTTAATTTTTTTTTTTGATTTCCAATAACCAAATATATTTCTTTTTAGATAACTAATCTTTTTATTTATTATTATTCTTCACTGGAGATCTTTTTTGTGGAGGAATTCTTTACATTTTTTATGCTGTTAGCAATCTAATTTCCTACACGGTTAAATCAGTGCTTTGCTGGAGCGGGAAGCCGAAAGGGAAACTGGAATCAGCAAACCAGATTTAAAACCCGGCTAGGAAGATTTGCATTTCCTTCTCTCAATGCTTTTAAGAACAGCATGTATTTACTTCTGCATCAGCCCTAATAAATAGTTGCAATACAAATAACCTTGGAAAATTTATGAATTTCCATATCTTTTCCAGCTATGGGTTAAATGGCACCACTTATGTTCTAAAAGAAATATTTTGGCATAAAATAACACACAAACATTATGTTAATATGCCATCAAACAAAGAAAAGGTAATGTTTTAGGTATGATAGAGTCATATATACTGCGGAGGGAAATTTTAGATTATTCTAGCATGGGTTCCATCAGAAGGACAACAGATTTTATCGTTTTTTTTTTAAATATTACTTGTACTTTGGATTGAAGATGCAGTCGTAAGCTCGGTTGGATTGGCAAGATTTTATTTCTGTGTCTTATTGGAAGGTCAGTTTTTCACATCTGATTTGTAAGTATACTTCATAAGCTTCAGCGATTAGAGTGTCAATTGGAGAATTTCCTAATATTCCTTAGACTAGTCTTAAGTCTTCGTGGTGTATAAGGTCGAGCTGCTTTAGTTAGATCCTCCAGGCAAATCTATTGACAAAATTGGTGTAGTCAAATTGTGAGTGGATCAGTTGGTTGGCTGGTTTCTTTGTTTAATGTCTTATTAACCTTTGTAGGTTATTTAAAGCCAAAGCTATTCTCCTAGAAGAACAGCTGTGGTACTATTTAACCCATAGTTGGGAGGATAAGGAGGTTCATAACTTTCCCAAGGGTATATTAATGCCCAAAAGTGAACGTAATAGCGCGACTGGAGTTCGAACTCGCTTACTATGACTCCGCAGTCCATCGCTTTAACCACTGCACCACGAGGACACCCCCACTGAGCGGATCAGTGATCTGTTTACTTCAAGGAGTGTTTATCGTTTAGCAAGCCTTTTTATAGCAAGCCAAACTCTCATAAGAATTGTTGGGATCTCCAGCATTTGTTTTTTTTTTAGATATTTTATGTTAGAGATGTATTTTACATTTTTGTCGAATAAGACTTCAAGGAACTTATACTGGTCAACAACAAGAATTTCGTTTTTCGCAAGTTTGGTGACAGGGTCGATGTTCATTTTTTCTTGCTTTTTGACCTTGAGAATTTGAAGCTATGGCATGTTGCCCGTTTGTTTATTTTGTGCTTAATGGTAATTGTTCTACAAGGTGAATGCGAGTAAATCTAGAATACTTGACAAAGTTGTCGAGTAGAGTGTGAAGTCGATTCAGACATTTAACAATTTTATTAAATTTTATGGAGAAGAGAGTAATTGATAGGATGCTTCATTGTGGAATACCTTCCCTTTAGTTTTGGAGGTAAGAAAGAGTGAAAATCTATAAGTACCCGGAAGTTTCTATGGGAGAGAAGAATTTTAATGAAAAGTACCTATCTTCCTCTTAAACCTAGATTAGGTAGGTCATGACACCATGATACTCCTAGATGGTGTCATATGCTTCCTCAAGATCGAGAAATATACTGTCAGATGTTGCTTTTTTATGGAGGCTTGCCTGATGATGGTTCCCAGATGGATTAATAAGTCAACCGTTCTACTCTTTTTCCGGAATCTTTTCTGAAAATTGATAATTAGGGTGTATGATTTTAGGTACTACATCGTTGTGTTTTTAATCATCAGTCTACAGCGTCTTATGGAGGAAGCTAGTCAATGCAATCGGTCGATTGTTCTGAGGAATATTGGTAACTTTACAAGTTTTTTGAATGAGGATAATGTCGTCTGTTTCCATGTTTCCTGGTGTCATTTGTCTATATGTTACTGAAGATATTTAGAAGGCACCGGAAAGATTCATATGGTGGTTGTTTAAGAAACTTCTTGTGAATTTTGTCCGGGCCGATTTATTTATGGAATGTACAAGTTCTGTCAGAGTGAATTGTTTATTGGAGTCTTTGGAATTTCTTGAAGCAAAGTCTAATTTTCTTAATTTTCTGTGCCCAATTTGACTTTCAGGAACTTTTCTTTGACCTAATCTGAAGAATTTCTTTGTGAAAGTTTCTAGCAGCAGATCGGTTATAGTCATTTTTGTCGTTATTTTTGTATTTTCTATAGAGGGATGTTTTAGATGAGCTGATCGTTTTTTTTCCGGCTGTTTTTTTAATCATGTCTCAGACTGTTTTGAATTTGTTGGAAATGGAATAAGTAACCCGAGTTCAAATCTTGGACGAAGCAGTTTTGATTCACTTCGCTTTAATGAGTTTGGGAAATACATTAATCCATCTTTTCTCTCCCCAGCCATGAATAAATAGTTGGTTAGCTTGAACTCATTAGCCTTGGTAAGGCAACCAGTCTAGGAAAAGAAAAATAACTTTTGCCAGAGGATACAATAGCCAAAACATAACTATAGTAACCAGGATGGGGACGCTGATCTGAGTGCAGTGGTGTATAATAATGATAATACATGTTACTTATGAAAATCCATCTGCAGCAGTAGATCCGTCCTTACCAAACACCGGGGTGATTCCGTTTTCAATTCGCAGACCGTTCCACTTCGCTGGTTATGTCTTCGGCGGATGACACGACTAATCTGCTTATCTGCCCACGTTGTGTTTTTGATCCTGGCAGCATATTAATCGCTTATTGGAGTCGCCAGAAAGCAAAAACAAACAAAAAAAAAAAAATTAAAAAGCCGACACTCACTTATAAGAGTATAATTTTTAGGCTTTTATATTCTCACGTTTTATTGTCTGGTAGAAAGTGATCTCAAATTGTAGTCATGTTTACTTTTCTCACTCTTTACCTCTCATCTTAATAGTCTGGTACAAGCTGATTTCAAGTAGAGTTTTATTTCATGAGAGTCGTATCATATTTAGCTTTCTTCGATTTCTATACGCAGGGAAGTGTGGTACAAGGACAAAACTCAGTGTATCGTGGATTCCATTAGTCATTTTGCACTGCTCTCTAAAGTATCCCATTTTTATCAATTTATCTTCACTTCTCTATCTCCACTTTTCTGTCACAAAGTTATCTCAAGTCATAACATTATCTCAAGTTATACTTGGCTCTTCTCCTTTCATGGGTCTGGTACGAGATGATCTCGAAGTAAAGAATTATCTCACTCATTTTTCGATCCTTTAAAACTCATGCTTTCCCTGTCTCTCAATTATCTCAGACTATCCCTGCTTTTCCGACCCTAAGCAGTTTGGTGCAAGCCCAGAGCAACGTGAAGTCTAGTAGCTTCGTTTCGCTCGTCTACCACTGGATTCAGGCGAGGGATGAACTCCTTTTTTATCTAAATCTCTCATCTAAGTGATGGGGTTGACGAAACTATGAACAATATGAATTTTCTCCTAATTTAGATTTCAACTATTAATTCCGCATCCTCGATTTGCTGCGCCTTTAATTACTCGTTTTACTCTTCTGTTATCTAAAAGGGGCGGTCTTCCAAAAATTTGGAATTACAACTAATTTTATGCTCGCGTGATATTGCATCAGAAATGTTTTAAAAAATCCACATTTGAAATTTACAAAGAAAAAAATATTCCGAATTTTCGTTCTCAGGCAGCCACTGGTCATCAATCTGACAGTTATTGGCGTCCTGGATCAAATCTACAGTCGATTTTGCTTTATACTGTTGCGTTGACAGAACATTTCACCTGGATTTTATCCGGTCTCAGTAAAAAAAAACCCCAAAAGACAAAACCACTCACGGATTCACATTTATTTTTTTATTTTTCATCAAAATAACATATTCTCGATTTATACTTCCCTTCAAAATCAATTTCTGCTAACCTACACATTTGCAATATACTGTCTTTATTCTTCTAAAATCTAAATCGGTCAAATCTTCAATTTTTTTTTGTTTTTGTTTTTGTTTTTGGTTAATAGATTTATTCTTTGTCATCTGTTCGATTGAATAATTTTTTTTTAAAGAAAATACGCTATTTAATGTGAAATACGTCTTATTTTAGAAAAAAAAATGAACGTTGCCAATTTTTTTTTAGGCGAATGTGCAAAAAGAAATTTTCTCGTTCCCCAATGATACCTACATCGGAAAAATAAGGTCTAAACAAGTTTAATTTCAAATTAACCTAATCGTGCTTTTAACCTGGACCAGACTGATTGAAAGAAGAAAGAAGTCCAATTTTTGCTGGTAACATTTTTTTCGTTGAAATGTTCAAAAAAATAAGATTAAAAAAAGTAAAGAGATTTATTAGGCTTAAATTGCTTTGGAATCTTGCAGCTCTAATTTAAAAATCATGTTCCCAGGAGAAAACTGAATTATTTTAAAAGGGAAATCAGTTATAAAAATTGAAATTAAAAAAATTCTGTGATAAAGTAATCATAGTCACTAACGAAAAAAGTACTCATGATAAGAAGACCAAATGCATTAAACATAAAAAAGAACCATAAATTATTTGATAATAATAATAATAATAATAATAATAATAATAATAATAATAATACGAACAAGAAGAAGAAGATATCTAAAATAATACCATGATATCATAGGAAAAAAAATTGTAAATAAATCGCTCGAACCTCACATTATTTGTCGAAATGTGGAATTCGTATTAACCTTGATATAAAACTAGCCACTGTTATGTGTTGGGGAATTAGAATATACTGACTGTATCAACTCTATATCTGAGTAAGACCCCCCCCACAAAAAAGGCGCAGGTATCCCAGATCTAAGATAGAAATGCAAACGGTAACAAGGCTCTCGTTCTGGAGCAATTGTAAGTGTTAGTTGGTTTCTTTGTTTGTTTCTCTGTTTTATGGCCAATCAAACTTCATGCATTATTTAATGCTAATGACATTCTTGTAGAAGACGAGTATTGATACTATTTAACCTACAGCTGGTGGGGATAAGACGGCTTCTGCCTTTTTAAAGGGTATTTGTCACAATCTGAACATAATACCGTGGATGGAGCCGGGAAACTTAGTACCCGTAAGAGTTCGTTCACTGTGTCAAATAGATCTGTTTGGAAATTATTTGTATTAGGTATGGATACTTGAAACCACATAACTGTACGCAAATTAATTGTATTAAGGATATCTATTAAAACTGTGATTGTTCTGAAGTTCTTAAAATTGGGTAATAAGTCCTTCTTTTCTATTACTCCTATTACCGCACCGAGGAAAAGTTGATAGAAACTGTTTGATTAATCAATATTAAATCATAATGATTGAATTCATATAACTGTTTGAATCAGTGATTATTATTAAATATAAATAGTCACTTGAAAACTTATAATCAATTACAAAATTCTCGTATATTACCGGTTTTATAAGAATATAATAAAACACAAAACTATCAAGTGTGGATTATGAGGTGATAGAGAAACAACAAATTGTATATTATGTGAAAAGAGCAAAGTGGTACAAAGAGAATAAATACAAAATTAGTTATGACTGGGTGGTAAAGGTGATCCCTGGAAATTATGCAAGAGATTAAAGTTTGGCCTTACTGAAAAATCACATATACAGAAATCAATCAATTCTACAAAAGGAAACTCATTAAAATCTTCGAGACTTCGAGATACAAAAAGATTAATACTAGGTATGGTATCATGGACTGGACTGAATAATCCAGGCCAGAGAACTGTAAGTTGTATTAGTTAAGAGAATAAAGAAGTTGTCATCCAGTTGATTTTACCCTCTGAGTGGACCATGTTGTAAAACTCAAATAAAAAAAAACAAGAAAAATGAAATGATAGACGAATACTGGCGTCTAGTCAGAGATTTAAGAAACCTGTTGAACATGAAAGTAGTAATTTACAAAGCTTTTTGCACTGTGGCATATGAATGGGGCACCTAATAAGACTCAAACTCACTTGTGGAAGTGTGGTAGTCTAGCTTGTTAACCACTACACAACCAGAGAACCTGAAAGTATCGATGATACTAGTAATAATTGGTACAGTTGTAGCGTTTAATAAAGGTCTCGAAAAGACGCTGGAACAAATGGAACTCAGAGAAAGAATTCATTTGATTTGGTTGAGTTTTATGGCATATCAACCCTTGCGGTTTATTTAATGGTCAATCTTGTTCATAGACGTGCGCTAGTGCACACACACACACACACACACACACACACACACACACACACACACACACACACACACACACATATATATATATATATATATAATTTGTAAGAAAATATTATTATTTTTATTCTCGTTGTTTTTAAAAGAGTAAGAACTTATTTTTTTTGCACACTGTAAAATAGATTTAACTATTGCCGAGACTACTAGTTATATTTAATACTGGTTATTTCTTTACATTCAGTTAAATGATTTCAAGTATTACTATCTCAGTGTATTTGACCGTCAGCCACTGTCCTCTTAGACCTTTAAGATGTAATACGTTTGGATACTTGTTTTCCACCAGAGCAATCCAAATAATACGGTTGGGACAATCATATAGTAGGGCTTGATATAATAAGCCGAATGATTGGATTGGGCTTCTCCGACCGCCTATCTTGCCCAGAAAAGGCCATAATGGAGTGCTGCAAATCACATGACCGTTACAATAACTGGATCATAGACTGCACAGTTACCTCTCTCGTCTTGAAGCATTACAGATCGTCACTACGGCTGACAGATGGCTTCCATGTGAAGCAGGGTTTTTCGTCTAGAATAGTCAGTCCAAGAGACATGAGAAGATTTGATGTCACCCAGATTCCCGTAAATGACCACCTGCTAACGCCGATGAGAAAAATTCGCAAGGAGTGTTCTTTGAGAATTGAAAAAACTATGGAACATGAAGTGATAGTGATACCAATTGTAATTGGCGCTCTCGGTACAATCAACAAAAGATTGGTACATGCACAGGAGAATTTGGAAATATGAGGACGAGTGGGAACCGTACAAACTACAGCATTGTTTAGATTGGCAAGAATACAAAGAGTCCTGGAAACTTAAGCAGACTTCCTGTCACTGAGACTCCTGTGGAAAACCATCGGCTAACGCTCGTGGGGAAAATTTTCAAAAGAGTAACAGAAGAAGAAGAAGAAGAAGAAGAAGAAGAAGAAGAAGAAGAAGAAGAAGAAGAAGAAGAAGAAGAAGAATGAAAAAGGATCTGAAGCAAAAAACGAATTTATGAAAATGAAACTCGAAGAGGAAAAGTTTATTTTAAGAATAACTAGTAAATGAAGATAAAGAGGACGAACGCAAATAAAGAGAGAAAGCAAAATAAAACAAACAAACAAACAAACAAACAAAAAACAAACAAATAAACAAAGAAAAAACAAACAAGACAAAACAAAAACAAAACCAAAAATAAAAGCCAAAACAAGGAAAAGAATGAGAAAACATGGTTACTCGACACGGGTTGGAAAAACTACCGGAATTTAATTATATAAGGTTAGTAGGAGTCCACAAATTATACCACTAGAATAAAAGATAACAATCAACTGAATCTTTCTTTCCATATTTTGTGTTAACTTTCCCTCGTGGTTTTTCTATCATAAATATCATACGTAATTTAATAAAACTGACAATGTTTTTGTAATACTCGCATTTTCATTTCCCCCAATGTTTTGTTTCGAAGGAAAATATATTTCTTAAGGCTGAAAAATATCCGTCCCATGGACAGGGAAAATTAAGTTGCAATAAAAGTTCTCTTACTTTCACTAGAATACTGTGGACACAGTATTTTCAGAAAAGACACTATATTTTCTATTTCTTTTTGTCATTATGTTAAATCCATTTGAATTTCCTAATCTGGAATTTTTTTTCGATGAAAATTAAAAGGGATCTAGTAAAATATATGCAGCGAATATCCCAAAATTTTGTCCCCATAATTTTATGATAAATTGGTTAAAACTAGAGTGTTTTCCCAGTTATTAAGTAAAAAGTAAATGAACAATAAAAGAGGCAGATTTAAGAAGTTACATTTATTTCCTTTTACATTTAGATCTCAATGTCTTTATTGTGAAAGTTATAAAAGAGGCTTATTTATGAAGATGGAAAAAGTAAAACTGAATAATACTACTGCAAAATTATTTAGAAAAATCTACTTTCAAAAATCTTTCTGAAAATTACATATCACCATTACACTCACAAACTAGGTTAGTAAACAGTGTACGTTGAAAAGTTTATGAAGAATATAAGAGTAATAATACATATAAAAAATGAAGACTATTTTATTTGAGATGATAGAAGGTGGAGAAACAAAAAAAATTTCATGAAAAGGATACATAATAATATAAGGATTGAACATTTTTTATTCTAGTTGATAGTAAGCGGAGACATTAAGGGATTTATACAAAGGAAATCCATAATAATTTAGACACAGAAAATGTTTAATTGTAGATTATGGAAGATGGGTACAAAAAGAGATTTACATAAAGCAAGTCCATTGTAATTTAAGTACTGAAAATGTTTTATTCTAGACGACAGACATTGGATATATACAGATTTACATCATACCAATCCATAATAGATGAAGTATTGGGAATGTTTTATTCTAGATGATAGAAGGTGGGGACAAAAAGAGATTTACATAAAACAAATCTGTGATTATATTAGAATTAAAAATGTTTAATTGTAGATGATAAAAACCCAGGGACAAAACAAGATTTACATAATAGCTTAAGTATTGAAAATGTCTTAAGATTTTAGGTGTGTGCACATATTTCTTCATCATCATCATCATCTTGTCGTGAAACAGGCACGGATATCCCTGACCCTCTCTCGCCACTTCTCCCTATCGTTCATCGCCTCTGGCAAGTCTTCAGGGCTACATCCCGTATCCTCACATAGCTGCTGCATGTATGTTCGAGCTGGTCGTCCTGCTTTTGCCCGGCCATATGTGAGGGTCCATAGGAGTACATCACTTATGAACTCGTCCCTGCTTCTCCAGCAGTGTCCTGCATGTCTGGTTCGTCTAACTTGGATAGTTTTCGTGATGGGAGACAGGTGGCCGTATAGTTGGTACCTCGTGGGGTGTTGCCGCCTGGACTTGTTCAATATTTCTCGCAACATTCTTGTATAATTGACGTCTAGCTTCTTCTCCAGCGGTTTACTAAGCGTCCAAGTAGTGCATCCATACAGCAGTATCGATACGACTGCTGCCTGGAAGAAACTGCGTTTCATTTTATCGGTCAGGTTTGATTTCCATATGATCGATATTCTATCGATAGCTGTCCATGCCTTCGTTAGCCGTGTGTTTATGTCTTTTTCGGTTGATGAGACACTGCTTCCTAGGTAGGTGAATTTGTCTACCAGTTTCAGAGAGGTTCCATCTAGTGTGGAGATGTCACCTATAAATTATGTATTAAAAACAATGCCGTTTCATATTAGATGTTAGAAGTTGAGGACATATTTATAAAGGGCACATGTCTATTAGATTTGGTATTAAAGGTGTAAACTCTTTTATTACAGATGATAGAAGGGGTATACATTCATAGAACACACCATAAAGCATATTTATAATAAATAATGTTTTACAAATATTTTATTGCAGATGATAGAACGAGGGACGGGGACACACTCAGACTTACGTAGGGTAAATGTATTATGGATTACGAAGTAAATTTTCTTATTCTAGATGATACAAGAGGGGGATACGCATATTTATACGGGACAGATTTATAACAGATTACGTATTACAAATATATACTGTTTATTGTATACGATAGAAAGTGAAGGCACACACAGATGATTGTAATCAATTGCGTATTTAAAATGTTTTATTGTAGATTATAGAAGTTGGGGACATATATTCTTCGGAAAAAATTATAACAGCTTATGTATTAAAAATGTAAATTGTTTATATCAGATGATAGGGGCGGACACTGGCATATAATTACATAGGAAAAATCTAAAATAAATTATGTATTAATAATTGAGACTGTTTAATTGTAGATGATAGGAGGGGACAGATATGGAGAATCACATAAGGCAACTTTATAAGAAATTGAGTATAACGAATGTTTTATTCGACATGTTTGAATTGGTTTGCTTTGCTTTGCTTTCTTCTTTTAATGACATATCAACCTTCATGGTTTATTTAATGCAAAAGCCATCCTTGTAGTGGTAGAGTTTAACTCCTTGATGGAGAGATAGGCGATTTAATACCTCTCTCAAAGGTATTAGTCCAAAACTGAACGAAATAGCGTGACCGGAGTTTGAACTCGTTTACTACGATGTCGCAATCTAGCATTCTAATAGTTACTTCATTGGAACATCCCCTTCTAGAATGCAGAAGTTGAAGACACGAACCGGAATTTGTACAGGACAATTTATTATAGATTATTGGAAACTTCCCCCCACACCAATTTGGTCCGGTCGGCTGGGGTTGTAGAATACACACACTGCTTCTCCGCAGAGGGGTAAGACTCCCCCTACAAGTGTCCTGGATATGACACTAAAAAATCTGATAGGGAGGTTCCAGTAATCCTGGAGCTTTGGAAAATGCGGAGTAATCCTTCGTTGCCATCGCTCCCAGGTGCATTCTGGCTCGGAGGGATAGCACCTAATAGGTTCCTATCTATGGGTCAAATAGAACTAAACTGAACTTTTTTGACATTCAAACTACGTACTTATGTTAAACTGAATTGTTTGAAAAAGAACTGTTTTGACATTTAACTGTTTGTAAACAAAAACTACACTTATACTAAACTGAATCTTTTAAAGTTTGATTTTGCGTTAAATCACCCGAAAAAGGTTGATACGCCGTAAAACAAAACAACCAACCAACCAGATCAATTATGAAATTGTATGATAGGAATAAGTGCCATGATTTTCAGGGGAAAAAAGTACAAATTTCTATGGCAAACTTATTAGAAGGCTCTCAATTTTGCTTCATTTCAGATCTTCGTATTTATATCTGCTTGAAAATTCTTGTGAAGATAACTGAAACGAACATTTTCAAGACTTTGCAACTGGTTGCACGCCGATGATTATGCATCCGTAAAGTTAGATCCTTTCAATGCAGTTTGGTTATGGGCGATTTGGATGAAATAAATTTAGCGCGTTGTTTGTAATCGCAGTTACCATAAAGCAAGTTGAATTTTAAGCAGGCAATACGCCAAATTGTTAATCTCAGTGGAATTTCAGAAATACCACTGACGTTCTTGATATACATGGCATCCAACAATTCTTACGAGGTTTGCATAAGATCTGTATGGTATAAGTGTAAATTCTAAATCTGATGTTTAGCTTGGTATGATTCAGTGACCACAAAAATAACTGTGCCTTTTTAAAACAGTAATTGTTTCGTAAAATTATTTCGTAAAATAATGTTTTTTTTAGTATTTTCCTAATCGTGCATGCTTCTGATTTTCCCGATTGCTTGGATTTTATGCCATTTCGATATTACATGACAGTAAAGAAAACGATTGACTTGTCGTTGAGGCTTGGAATATGTTGACTCTACGCTCTACTGAGGGGATAAGACCTCATTAAAAAGAGATAACCGGCGTATGACATTAAACTGCATCTGAAAGCGAGGATTCATTTTGAGATATGGCTTTGGTGGAGTAACATTTCCTTGACGTTATTCTCTGGTCCACTAAGACCCAGTTTTGTAGTAACGGCCAGGGCCCCATTTATGGGTCAAAAAGGCGTTTAAAAATTATCCAATATAGGATCATTTGCCAAAAAAAAAAAAAAAGAAAAGAAAAAAAAAGCACTTTCAAGAAAAAGAGGACCTCTCCGTGGCGTAATTTTTAAATATCCTCGTGGTGTAATGGTTAAAGCGATGGACTGCGGATTCGTAGTAAGCGAGTTCGTACTCCAGTCGCACTATTACGTTCACTTTCGGGCAAATACCTTCGGGAAATGTGTGAACTCTCTTAACCTCCCAGCTATAGGTTAAATAGTACCACTACTGTTCTTCTGGGAGAATAGCTTTGGCATTAAATAACCGACAAATGTTGATATGCCATTAAACAAAGAAACCGAACAAAACCAAACCAAACCAAAGTGCTGGACTGTGGCCTTGAAGTAAGCAAGTTCGATCATGGGAAAGGTATGAACCCCCTTATCCTCCCAGCTATGGGTTGAATAGTACCATTGCTCTTCTTCTAGGAGAATGGCTTTGGCATTAAATAACCGAAAAATGTTGATATGCCATTAAACAAAGAAACCAAACCAAACCAAACCAAACCAAGCCAAAATGCTGGACTTTGGCCTTGAAGTAAGCAAGTTCGATCTACAGTCGGTCAATTACGTTCACTTTCAGATTAATATCCTTGGGAAAGCTATGAGCCCCCTAATTTTCCCAGCTAAGGGTCAAATAGTATCAATGTTGTTCTTCTACAAGGAGGGCATTAAATTACTCACGAAGGTCGATATACAATTAAAAACAAAGAAACACAGTCAAACTCATTTATTGGCATTAAATATCCCGGGGTGAGTTCATATGCAGTTAAAATCAATCAGGCAATAAGGGAGGTGCGTTGCGCGTAGAAAATGGAATTAGCCATCAAAGTTCAAATCCTGGAAGAATTTGTTTGCCTTTCACTTCACGCTGTAACATAATGGCCGAGGGATTTCGGTTTATGCCTTTGGGTTTAGTTAGGCTGAGAACCTTTCGGCTCAGCACATGGGTTAGTTAGGTGCAACAATAAAACAGGTGTTCACGCGGACGTGTCACTCAGAGATGTCACAATAGCCCACATTGGAAGCGGGGTTACGGAGTGCAGGTGACGTCACGCACTGGAAGAGCGCGGAGGATTTTGGGAGATTTCTAAAACGTCAGTGAGTTGAGAACTGGACACCGAACGAGACGGTTGACTTTCGCTTGCTCGCGGAGACCTTTGTGGCGAGTGCCACACGTGTTGGGGGCAGATGAAAAAGCCAGAATAGAAAGAATGTGTATCTCTCTTCCTTATGTCGAAACATTTACTCAAAGGTAATAAAAGGTTT
The DNA here is from genome assembly GCA_963585895.1 of Sepioteuthis lessoniana. NCBI lineage: Eukaryota > Metazoa > Mollusca > Cephalopoda > Myopsida > Loliginidae > Sepioteuthis > Sepioteuthis lessoniana. Next base: position 44,117,237 of record OY757911.1, read on the forward strand.
CGTACCTGAACTGAGAAGTCGTTAAGTGTTTTTCGAATTTCGACATTCCTATGTTCTATGTATGTATATATATATAGTGAACGTCCCATGTACATTTTGTATATTCATGTATATGGCTATGGTACAACGCTAATATCCTTGATAAAGGTACGAATCCGTCTATTCTCCTGCTAGTTTTAAGTAAGTACTAGGGAATACTTGATTCTTTTGTCTTGCTTAGTTTTACCACGAGGCAAAAATTCTGGAGCTCTTCGGGACGACTGAAATCACTCATGTGAAGCGGTATGAATGTGTTATCGATATCAGGGTGATTAGATGTTGTGGGGTTGTTTTTTTTATTTGCCTGTTTTATTTATTGTTATTCTATGTCCGTTTCTTGGTAGGTAACACGCTTTTATATTTATCGAAGTTTCAATGCTCTACATAGTGTAAACACTGGCTCATATGTTCAGGCAGCGAGATGTATATAAAGTAGTCTGATATTGTGGTCATCAAAATGTCAGGGAAGAAGACCGGGCAAGAAGCGGTCAAACCGAGGAAATGATCATAAGTGTCTTTAAGTTTTTAGAATACGCTTCGGAGAACAAACAAACAGTACAGATATGGGATGAGAAACATAATATATATGAGGTATTCTTCAATCCAGTAAATCCAGAGTAGGGAACAATTCCGTCAGGACAAATAAATTATTCAAATTTCGAATATTTAAATATTCCTGGTAAAGAGCTCAATGTAAATAAATTCACTAAGAAAATAATATTATTTCAAGAAAAAAACAATATTCGGTCACATAAGGATAATAAATTTATTAAATATTCCTGGTAAAGAGCTCGTGACTGAATACTGGTTTTCTTATATATATATATATATATATATATATATGAAGAAAAATTAATGATAAACATTTCAAGAGATAAGTAAAAGGAACTGCAGAGACTATGATATATTCTTGTTTACGTATAGGTAATTTTTGAAAAGGAGACGGTGTTTCTAAAAACGCTTTCCCTAAAAAGTTATTCAAGAAAAAAATATTAAGATCAATAAAAACAGCATTTTGGAGGAAATTAAAATAGATATTTTGAATTATATTAAGCGAATTCAACAAATTAGTCCAAAACTAATAAAAAAATATTTGTATCAAAGTAGAAAAGGTAATCCATTTGAAATTGGACAAACAACTGAATTTGATCATTAAAAAAAACAAAGATATAAGCAAAAACCAGAATTTGTTCTGCAGAAGAGAAATATTTAATGAAATTATAAAAAAAGGAACAAATCACTGAATTCTCGCCAGAAAGCCAAATCTAACATCTACCATTCTGTCTTGAATTAGGTAATAAACAGTAGTATGAAAATCCCCCATCCTGTCTTGAATTAGGTAATAAACAGTAATATAAAAATCCCACAGTAGAGGTTGCTTTTCCAGTTCATTCCTATGAAAATAGAAAGAAAGTGAAATCTAACCCTTAAGAGAAAAAGAACAATTACTCATCATTATTGGCAAACTTAGGATAGATTTAAGGAGAATTGCCAAGAAATAAAAAGAACTGAATATCCCAGGTACAATCGATACTATTAAGATTAGTTCTTAAAGTTGTCCATACAGACCCCGGGGGGCGAACGAAATGTTGGCAGAATGTTTAAATGCATAGGGGTCCACAGGTGGCGAATTTACAAGTTTGCATATAGAAATCCCTTTATAACAGGAGACTGAAAATCGCGGGATGATGTCGACTAAGTAGCTAGATGTCGTGTACGTTGCAGGATACCTGATAAATTTATAATGGCCACAAGTGATGTGTCGTTCACATACGACCCGTTCAAAGACTACGAATTATCTAAATGAACGAACTATCTGACTTTGACCTAAAATATCTGCATTTTTCGGGGTCCTTAACGACTCATACAATCATATTTAACTAAAGGAAACTTTAAAATTATTTACAGTATTTGACAGGATATATGACGCACGGATATATTCAACGCACTCCAATTTCATCTGAGTAAATCAAGAAAAAAAAAATACTAATATTAGACGTGATGAAATTAATATAATAAATATTGTCAATGATAAGACTTTTTATCTGCATAATATCCTTTTAAATAATGACAATAGGTATATGAAAATTACTCTAAAGTCTAAGCTAACAGGAGTTGGCAGGAAGCTAATTTCGGCCAACTATTGCGAATTTTAAACCTACACATGGAATATATGAGATGCCATTTTAAAAGATATTTTTAATAAAAAAAAAGTGCGCCTTATATGCCGGCAAATATGGTATATTGTGAATATTGTTTATAAAAATACTGTGTACCAAAATATCCCTTTTCATCATTAAATATGAGAATCAAAGAAGTTTTCATTTTAAGAAATCATTTTATAAAATGAAAACTAAGATAGATTAAAAAAAGGATGAACAATAATGAAAAATCAAAATTAAAATTCAAAGGGTGACATTTAAATTTTTATCCGTGTTAACAGATAGTTAATGAATAAAATTAGAATTGAATCATCATGAAAAAAACATCCTACTCTCACCAAAGAGATCCAGATGTTCAGTTGCTAAGTAAATTTCAGTATTGCCAGGTATTTGTTGGTGTGGGTTTTACTATATAATTCAATATTTCATGCAAAAAAAAAATTCTGTAATTTGGAAAGATTTTAATCTTAAAACCGAAAGACACTTAAAAACCAACCTCTTTCATTATTGCATCCATTGAGATTAAGTTAGTTATGCTTAGTAATTTAATATTCAGTAAATTCAATTGCGCGAGAATGGAAATTAAATTTGGTTTCCAAGGCGGCATCAACTAAAATGTTCAAGAAGTCCTGAGCTAGGTGATGGAGTACTTAAGAAACTTGCTGTCAATTGATCCTCAGTGAAAATCTCTGGATACCTCTGGTTAGTAATGCAGTTTGCACAATTTTACATTGTATTCATTATTAGCTTTCATACGCGTCTTGTTGATAATCAAAACAAATTAAGTCTCTTTAACACTCCAGGAATCTCGTTGAATATTTGGACAACAAAATCCGAATCGAATTTGCAGACTTGCTATCATAGATATAATTTATATTCCACCCAATGAGTTTTTTTTTTTTTTTTGCTATTCAGATATTTTGAGGTATTCAGTTGGTCATGAATGCAATTAACACTTTCTTATTTCTTATCGTCAAATTACAATTCTCATTCTACCTCTTCATTCTCAGACTGACTCAGAATTTCGAGAGTAGAGTAGATTTTATGGTTCATGAAAAATTTGGAGAATCCTGCATGTTTGCTTTGTTGGGTTTTATAGTATGTCAAATATTGTAGGTTATTTGATACCAAGTCATTTTTATCATATATATCAAATATATGATTTCTAAATGATAACATTTTTAAACAAACCTGATCTCGTTTTTTGCAAGCAGTTAAATGTTTTGCTTTGGTTTTATGGCATATCAACCATTCTAGGTTATTGAATGCCAAACTGATTTTTATACATATAAAGTGTTCTATTTTAAACAATTCAGTTGAGCAGGAATACAGTTTTTTGTAAAAACTGTTAAATGTAAAAAGAGTTCTATTTCAAACAATTCCATTTAGCATAAGTACACAGTTTTGTTCTATTTGAACCTTAGATAGGAACCTATCAGATACTATCATTATTGGTCAGAGTGGACCTGGGAGTGATGGCAATACACAGTATTCTCCAAATTTCCAGCATTACTGGAACCTCACAGTCAGATTTTTTAGCATCATTTACAGGACACTTGTTGGGGGATCTTGCTTCTCTGCAGAGATGCAGTCGGTGTATTCTGCTGCTCCAGCCGACTGGGCCTGGTGGATGTAGGGGATACATTGTACGAAGTCAATAGATACAAATCAATGACGATGATAGAAAGGAACAAAAATAGTTTGTAGCTGAATCGAATGTGAAAGAGATTTAATAAAAACTTATATTCATGATATAAATAATAGGTTATTTCATATTCATTTCATTTTAGTATCAGAAAGAACTTAACTTATGAAGTTTAAAGCATGGTTTCTATTTTTGGGATAAAATCTAATAATTTAAACAGATTTGGAAAATAGTTTCGGATTTAAAAAAGGCATGAAGCAGACAAGATTCAGCAAAAAACTATCACTAATGCAGACACCACCAATAATTTAGCCCTTTATACATATACACTAACTAAAGCTAAATATCTGCTGCAAAATCTGAAGCAACCAACAAGAAGCATTGGTCTCAAGGTGAACTCAGATAAAGTAAATTTTCCATGTTTTAATCCAGATGATACTATCTCCTAATTAAGCCGAAAACATGTGAAATTAGCAGACCAGTTCATATACCTCAGCACTCATATCTCATCAACTGATGTCAACGCATGCATAGGAAAAGAATGTTGTCGGCTTAACGACTACATATCAGTCTGATTTAAGCACCATTGAAGCGTTGCATCACTGAGACTATAATGAAACAATTAAGGAATAAGCTATATGAGAAATACACAAGGATGCCGTGGGCTGTTGTGAACTCATCCAGGAAGAAGCACTCGACAAAAAAGCAGGTGTGCTACCATTTACCTACCATCATGCAAAACATCCAAGAAAGGCAAGTAACACATGCTGGGCACTGTTGGATAAGTAAGGACAAATACGTGTAATTGTTCCTGAAGAAGTTTATTACACACCCACCTATCGAATACAAATAATCATAAACAAGTCAATTTGATCAGCAGATGGGACCCTAGCAGTTACAACAAATCCGATCAAGAGTGGACTTGGAAGTAATGACAATGAAAGGGTACTTCATACACGTCAAAATACAGAAATGGAGCTTCACCGATAGATACATTCTAGTATCATCGGCCGAAGACTCCTTTGATGGGTGTCTATCCTCTGCAGGTGATACAATCAACTTATCCTTTGCTTAATGTACAGAAATCGGAAGTGTTCCTATATAATATTAAAAATTTTCAAACAGATTTGCTTTACCCATAGAAGGAAACTTAACAGGGACTCATCACATGAGATCCAAGAGAACATAAAAGTAATGAAAACGGAGGTGGGACTCCATATTTCCCAGAGCTTTAGAAGTAGAACGCTACCACCTGTTGCCATTTAGTGTCAAACTCAAGACAAGTTTTTTGATATGGTAATTTACCCATGCACTCAAGAACTCTCCCAGCTATAAATAGTATCAGGTACACCTCTTAGGCAGAAGGCAAAAGTCCAGCAGACAGCCTTGACAGTCGGACCGAAAGTCATGCTGGTAACCTTCTCATTTGTATAAGTTTTATTACTATTCTTTATTAATATATTTGTTTAATTCAGTTTTTTTATTGTGTCTTTATTTCTGGCCCCTAACAAAGCCACAACACTTTTAAAAGGACTTAATCCTCGGCAAGGGATGCAATGATTTTGTCTAAACCACCACCGATAGAGCACTTGCTGAAGAGACTACGTTTTTAAAAGTTCATAAGAATTAAGTATGAAATGACATTCGTGTTGTAATGGTTACCGTCATAGAAAATGGACACGGTGGGCCGAGTTCTGTCGCATAGCCACCACAATACGAATACGTAAAATATACAGATATGTAAAATGTTCATATGCATAGAAATCCCGAAACACTGACGACTTTCCTTAGTTCAGGTACGAAACGTCTATTAACTTTTTTTGACGTTTACTTTTTCGACACGAGGGGAGAGAGAGACACACAATTTTTATAATGCTGACTGTCCCTACATCGTCCTTCAGTCAACTCCCCAGCTGAACTCTCGGCCCAGAGTCAGAATCTCAACTCATCCCGTAGCCCACAAACTGGACTCACCTCGCCCTGCTTCAAATCTCAGCTAGCCTCGCCCAGAGACAAATTTCAACTAGCCTCGTCCAGCGTCAAATCTCAACTAACTGCTTTTTCAAAAATCACTAAAATTCCCAGCCCATTGCTTCCGGGCAGGAAATCATTCACACCCCAGTCCCGTTTCCTCTCTCGGGTTTCTAATATTATATTTGTGATTGTCACATCCTCCGCACGCAAGCATGAACTGCACTCAATGTGTGCACCAGCACGAGCACTAAGCTGAATAGTTCTAAGCCTAACCAAACCGAATGATAAGATATAACCAACGAAAAATGGTAATATAAAAAAAATCCTTCCGCAATTATATAACAGTTCGAGGCTTCTTGCATTTCACATTGTGCGAAAAACCTTAGCAAAGGTATGAACAAACTATTCTCCCTCGAGCTACTGATAAGGAGTAGGGCTGACCGGCTCCATTAAACTTGATATGGCAACCAGTCTAGGTGAAGTAAAACTCTGAATTTAAACCTTTTAAATTCCACTCGAAGGTGACCTCGTGGAGCGCGGTTGATAATTAAATAAAAGCAAATAAATCAACCGCAAAAGAGAAAAAAAAAACAAAAAAAAACAGCGAATTACTCGAGTTCAATAAACTAAGCGAAAACGAAATACCCAGTGGTTCATTTATCTCTGTCACTTTTAATTACTTATAATTTCTTAATATCTGAGTGATTTAGATTAATGTATGTTATACATGACTATAAGAGGAGTTTAAAAATATATTTTGATAAAAGATTTTTTTTTCATTAAAAGTTTTAAAGAAACAATATTGACACCGACAGGTGTGTCTAGAACGTAAATAGAAATTGAAAATTGAAAATCAGAGATCATATAAACAGCTCTAATTAAATGTGCAAGTGACAAGGTTAATAAATGTGTCTCTAACGTTGTGCACTGCTTCTACTTGAGACAATTTTACCTCTGTGGTATATGAACATGTTAACCATTACAATAGCATAGGTACCTCGAATCATTCGATATTTTATTTTGTAATCTTTCGCTCTCTGGTCTTTTAGAATTGATATTCACGACTTGAGTAATTTTTCAATGATTATAATTGTAAATTGCGCGGGAGAAGTCGATATTTTTAAGCCTGAAAAATCTCTGCGAAACTAGGGATGGGTTTTTCCAGCAAGTCTTTTTCCCGTAGAGGTTTAAGAGATTTTTTTTGTACACGGTCTGATTGAATAGATATAATTTTCGAATAGATCTGTTCGACCCAGAGATGAGACACTAAGTCACAACTACGCCCGATCAGAGTGGACTTATTTGTTATGGCAACGAAGATGTACTCCATACAGTAGAGATCTCCCGAACTGGAAATTTACCATCAGATACAATTCAGTATCATACACAGAACAAGCCATTTTGGGGGTGTCTTAAACCTCTTTAGGAGAAACAGTCAGCGTAGGCAGAGTCCCGGCTACTGGGAAAGGGGGCTAAAAAGTTCACGGCCTTTTCAAGAAGAGCCTTGTCATTAAAATATTTCTATTTCTATTCCTATTTTTTTTTACTGAGGGATTAATTTGGCGAATAGAATGTGAGTTTCACGGCTGTAGGCCATTCCTTTCTTGGTGTGAACGAAAACTTTCTATTACTCTTGGTATACGTACCACTGGTTTATAGGATTAAGACAAATTTGAAACCGGAGATCGTCCATGAAATATTAGGTAAACAGTTTTGAGAATTTTCTAAATATTTTAGCGAATTCCGAGTATTCTTAATTTCGTATAGAATCGGATATTGACACAAAACATTTCGTAGACATTAATAAAAACAATGAAAGTGATAGTTGTTCTGGAGACGCTGATATGATGTCACACATTCGCAAAGATAGTTTATTGAAACCTGAAGGAAATAATTGATATTTTCCGCACAGAATATCTTTGTTGGCTTATATTTGTTTTTCATCTATCATACATCCTTTCGTTCTCACTTTTTTTTTCGGTTTCTTTCAATTTCTTCCCTTTAATTTCAAAGTCTTCTCAGTGTTTATCATTCAATTTTCTTTCTTTCTTTATTTATTTCTCTACAATACTTGATCGAATTTTCTCCCTTAAAAAAATTAAAAGAATATCAACTGATCCCACGTGATTAGATTCGAGGTTAGTTCAATAAATAATATGAGTTTGCCTAAAGAGTTGGCAATAGGAAACACTGTTTAGATTTACACTTTTTTTCAAGGAAATTAATTGTCTTGGATTCTTTCATGTCTCAGTAGGCTGTCAGCATTACCTTCTTTACAGATCGCTGCGCATGAAACTTTTTCGTTTCTGGAGAGTCAGTGTGTTTCTATTTCATGGATTTTGTTTACGGCACAGGGTCGTAGTGGCAAACCCATGTTTAAACTCTTTATAAACATTATTTTAGGGAGGTGCCCGTTGTATAATGGTTATCGTCGCAGGAATTGGACACGGCGACACGAGTGCAACGGTGGTCGTTAAAAAATGTACTTTATAACCCGATTTAACATACTGTACGAATGTATTTGGCTTTCACTCCGCACCAATGCACACGGAAAAGACATTAATTCATCCCTTCTCTCACAGTTATACAGAAATAGCCTGTATTTACCCAACTCCCCCTCCGCAAGAAAGATTCGCATAAAAAGGACAATTTCTTAAGCGGGGGACAATTTTGTTTAAATTCAGTTTTCCTTCTAGACTGGTTGCTATACCAAGGCAAAAGAGCCCAGTCTACTTTATAAATTGCCCATAGTGGGTTGGCAATAGATTCACGTTCATGCCTTTCACAAGAGGATTAACGCAAAATTAACTGCTGTCAGATTCGTTCAGCATTTGAAATCGGGCCACTTTGTACATTTCCTAAAACAGCATCTTCGCTACATGTCCACACTACACTATGGGAAAATAGTCGCGCAGTCTTAGATCTTTAGCCTTGCCTTTTTAAAGACAGCAGACAAAAAAGAATTTAAAATCTGAAAAAAAAAAGATGTACTACGCTTTGAGAAATCGACCTTTTGTTACTTTTTTGTTTACGGATGATTTGAGTAAATATAAAGATGTTAAACCTTTTCGATAGATATAAAAGAAAACTAAGCAAAGCACCTAGTTATCTATTCATAACTTTAAAGAAAACAACTTTTATTTCACCAATGCTCCTTTTTGAAAAAAAAATTTCTATGCCTGGTTAGAATTGTAAGAGCTTTTTAAAAGGATAACATGAGGATGCTTCAATAAGAAAGACTCATACTTATGTTAGCGGAAACTACATTAGATTGATTGGATGTTTAATGGGACATAAACTTTTGTACGTTATCTAATTCCAAAGCCATCCTAGTAGAAGGAAAGTAGGGGCAATATTTAGCCCATAGCAGGGAAGATAAGAGGGTTCATCCCTTTCCCAAGGTTATTTGTCCGAAAGTGAATGTAATAAGGCGACTGGAGTTGGAACTCGCTTACTACGATTCCGCAGTCCATCGCTTTCACCATTAAACCACGACAGCACTACATCGGATTCTGGAAGTACAATAATATAAACTTCTCAATTACAAGACATAAGTTTTACATAAAGTCACAGTCGCCATGGATTATAGACTTTCACTAGCGATGAACAAAGACTTGCATAACACGATCGTAAAAGAAATACCCTGAAAATAATACTTCCTATTTCATGGTGTTGTCTCACAACGTCGCAAGCAGATATTTGCAGCATAACCTAAAATGAATTTTGCAAAGATATCAGCTGATCGGCAGTCTAGCAAAATGGCATCCTATACGAAAGCAGATTTTTACTGTTGAATTTTCTCAGTGCAAGAAAACAATGCGTCTATATTATTCATTGACGATTTATTCATTGGCATTTTTTATTGACACAATATACAACGTCAAAATGTTCATTGACACATTTTTCAGTTAGATGATATTAATTGATTCAATATTCATTGATACAATGGGCATTGATACATTATTATTCAATGATAGAAAAATCCCCTCAGGGCGTCTGTAGAGGGGTGGGAGAATATATCACCCATCATACTTGCTCATACGGTAACGATCTGGATATGTACCCGGCTACAACGTGTGATTGCAGCAGAAAATTCAACAGCTTGCGAGGATCACGAATCCACAAGGCGCGCTGATGCGAACAATGTAATTCTCCCGCCGGAGAATGTAAATCGAATGATGGGCCTATGAATCAGGTTTACCCCCACAGTATTCACGAGCCCATTGCTGAGCATCAGCGTCCTGGAGACATTCCTTGCAAGCCAAGAATTTAGTGGCCCAAGGGTAATCAGATAGCTACTTGGACAAACTTAGACCAGGAGCTTTCTTTTTACTCACCACCCATCTTGAGGGCCCATTGATCAACAAATAACATCTTTCAGCAGAATTATATATGACGTTTGTCTCGAGTGCTTTTGGGCAGTAACGCATGAATGAAAGAAAACGAACTGAATAGATAACGGATATAGAAAGAATTTCAACATGAATGATACACACGCGTAACAACCTTCCTCGTGTGATTACGCAAACTCAAGAAACGGTTGCTATGACATCAACGGCCGTAAGTAAACGCGTTTTTAAATCACAAACTGCACCAAAATGAAGATGAACGAACGTCCAATGTAATGTCTGCTTTTAGTTGATCTTGTGTATATATAGATATATATTTCTTTTAAATACCCTGTCCGGTGGCACAAGCTGCTTGGTAGCGCTAGGAGTGGCAGTACCGCCTTGAGCTACCGAAACTGTGTTATCACCCTGGTTGGCAGCTGATGAGGTTAGGGTATCGCACATGCTTTCGCACGTTGTACGATGAAAATTATTTGACTCTATATTCATTGATATAATATTCACCGATGCAATACAATATCGGTTGACTTAATATATAGATATAGGTTGACAAGTTTGTAATTATGACATATCAACCCTTGTCGATTATATACTGCCAAATCCTATTTAAACACACACACACATACACACATATATATATATATATATATATATATATATATTTATGATTATAAATGAAGAGTTTGTAGATGACTTTTTAAACAAGCCAGAGCTCATTTCTTTGCTCGCAGTTAAATGGTTTCAAGTATTCCTATAAAGCACCAAAAATTCTATTTAGTATTAATTATTTATTTGCACACTCTTGCATGGGTTCATATATTGCTAACTCTAATAGTTTTATTTGCACATTGTTAAATGGTTTGAAGTAAAGCTATATAACACTAACTATTCAATTTAACAAAAGGCATTCGTTTGCTAACAGTTACATGGGTAAATACTTCTATTTGATCCAGTGAGCTTCGGCTCTTTTTTCTGGGTTAGGTTTAGCACGTTTTGAACGACCCTTGTAGTTTTTATGTGTTAATTTTCCCTCAAATACTGATGTTGGATTCATTTTCTTCCATATCCTAGATCAGTTGTTTTACCCTAGCTAAAGGTTCCAGACTGCCCTATTATTTAAAGATGGGAGCAGAATAACGGGATTCATGCTTTTCCGGTATGCATTAACACGAAAGAGAAAATGCAAACTCGCTTATAAAGGATTTAAACCAAGGTCGTCAAGTTCAGTTCCAAAGACGATATCCATAAGCCATCCAGTATTCTATTCAATCTTCAGTCATCGAGAATTTTAAAAAAATCAACATTTAAAATGGCTGAATTATAAATAATATCTTTTTCGTTATGCTAGTCACCTCTCTTTCTTCTAAAATACCTACCAAGTACTGTTAAGAAATTGCCTAGGTTCGTATGCTGATTAAACTCCGAAATTCATTATTTTCAAATATGAGTAGAAAGATGGGCCATGGGGTAAGAAAAGTTCGATGAGATTTTGGAGTGGATCCATTATTTTGTTTTGCATCACGGGATATTTTATGTACTAAGATAAGAATTTGGATATTAAAAAAATGAAGGTTTCATAGTTATCTCCCCTGCATCAGTTTTAGCTATATAATGATTTTCAATCAGTTTTAGTGAGAATGGCGTTGGAAGATGTAAATGATCTCTATGTGATTTCTTTTTTTTTTAATTCATGAATCATTCAATCTTTATCTTTTATGTTTTCATTTTATTTCCTTCCTTATATTCCAATATTTTTTTCTTTCTTTCTTTCTTTCTTTCTTTCTTCTACCACCCTTTCAGTGATTCTGCTTCATTTTATTCTCCTATTGCTGCATTTATGACATTTCTTTCTTTCTTTCTTTCTTTTTTCTTTCTTTCTTTCTTTCTTTCTTAGCTGTATTTTGATTAGTATATTCTCTTAAACAAAGAAAATACAAAAGAAAAAAAAGCAAAAAGAAAAAAACCTTAGTAAACAAAATGCAGGAAACAGAATGCAAGTGATTAAATACACTTTCGTAGTTTATCATATTGAAATATAGTTATAATTTTTCAGACATATTTTCGGATGTTTTTTCTCACTTATGTTTAAATCTTTTTATTTTATCGATAAATTTCTTATTATTGCTTTAATTTCGCTTCATTTGTTTTCGTTTTCTTTCTTTCTTTCTTTCTTTCTTTCCAAGCCTGTTCCGATCTTTCTTTTTCTTTCTTTCTTTCTTTCTTTGATAGAAGCGGAAATGTTAGGTAGCTGTCAGAGATAAAATAGGCTGTTCACAAACGTTGCTTCCACCCGTCTACAACCTGCTCACCCTCACTCAACATTTCTGGGCATGCTCCTGCCTACCAAAAGTTGTCGTATCTCATCGATCAGCTTAAACGTCTTTTCGGTCTCCAATCTTGTTAAATGGCCTTTCTATAGCCTTCGAACACCTCACCCCACTCACAGATAGCATCGCCTCAATCAAAGATGAATGTATAAAAAACTGAAATCAATCACATCATGTTCAAAGCTTATCGGAAGTTTGCTGAAAAGATTTGAAATTCGAGCGAGATTAATGATATTTATTGATGAATGAAGAGACGCCGGTGTCCCTAATAAATAAAGAAACGAAAAGACAGAAAGAAAAGAATTCCGAAGAAATAAAATACGAATAAAAATTATAAAAATGAAAAAAAAAAAAAGGTACTTTTTTCCCGATATATTATAACTTACTTTTTAAATGAAATTCCTTACAAAGGTGTGAATAAAAGTCAACTCTCTTTCATTCTCCGCCATTTTCTTTTTTCAAATGAAAATTTTCCTTGAATATTCGTTTTATCCTATTCATATTAGTTACTGTTGTTTCCGCCTTTAGACTTGTAGGTTTTAGCTCAGTGGTTATGATGTATGCCTGATAAGTCATTGGCTGATTCTAGTTATTTACAACGATTTGCGTAGTCTGGCACGTTGGTCTCACTTAACTCCACTTTTTTTGGTTCCTTAGAATCGAGTTTCTCACAGTACTTGTCTTTACTAACTAAGAAGTCATTTAAGTAGCGAACACCTTCGTTTTTGCTCAACTGGTTGGAATTTATGCTTTAAATCTAACTTGATCGATAGTGGCAGGCTGGTTCTATAAAAAGAATTGCATTGGTAATTCCTGTTTTATTTTAGTTAATGAATAAGATTATAAGTCTAATCACAATAAAACTATCCATTTTACATTTGTTAGTGCAATAGTATACGTTGGGTTTAGAGGGCAAACTGTTAATGTGGGACACCATATAAGGAAGACAAGTTAAGATTCTGGCCAAAGCTGGCACTACAAGTGTCGGAAAAACTCCGTAACTGAGTCCATTATTCATTGCAAAGTGATAATTAATTATTGTGAAGTGTTCAGATTAATGCCATGGTGCTTTTGTAGAAAGTTCAGATTAATGCCATGGTACTTTTGTAGAGAGTTCAGATTAATGTCATGGTACTTTAGTAAATTGTTCAGATTAATATCATGGTACTTTTGTGAAGTGTTCAGATTAATGCCATTTGGCCTAATGAGTAGTGCGTTCACCAATGGTCCAGGTGACCGAGGTTCAATCCCAGCTCGAGTCATATCAAAAACTCAAAAATGGTATTTGATGCCGCCTTGCTTAACACCAGCATTATAAGGTAAAGATCAAGGGTAAAGTGGTGCAATCCAGGAAATGGAGTTGCACCCTCCCCCCGACACCTCGGTGGAGGAGCTATTGAAAAAGAGCCTTCGTGTAGCCTCTTGTAAATACCGCTATAAGCAGCTCAATTTCGGAACCTAAAGGACGAATAAGTAAAAATTATTTACTAATTGAAAAATCAATAGAAATTACATAAAAGGAAAAGTTAAGAGGAGCTATGGAAGGATGAGTTGTGATCATATTACATATAAATCCTATTTGTAATGTAATTATAGATTGTAACTATTTATATCAGTTAATTATTTCTTTTTGTAGTTATAAGTCGTAAGTTTGCTAGAAAACCTTCTGAAGTGTAAGTCGCATGCAAAAGTCAAATGGACCGTGTCAGAAGAGAAGATTGACTGGGTGTTTTTAATCTGCGGCAGACAGGAAGTTGAAAATAAACTCATTCAATGCAATGACAACTGATTTATCGATATCGAGTTCATGGAAAGTTTTTAGTAATTATGTAAGCAGTAATTAAGAAAAATATTAAAAGAAAATATAAAAAGAAGATCTCGAAACAAATTCAATAAGTCACTTAAGAGAGAGGATCGGTCAGTAAGGAAGGCAGTTGGATGGAAAGATTCGGAACGTGCGCGGTGAAGAAATGGAATTCGGTGTTTTGATCGTTCGTCTTTCAAGAATGAGACCTATAGCATTTCTACATTAAAACTAATATCTTTCACTCTGTCTATCCCTTTCGATTCAATGGTGGCTTTATGAAATGTTACAGTTAGCGAATAAACTTTCGTATTTGAAATAACTGTGTACGCTTTGTACTTTGAGAAATGTAACAACTATTCGTATTCAAGACGGTACCCTTTCGTCGAGGTAGCGTTACATATTGTTGCCTTTGCAATGAATAACACAAAAATGTTCAATAAAAATCTATGTAATTGTTAAAGCCTATATCATATGTTAGTTTTTAATTCTACCGAAACTATATACTCAATATGAAGTTACTTATTTTGTTTTGTATATAACGGTATTGTTGGTACCGAGGAATCTCCGGAGTTCTTTTACCTTCTCCTTTTTAGCTTTCTTTAGAACTTTGTTAGAGTTTATCAGAAGTTCAGAGCTCATCAGATACTTGGAGTTGATCAGATTTTCAGCAAGCTAATATAGTCTAATTTATGTTTACTATACTATGCTACTTAGAGAGGATAGATGAAATTAAGGCGATTCCATGGGAGTTAAACGTGGTTTTTGATTTAATGCAAATCATCCTATCTTGCTTAAACAACTCATGATTTTTTCGTTATATGGAAATTCTACGGATCTTGATTGTCATTAATAATAATATTTGCCCAAACTAGTGCTGAGAATTTTGAATATGGATATTTTTTAAAGATATAATTAGTTATGTTGATATACGAGGATAAGAGAGTTGAAATTAAATGGCATTTGCTCATTCTGTGTGTATGTGTGTGTGTGAGACTATGATGTCACCCTATTTAGTGCATCCATTAAAAGCAATATGGATAAAAGGTGATCTGGTAAAAGGCTTATTGAAAGGCTCCATTTTACATCTTCAGCCAGGCTGAATTACACCGCGCGACCACTTTTCTGATATCTGTAGTCAGATAGACTAAAGACCTGACCCCACTTGAAGGCATTTCAATGTTTTCCCTTGAACCATTCAGCTCTTATTTAATTATGGGGGAGTACTAGTGACGTAGTGACTTACGTGCTGGTCTAATACACCGTAGTTAGTGCGTTCGAACCCCGGCCGGGTTATTACGTTCACTTTCGGACTAATGCCTTTGGGAAAGGTACAAACTTCTTTATTCTCTCTCTAGCTATTGGTTAAATAATACCAATCCAGTTCTTTTACGATGATGGTTTTGACATTAAATAAACCACGGAGTTAGATATGTCATTGAGAAAGAATAAGAATATATATATATATATATATATATATATATATGCATCATCATCAGGTTACACTGACATCACGGAGTTTCATAACTCTCTCTCTTTGTCTCTCTCTCTCGCTCTCTCACCATCCCTCCCGATCATTCATTGCTCCTGGCAAGTCTTCTGGGTTGCATACTCTGTCCCTACCGTACTGATGTGAGTCTTTACTGGTTGCTCTACTCTGGCACGTCAATGTGTGAGATTCCATAGCGAATGTCACTAATGAGTTATTTCTTAATTCTTCTGCAGTGCACAGCATATCTTTTCGTAGAACTTGATAGTTTGTGAAATAGGAAGCAAGTGGCTGTACGCTTGCTGTTTCCTAGGTTGTTGATTGTAGGATTTGTTCAAGACAGCATTCAACATTCTTGTGTAGTTCGTATCAAGCTTTGCCACGGTGCGTTTTGTTTGGGTCTACGTAGTGTATCCATTTAGTAGTAAGGACACTGCTTCTGTTAAGAAGGAATCCTGCTTTATTATATCAGAGAGATCAGAATTTCATTTGAAAGATAACCTGTCAATAGTACTCGATGCATTCCCAGGATGTGTGTTGACATCACTTTTGTTTAATGAGATGCTGCTGCCGACGTATGTGAAATGGTCTGCTAATTTTAGAGGAATGAACTTTGAATGAAGATAGGTCCATTTTTTGTAAACACATGTATTCTGTTTTATTGTCATTCACGTAGAATCAAATGCCTCTTGATTCTTGTTTTAGGCTTTGCTGCAGAGATTCTACTTGTGTTGGTGTATTTGTGAGAAGTACTAATTCATCTGCGTTGTTTACCTCTGTCATATATATATATATATATATATATATATATATATATATATATATATATATATATATAGTAGAATAGTTTAAAAAGGAAACCCAGTCAAACCAAATCATCTTACGTAATTTGAAGATGCAACTCCCAAACTTTTTGAAATTCTAGATTCCTTGCCAAGATATTTTCTGCAAGTCAAAGAATGGGATACCCACTAAAAGAGCTAGATAACGCCGATTTTACCCACAACTGTTTGTCTATTCTGGTGTCGGTGCCTACACTCCACTGTACCCTGGCAACATCGTTAAACACCTTCTCCTGTAAAGCAACGTTCTGGTATGAAACTAAACGGAATTTTTTTAAAGGCTCCACTTCAGGAGATCTGAGTTGTAGGGATAGCCCTTTCTCTATCCCAACTCCTTGGTCCACTCTTAACCGAATTGATATTAGCTGTTAGGTTCCTAACAATGAGTTAAATAAATCTGTTTAAAATTATTTGTATTCGAATTCTAGATGTTATATAGCTGTAATTATTTGTATTAAGAGTAGTTACTTTCAGCAATAATTCTTTACTAATGATTATTATCAGTTACTTGAAACCGTATAACTGTGTGCACCCAAATGGATATCATTAGATAGAAATAATTACTTGAAACCATGTAATTATTAGGATTATATAGGAATGCTTGGAATCATACAACTGTGCGTGGTTTTTTTTATTTGATATGAATAATTGATAGCATATAAATATGCTGTAAATAAAAAAATTAAGAAACAATTGCACAAAAAATATATATACAAATGACTCACCATTAAACTAAATCGCTCAATCAATATATCAATACAAACTTTTGTATGCCCTGTGTTATCTATAAAAATGATCGACGGTTAAACGATATAAACTATAATTTACCCAGGGATACAATTTAGACCAGTGGTGGCTTTAGCAAAGTTACGTATTTTACACCGTTTTTATTTCTTTTTGTTCGACCAACTCCTGCAGTGCCGATTTGATAACTACAAAAAGATTTAATTTTTCTGAGGGGTAGACACGTTGTTTTTAATTAGTTAGTGACGAACCAGCTAATTAGATACTTCTTAAGTTCTCCAGAAGCAGAAGCTGGCCGAAATGAATGCAATTGCATTACTTATATCAAATGAATGACATTGAAAATAGAAACTCCATAGGAAAAATATATATAAATATTTAAGTTAGTATATTCAAAAAAGGAATAAAAAAAACTATTGAAGCAACTGAGTTACCTGATGGCATAGCGAATTTGAAAATCTTTCACTTAAGACTGAAATATTTTTCTTGAATAAAAACAGAACAATTTTTACTTCAAAGGGTAGTTCAAGACGTCATTACTGAAACGGTTATCGTGCAAAGCGATTGTATCAGCAACCTGAGTTCAAATCCTGGACAAAGCTGTCTGCTTGTCACTTCGCGTTACTACCATATAAAAAGGCTTGAATCAATCTCATCGACTACTACCAGCTATGAGTAAATAGTCTGGCTGACTGGCTTATTCAACATTGGTAAGGCAACCAGTCTCGGAAAAGGAAAACTTTGAATTCAAACCAACAGTACTCCGCTTAACAAAGTGATTTCGTGTCATGTCCTACTTGTGGAGATGCGTTATGTAAATACATTTTTGAAATTGTACGAATTTTGAATAACAAAATATAGATTCCCTGCAATTACATCTATTTAACTTTTTCAAAATTAATATGATGAATATAACATCCCTAATTTCGGTGTTTTGTCCTGATCAGGAAAATATTCTTGTGATGAAAACTTTTAAGATATGTTAAATAGTATGTAAATGTGTTATGTGCCCCCACCAAAACGACAAAAATATCATTTTGTATCATCATAGTATGTTTATTCATAGAATGAAAATTCATTTTTGGTGTCCCGTCTGTGTATATATATATATATATATATATATATATATATATATATATATATATATATATACAGACGCACATGCAGATATAATTTAAGCAGGTGCAAGTGGATAACATCACTGGTGATGAAGCATTTATTTCTTTTTCAATCTCGATAATTGTCATCTGAAATATTAACTGAAACTGATTCAGAAAATACTGTGAGCATAGAATAAGACAGATCATGAATTTTTTTACATTAATTCGGGTCTCTTTCACGTTAATTTTATGCGCGATAACTTATATATATATATATATATATATATATATATATATATATATATATATATATATATATATATAGGGTAGGATGTCATATATACATCACTGGATCAATGATCGCAAAAGTTAGAAACGGACAGTTACCAAGCGCCTTTAACTCGGTATCTTCGCTATTCTTGGATATACATGGTCTATCACCAATATGAACCACTCATCATAAATATAGCAAACTATATATATCCAAAAAAGATGATTTGGGAATGATTCTATTTGTGAATTTATGAGAGCATTCTTATAAATCTTCAGTAGAGCTGTATGAAAATCTTTATATAAATTTCTTACTGAGCAAATTTTCATATAATTGAAAAGATATAAAAACTCAATGAAACGTAATTTACCTATTACGCATTTATTTCAGCAAGCAAAGAGAGGCTAGCTTCTTCGGATAGCCATAACACAATGGAAAGAAAGAAACATTCAATGGACTCTTACGCTTAAGAAATTAGTGTGAGAACAAAAAGACATAGGCAAAAAGTTAGTGTCAAAAACGAATATAATGTCATTGCCTGGTGTTATTTATCCTTACGCGCACACACATTGCTCAGTCAGGTTGACCTGTAGAATACATCAACTGTTTCTCAGTAGAGATGCCTGTAGTGTAAGGGTTATCGTTGTAGAAAATGGACACGGCGACACGAGTTCAAATCCAGGACGAGACTGATTGCATTTCACATAGCACTAATACCCTTGGGAAAGGTATGAATCCAAGTATTCTCCATCCAGCTATGGGTAGTTGGGCAGAGTGGGTTCTTCAGCCTTAGTGAGGCAACTAGTCTAGGAGAACGAAGACTCTGAATTCAAACCTCTTAAACTCCGCTTAAAGATTGATCTTGTGTCATATCCTACCCGAGCAGAGTGGTTGGTAAATATGGATTGGACCACCCTCCGCAAAAGCCCTGGATATATGGCAGTAAACAATCTGATGATGTGGGTCCAGTAATGCTGGAGCTTTGAGGAATGTGGATTACTCGTTCATTGCCATTGCTCCCTGGGCAACTCTGGCCCGGAGTGGTAGCATCTCATAGGGTCCTCTCTATGAGTCAAATAGAACGAAACTGTGAACCTATGCTAAATTGAATTGCTTGACATTTAAACTGCTTACTTATGCTAAACAGAACAGTTTGGAATAGAACCGTATTTGAATTGAAGTAAACAGTGTACTTAGACTAAACTGAATTGTTTGATATAGAACTGTTTTTGAGAGTGAAAATATGTACTTATGCTAAAGTGAATCGTTGGAAATAGAACTGCTTTGACATTTGACTGAACTGTTTTGATATTTTACTGTTTGTAAACTAAAACTAAACTTATTCTAAACTGAATTGTTTGATATTTGATTTGGCGTGAAATGACCCAAAAAGGGTTGATACACCGTAAATTAAACCAGCCAACCAACCAACCAACGCATACACACACACACACACATACGTATATATACATATTTCTGAAATTTGTATTTTCGTTACAGGATTGCTCTACATTTATTTTATCTTCCCTCTGAATTTGTTGGTTCAAAGGAAATTAACATTAGATTCTTAAATCTTTTGGAAATACTATTGTTATAAGTCTTGCTTTATATCTGCGTCTATCTTTTATTTCTAAATATAATTAGCATAGTAGTTTTAGAATAATAATAGTATTGAATAGGAACATGTTGATCACACACGCACGCACGCACGTACTTGAAAACTCACGCTCTTTCTCTCTCTCTCTCTCTCTCTCTCTCACACACACACTGATACACAGACACGTATACGCATACAAACACGCACTCACAAAAACAAGCACACTCAAACACATGCACACACACACACACACACACGAATACGCAAACGCAGTCACAAACACACACACACACACACACACACACACACACACACTCAAACACACGCACACACACACACACACACACATTAATATGGAAAGAAAGGGTATTGTTCATAAATGTGTATATCCCTTCCAATTTTTTGATAAAAATTATTACTTTCTTTTAAACCACATATCATATTATTTTCATTATTTTTTTCTCAAAAAATTATTATTTGGTGTAATTAAATATCAAACTTTGGAACATTACTGAAGTTCTTTAGGAAAATACATGAACAAGTAGCAGTATGAAATAAATACACCACACACACACACACATATATATATATATAATCAAGTCAGGTTGCTAGCACAGATTTTCATGACTGTCTCTCTCCATCCGTCCCTATCGTCTATCGTTCCGGGAAAATCTTCTCGACTATATTCTGTTCCTCCTGGTCGACCAACACTGGCAGGTCCATGCATTGCGGTTCATATGAGAACGTTAATAATGAGTTCGTCCTTGCTTCTCCAACAGTGTTCCCTAAGTTTTGTTTGACTTGGATGGTTTTATAGGTGGGACATGGTGATCTTACAGTTTTTTTCCGTGGGGTGTTGCTTCCAGTATTTTTTCAATAAAATTACGATATATATATATATATATATATATATATATATATATATATATATATTATAATAATAATAAAATGAGTAGCTCCACGAAGTGATTTCTATTTTTTATTTGATTTGTTCTTACCTATGTGTATGTTTCCTGTTTGATGCTTTCTTCAGAGAACATATATGTCACAAGGCGTATATAATGGGGTATTCAGTGAGACCTGACGAAATCATAAAGCCGGAAACACACACGTATTTAGGAACAAAATAAATAAATTCTAAAAAATACAAATCTCTTCGTGGACGTACTTATTTTAAAATATTTCTATTCTCCCTTGGGACCTACAATATATATCATCATCATCATCATATCGTGCTGGCAGCACGGATATCCCTGACCCTCTCTCGCCACTCCTCCCTATCGTTCATCGCCCTAGGTAGGTCTTCAGGACAACAACCTGTATCCTCACATAGCTGCTGAATGTACGTTCGTGCTGGTCGTCCTGCTTTTGCGCGGCCGTGTGTGGGGATCCATAAGAGTACATCTCTTATGAGTTCATCTCTGCTTCTCCAGCAATGTCCTGCATGTCTGGTTCGCCTAACTTGAATAGATTTCGTGATAGGGGGCAGGTGGCCGTACAGTTGGTGTCTTGTGGGGTGTTGCTGCCAGGACTTGTTGAGGATTGCACGCAGCATTCTTGTGTAATTGCCATCTAGTTTCTTCTCCAGCCGTTTTGTTAGCGTCCATGTAGTGCATCCATATAGCAGTATCGATGTGACCGCTGCCTGGAAGAAACTGCGTTTCATTTTATCGGTTAGGTCTGATTTCCATATAGTCGATAGCCTATTGATAGCTGTCCATGCTTTCGTTAACCTCGTTTCGATGTCCTTTTCGGTTGATTCGACGCTGCTTCCTAGGTACGTGAATTTGTCTACTAGTTTAAGAGGGGTTCCTTCTAGAGTCGAGATGTCCCCCGTTTGGTTATAGCACATATATTCCGTTTTGTGTGCATTAACATGGAGGCCTATGCTTGCTGCTGCTCGTTCCAGGCTATGTAGAAGTGTTTCGGCTTGGTCAGGTGTATTTGCCAGTACGCCGATGACATAGCGATACTGGCAAATACACAATATATATATATATATATATATATATATATATATATATATATATATATATATATATAATATATATATATATATATATATATATATATATATATATATATATATATATATATATATATATATATATATATATATATATATATATATATATATATATTATATATATATATATATATATATATATATATATATATATATATATATATATATATATATATATATATATATATATATATATATATATATATATATTATATATATATATATATATATATATATATATATATATATATATATATATATATATATATATATATATATATATATATCGTAAAGCAAGGCTGAGTGGTAGAATCCTGGATTGGCGTTACAGTCAGCCAGGTTTCAATCCCAGCTTCGGATACTCGGGTAGCAATAAATTTAATGGAGTCTCGAGACAACAACTTTAGGAGAAGGAACACTCTGAATTTAAAAGAGATTTACTCCTTTTAAAAAATGATCTTGTGTCTAAGCCTGTCCATGGCAGAGGGGTTGGGTAACTACATGTACAGGTAGCTATAAATTTGAAATTCTAGTCTTTTTCTTCTTGCGACAAATTTCATTACGTTTTATCATAAATTCTGCTTTTCGAATCATGATTAAAAATGAACAATAAAATCGAGGAAGAAATAAAAGATAAAAGAAACAACAATAATCCAAACATCGAAATTTACAATTCGCAACTCAAACAATGAAAACTATTTATTTATTTCATTCTCTATTGTCTTGTCAAAGATAATGTCTGCTTTTTGTCTGTTTTTCAAGTCTATAGTCATTCGCGACGGATATAAAAATAATGTTATTCCCTACTGTTGTTTGTAACAGTAAAAAGTTAATTGCCACACAGTAACTAATGGCTGCCACACATGCATTCCCCCGGGAATCAGGCCAGACATGTTCCATTTTCTTTTGTGAGCGAATACTAGAATTCCAATAGAATTCATAATGATGGTATTCTGCTTATGAGGCGAGGAATACAATAAAAAGAAAATAAAACATTATTAGTGTGTGTTCAACTTATATAGAATTCTATGTGTAGATTTGTGTGTACTTTTGTGTGCATGTACGTATGTGTGTGTGTGTGTGTGTGTGTGTTCATGTATGTAAATATTTATGTGGGGGTTCGGTGTGTGAGTGGCTGATGAATAGGTAAAAAGGAAGACAGGAGAAAGAACAAGGATTGTTATTGTGACAATAGAAAAAAAAGAGCAAACAGTTAATCTGAGCAAGAAGAAGAAGAAGAAGAAGAAGAAGAAGAAGAAGAAGAAGAAGAAGAAGAAGAAGAAGAAGAAGAAGAAAACTTATAAATACGGCAATAAAAACAATAGGAGAAAAACTGAAGAAAGTAGATAAAAAGAGAAAAGAGAAGGAAAATGCGTTACCAAAATGTGACAAGGGCGAACGATGAAAAAGAGGGAAAAAAAGTTAGAGAGAACGGATAGTTTCACAAAGAAGAAGAAAAAAAGATTAGCGAATCCGGTGAAAACGCTTCGAGAAGAAGAAGAAGAAGAAGAAGAAGAAGAAGAAGAAGAAGAAGAAGAAGAAGAAGAAAGGGCAGTTGAATAGTTTCACAGTGAAAAATTTAAAAAAGAAGTCGAAAGATGAGAAAGAAGAAAGTCCTTGTTTCGTTTGCTTAGCTGTGTTTTATGGCATATCAACCCTCATAGGTTATTTAACGTCAAATTCTGTTATATATATATATATATATATATATATATATATATATATATATATAATTTTGTAAAGTAAATTGTTTACTGGTAAATTTATTTTTAAACGAGACGGACCTCATTTGCTGGTACGCATTTAAATGGTTTCAAGAATTGCTACCAAACACTAATAGTTCTATTGTTAAACAGTTAAATGATTTCAAGTAATGCTATCTAACAAGAACAACACTATTTAATTCTAATCATTAATTTGAACGTCGTTGAATTGTTTCATGTTTGGATGTTAGGCTCTATTGTATATGGACACTCTGTGTTATTTAAGGCAAACATTTCTTTATACATATATATAAAATAAATATGCTTTGTAAGAGAATAGATTTTAAGCAATCATTTAAAACGAACTATAGCTCATTTGTTTGCACTCAAATTTGAATGGTTTCAAGTATTGCTATTTAACGTAACACTTTTTATCAAGTATTCCTATCTAAAACATATTTACAATTTGCAATCAGATGTATGGTTTCAGAAAGCTAATGATAATAATCCTTAGTAAATGATTGCTTAGTCCTATTTGATCAACAGATGGAACCATAACAGGTACTACCATTCCACATCAGAGTGGACTTGAGAATAATTGTAATAAATGGGGTACTCTATATACCCCAACCACAAAGACTGGAGCCTAAACATCAGAACAGTTAAATGTCATACCCAGGATACTGATGGGTTCAAGTATAAGTATTTAACTTTAATAAGTCTGTCTAATATTAATTATTTGTTTGCACACAGTTTAGATTGTTTCAGGTGTTGTTATCACAGCGCAGTTGACTTGAAAGTCATCTTCCAGCACATTTAAGAAAAATAAATTTGGTTTCTTATTTGCTCCGAAAGAAATTGAAGAATACTTTCGGTATAACCATTTGGCTTTGCATGATCCGTTGATTAATGGGATCGTACCTCTCCGGCTGCTCGTTAGTTAGTTCTTTGGGTTTTATGGCATATCAACCTTTAAAGGTTATTTAACGCCAAATCCTTTTTTATGCAGTCAACTCTATTTCAAACAACTCAGTTTTTGCATAAGTACACAGTTCAATTGTCAAAACAGATCTAATTCAGCTAATACGGTTTAGTATAAGTACACATTTTGTTTACACACAGTTAAATGTCAAAACAGTTCTATATTAAACAATTCACTTTAGTATAAGTATAGTTTCAATGTCGGTTGGTTGGAGTTTATGGCATATCAACCTTTGTGGGATTTTTTATGAAAATAGTTCCACTTCAAACAATTCAGTTTAGCATTAGTACGTAGTTTAAATGTAAGTACATATTAACGGTGAAAATATTTCTATTTCAAGCTATTCAGTTTATTCAAACATTTATAATTCAGCTAGATGTTTACACACAGTTAAATGTCAAAACACATCTATATTTAACAAAGCAATTTAGTGTAGAGTATAGTTTCAATGTCAAACAGTTACATTTCATATAATTCAATTTAGCATGAGCATGCAGTTTAAATGTAAGTAATGTTTAACAGTCAAAAACATTTCTATTTCAAGCAATTCAATTTAGTCACACAATTCAGTTTAGCATAAGTATGCAGTTAGTTATATTTAACCCATAGATAGGACCCTATCAGGTGCTACCACTCCGGGCCAAAGTGGGCCTGGAAGCAATGGCAATGAAGGGGTGCTCCGGATTCCCCAAAGCCCCAGCTTCATTGGAACCTCAACATCTGATTGTTTAGTGTCACATCCAAGAAACTCATTGGGGTGGTCGGCGTATTCTATAGCTCCATCCGACTGGGCAAGCCGGCTGCTCGACTTGCCCAGTAAGAGCTCAAGTGGAGTATTGCAAGTCATGTAACCACAAAGTCTGCCGGGTTACGGACTGTTCAGCCACTAGAATCCCGTCCTAAACTATTATAGGTCGCCAATCACAGACTACAGTATGCTTCGTTGAGAAGTGGAGTCTCCCCCCCACTGCAGAGGTGAAGTCAGCATATTTTACATCTTAGCTAAGAAGGAGTATAAATTGACTCACTCTGCTTCAGAAAAAAGATCTAACAGAGCAGAGAGGGAATAGTTTGATTGGAAAAAGAGAATGTGGGAAGAATGAAGGAAGTGGAACATTTTGACCATATCTATCTATCTATCTATCTATCTATCTATCTCATTCTTGGGTAGTCCCCGGGGCGTAGTGGCTAAAGTGTTAGATAATGACATAATAGTAAGCGAGTTCGAACTCCGGTCGCGTTACTGCGTTCATTTTCAGACTTTGGTAAAAAAAAAAAGAATCTCCTTATGTTCCTGCTTTTGTCTAAATAGTATCATGGCTATTCCTCTACATAAACGGCTTTGGTATTTATTAACCCATGATGGTTGATTAGCTATTAAACAAAGAAAGGAAACTATTTCTATCTGTTCCTCTCTATCTATATATCTATCAAACAACATTCATCCCAATTAGAGTTACTTAAGATCACAGTAATGAAAAAAAGTTTATGGATGTGAATGCAGACCTAGAGCAAAAATTTTCCACACATTGAAATTCAAGTTGATAAAGCAAATAACATACTAAGATTGATTCGCAGACAATATGAATATATAGATTGTGAGGTGTTTAGAAAATGTGAATTTTTTTTTGAAGACCCTACCCAGAATTGTGTAATATTGTTTGTTCACTAACTCTCATTAAGAATAGAAAGCACATTGAAGACGTTGTAAAGTAGAATACCTGAATTGCGGAACAACCGAATGAAGAGAGAGACTAAAAAGATGCAAGTCGCCAGATCTGTATTATGGTCGATCCCATGAAGATATGAATGAAATCAACAAATGTTATGTTTTGACCTGTTGACCCGGCCAAAAATGCCATTCAAGGTAATGCACCGGAAGGAGGTGATACATTCTGGTGGCAGTTATGAGAGGAAATCGCGTGGGCGGAAATTGGCTGATGAAATGGGACCAGGAAAAAACGATCCCATTCTAATCTCATAGACTGACGCACCGGAAGAGAGTGACCTCTGAACTGGATGACAGTTATTTCCGCTCGATGACGATCACACAGGCCATTCCAAAGGGAGCGGAAGTGACACATCCCGGTCCCAGATATCGGAAGTAGTCGTGGAGGCGTGTCCATATCAGCGCGTGGGAGTTTGAAGGTAATATAAGGCCGACGAGTTGAGTTCCGGTCAGTTGAGTTCAACGTGAGCACAGACAGGCGAGTATAGTTGAGGACAAGCAGTATAGTTGGAGACGGACATCGAAACGATGTAGTAAGAAAAGCCAGCACACCGGAGAGTGGACTCTCAATGCTCGGTTGAGCAACCATGGAGAACGAGAAAGACACAACGCTGACGGCCATATCTTCGGGGCAAAATATTTCAGTAATGTTCGGTCTCCAGCTCACACGCAAACTTTGAACAACCCTTTCGAAACTTACAAATAAAGATGAGAGGTAAAATATTTTATAAAGAAGTCTTCCTGCGTCTTCCTTGCGTGCGTCGTTTGTTCTTGCGACCTTATCATCGGGCGTCTTAATTATTATTGCATCGGTATGTATCCAGCATATATATGTATATTTCTGCATGATGCTGTAGATGACTATATAACACTAATACACACGTGGTTTTTACTCTGCAAATCCCATTCATTAGAAGAGCATATATTACAAGACATTCAAGAGCACATAAACTGAGACATTCAAAAAGCTAGCACAAGACAATCAACCGACAAGATTCTTTTGTAATAGGGTGTTTGATTCTTGAAGCAAACTATCACCAGCGATGATAAATGCCCCCTTATCAAACTCTTTTAAGTCAAGGTTGGATAAAGGATACGATATTCATAAATAACATGAATGCAACTACCACTTCTCTCACAAGATATATAGAACATATAAGTGACGATAGCCAAATAATTTTTTTTTCTTCCAAGGTTTCACACCAGCGTCAACTAGTTGTCTTTCACTGGAGTCTGAATGACAATCTCTATGAGTCTTTTCATTATTCAAGTCAATTTTAACAATGTTGTGGTCTCAATGTTCTCGATTGTTCTTCTGATGAAAAATCGCTCCAGACATTTTCCCCAAGCCTTTGAGAACCTTTCCAGGCGCAGCCATTACAATTGGTATCACTGTCACCTTCATTTTCCTTTTTTTTGTCGGCGCTTTGGCAAGATTCAAATATTTTTTGTATATTTGTTGTTGTTGTTGTTGTTGTTGTTGTTGTTGTTGTTGTTGTTGTTGTTGTTCTTCTTCTTCTTCTTCTTCTTCTTCTTCTTCTTCTTATTATTATTATTATTATTATTACACGCACATACATATATATATACATGTGTGCGTGTGTGTGTGTGTGTGTGTGTGTGTATGTGTGTGAGTGTGTGTGTGTAATAAAAACAACTTGCTTGTTTTTCGTTTCAGAACTCATCAATAAACTCCAGGGCTACGTATACGTCTTAAAATCTTCAAGTCCTTTTGTAACCATCGAGAAAAACGAAATTATTTTTGGCTTTGTTGCCAGGTTTATACGGTATTACCAGTCGTTAGATGCGCATTTATGCTTTCTTTTCAAAGTTGAATGGACTTTATTTTTCCATCCTTTAAGCGACAAACCTGTCACCATTTCATCAATTGATTTAGATATGTGACAGTAGCAGATGGCACTTTCAAAATACCATTTCCTCAATAAGCAAGTATCTTATTTTATCGATTTCATTTTATTTATTCATTTATGAATCTGGAGCTAATAAACGTAAAATATGTTTCCTAAGGTAAATGCATCTACTAATCTATTCAGGATTTCTGTTCAAAAGATAATTTTGTTTAAGGAAAGTGATAATTTAATTTTTTTCATATAAACACAACCTACGGCTTCTTGGTCCTACCTACGAGTTCTGTCTTTTTTATCAACTTCTCTTGGATTAGGGATTTTTTATCTTTTCCATATATAATTAGATAATATTCTGTTGGATCGAAATGAAATTTTTTAAAATAAGTTTTTGGATTATAAAATTTGCGTTTCCATATCTTTTCTGTGGCTCCAATATAAGCCATATTAGATCTCTTGAATTTTTACGATAAAAGTTTTGTTATAAGATAAACAAAATTTTCTGTCAAGTATTGCTGAGTGAGCACTTACTCTTATGTCTATAGCTACAGAGGAGGGTGTTTATAAATCCATTTTTCAGTATATTATGCTTTCGTATTTTTAATTTAAAATATTTTAAATTCTTTTTTTTCTAGTGACAATATATTTTCTCTGCAACCGTAGATAAATTTATAGAATTTTTGAAAATATTTTTATACATCGCTCTTAGAAAAGTGCTCATCAGTAAGTTCATGCGTACTCTCTTTTTTTTTCAGATCATTTGTGGGTAGTTCTCGTGTCGCAAAGGCTAAAGGGCTGGGTAGAGATAGATTGGTAATTTTAGTCGACATGCCAGCCCAGGTCGGAGCATCTCGCAGGTCTTGTCATACTGATGAGTAGTGGTACAACGAAACAGTCAGTCTGGATGACAACATATATGGTTCCCCTTCGAAGTAATTACCGGTTGCCACTTCTAATGAACTGAGGACTCGGTAGCCGTTCAGTGTATATATGTAAAAGAAAGGTGATACATATGCGTTAAAATCCTTTTGCTTACGCTTCGTTTGTTGATGGCTATGTTGTATGATATTCCCTTGGCGTAAAGTTAGTCGGATTTCAATCCCAGCTTGAAATATCTCGCGTGTCAAGTAATGAAACAGGCTGTTTGTGGATGCCAATATATATATATATATATATATATATATGTGTGTGTGTGTGTGTGTGTGTGTGTGTGTGTGTGTACAAACGTTATGTCTTAAAACGCAAAATTTACGCAGCTGACCGAGCAAACACGTTTACATGTTTCATCAAACCTGCAACAAGATTGTGGCGAAATTAAACCCCTATTAAGAGAAATAAAATTAAAAACAAACAAACATTCTAAAGAGTATTTTTCTGTATCGACTGAAAACATTCTATTTTAGATTATAGACTTAATTGGGGGTGTCCTCGTGGTGTAATGGTTAAAGCGATGGACGGCGGAATCGTAGTACGCGAGTTCGAACTCCAGTCGCTATTACGTTCACTTTCGGGCAAATACCCTTGGGAAAGGTATGAACCCCCTTATCCTCCCAGCTATGGATTAAATAGTACCACTACTTCTCTAGGAGAATGGCTTTGGCATTAAATAACCTACAAAGGTTGATATGCCATTAAGCAAAGAAACCAAACCAAACCTAACCAAACCTATGGACTTAATTCACTTTCGGTCGCAAATATTGTAACGCATGTTGCCGAAAAATATCATATATTTCTTATGTATAATATGTGACGCTAACTTTTCTGTTGAAAAGTCTGGAAAAATAGCTTGTCTTATGAACCAATAAGTGTTGTAATTTCTGTATAATTTATAATCATAAAGCACAAAAATATATTGGATGCAAATAGACACCGTGTACAATAAATCATATTAATAGAAATGTTTAAAATTCCTTATGATAGAACACTAAATATTTGAAAATACCGTTTTCAATGATTGGCTTTAAAAATATTGCGTCTTATGCATCAATAATTCAGCTACTTCTTGTATAATTTATGATTATAAAGTACACAATATGGGATGTAGACAGATTCTGTGTAAGAGAATTCATATTCATAAAAATGAAAAATTCCTGAAAATAGGACGTTTCAAAACACCTTTTTCAATGATATATTACATTATTAAAAAAAAGTGTATTGAAACATGGCTTGAAAAATAATGTCACTATATAAAATAGAAGATTATGGAATATTATTAATAAAGAAACAAATTCATGTGTAAGTAAAAAATACTTTAAACATACTATAATTACCAATTTTTTATGTTTATAAAAGACTATTTTAAAAATATGTGATCAAAATTAAATTTATATGCTAAAATGTACTAAGTTCGTTTGCCGACAACTACGCAGGGATAGGTAAGATTTCAAAGATTTCCACGATATAAAGTAAACATGAACACAGGTGATCTGATTACCTGATGTCAACATTTTCAGAACAATCAGTCATGAATTGGCCCTGAGGAACAATCTTGGCGTTCAATTTAAGGATGTGGTTTCGCGAAAAAAAACCCCATAAAACAGGAAAGTAAATTGATGAGCCAGTCAACCAAAAGATTCTTGACAAATTCTGTTAAAAGAAACCCAAACTAAAACAAAAACAAAAACAAAACAAAGCAAAAACAAAAACAAAACAAAAACATTCCATTAAAACTTACAATATGATGAAAAGATCCTAAAAACTTTATTTCTATCGGATATTTTATGTGTTAAACATTAGTGAGCAGTTTTTTTTTCTGAACATAGCTGAATGGGCACTTTATTGCCCAAACACCCGTAGTAAAATTGATGATAATCAATATAAATATATAATTTTGCAGTCTTTTACTTTTAAAGATTGAATTTCTCTTAGTATAATTGCATATAACCGTTCCATTTGCATAGTTGGTTGAGTGATCGCCAATGGTCCGGGAGACCGTGGTTCAATCTTAGGTCGAGTCATACCAAAGACTAAAAGAATACTACTTGATGCTTCCTTGCTTAATACTGAACAATATGAGGTACGGATCAAAGGTGAGTGGAGCATTCCAGAGAAATGAGTAGTGTCCCCCTCCACGGTGCCATAACTCTCGAAAAGGGAGCCTACGAGTCGCCCTCAACAACGGTCGGGCAACTTATATACATATATATATATATATATATATATATATATATATATATATATATATATATGATAGAAATGTGTGAGAAGTTGGATAAATCAAACTCTCAACTCAAATGTAGATGTGTTATATATATAATAAGTAAAGTAGGCGACCATAATCGATGGTGACTCAAAGGCTCCTTTTCAATAGCTACTACACATAGGTGTAGGGGAGGGCACTACTCCATTCCTTTGGATTGCTCCACTTTACCCTTGATCCTCACCTTATAGTGCTGACTGCTAAGCAAGACGGCATCAAGTAGCAATTTTTTAGTCTTCGGTATGACGCGACCTGGGATTGAATCCCTGTCTCCCGGACAATTGGCGATAGCAGCAAGTTATTATTTGGACAAGTTTAGTTAAAGACGACTGAATTGTACTTATGGTTTTATCTTTATTTTTTCTTACTAGTTTCTTTGTATCTAGGTCGAATTGATAAAGAATCGATCATTGGTTTAGCTCCAAAATTCTTGAAACTTATCGACTGCGAATTATTTTTGTGGTCATCGTTTGAGTTTTTTTATTGCT
Organism: Sepioteuthis lessoniana; assembly: GCA_963585895.1. NCBI lineage: Eukaryota > Metazoa > Mollusca > Cephalopoda > Myopsida > Loliginidae > Sepioteuthis > Sepioteuthis lessoniana. The sequence goes on from OY757911.1 coordinate 44,149,572, forward strand.
TGGATGCGTAATTTTTGTGGTTGTTGGAAGGGTTTATAATTGATATGATAGAATCAAAAGTGTGTGAGAGAAAAAACTTTGGATAAATTCACAATCAAATGAACATGATACATAGAAAACTAACAAAAAACTCGTGGAAAAATAATAAGATCATATAAAGGAAGGTCCTGCGGTCTTTAACAAAATTTGCCTATATATATATATACATATATATATATATATATAAGAGGGGAAAAGCAGACAAAGTAAACACATTCTAGGAAAAAGGGAGAATAACTCCTATATAAAACCCGCCAAACGAACCAAAAATCATTTAAACTGGAAAAAACAGTGAGTTCTAGACTCATTGAGTACCTCATTAACTAGGCCTTGTGCCACATGAGTTCTCTGACGAAAGCAACAACCTGGAAATATACACATATATAACACAAGTGTAAGAACAAAATGAACTCAAAGAATACAAATCTCTTCGTGCACCTTTTTATTTTAATATATATATATATATATATATATATATGTGTGTGTTTGTGTGTGTGTGTGTGTGTGTGTGTGCTTATGATAAACGTGTTGTCTTGCCCCAGTCAATGACTGAAGAAGATTTAAGATTACTTTCGTTAAGATTTAATCGAAGTCTATCAGTCTCCGTATATGTGTATTGGTGGATACGCTTGAGGCTCCAGTATCAAAATATCACAAAGCTAATAAATTATGTCTCTGCATTTTCATGTGATGCCATCTTTGTTTATTCATTGTTTTTCAGTAATTCTTTCTAGATATCCATCTGATATGATCTTCTTTTTGCTTTGTCCAGTCTTCATATTTATTTATTCATTTATTTATCTGTATATTTATTTATCATCCGTCGTCTGTAAAAAAAAGAATCTGATATGCCATTTTATATCGTGCATAACAGAAATCTCAATTTTATGAAAACGTTAACAATTGTTCGAACGACAGCATAGGTATATATATTAATGAAGTTATCAATATATATATATATATATATATATATATATATATATATATATATATATATATATATAAAACAGATAAAATTGTACATCCTAGCATAATCATTACTAGACCAAATCTGTTGAATTTGTAAATGAATTATAATTTTGTCAGATAAGCGAAACTGCCGGTCCAAATTTTTGATATAATAGATAAGTATGCAATACTCATCTACTTTATAAAAAGAATCATTAAATACCACTGCGAATGGCTAAAAAGAGAACCATCCATCATCACAGTATATATATATATATATATATATATATATATATATATATATATATATATATATATAATTTTGAGAATGGTAATTCTGGTAGGAAAGTATATATTAAGAAATGTGTTTTAGTGTTAGATTGGTTTCGTAACTGATATTTCATGGCATGTCAACTCGTCTTAGGATATTTTAAGCATAGAGATTATTGAATCACGAGCATTTTACGGTTATTTACATTTTTATGAAATTTTCTCGAATAGGAATGATTTCAAAACAGTTCTAATCAACGAAGAGATGTAACCCTAATAGATATTGAGACTCTGGATCAGGTTGGACATAAGAGTAATGTCAATGAAGCGAAACTCCTTCCTCCTCAGATGTGTGGAGGTGGAACTTAAGGATCATCTATAGTTTAATGTCCTACACGCAACACGTCTATTTTTAGGGATCCCATCCTTCTCCAGTGTACAAAACCAGCTAACACTTAGCTCCACCAACTGTATGAACATGTTTCTGTGTCGACATGTGTGTTGCAGATATATCATA
>OY757911.1:44156345-44241345 GCA_963585895.1 Sepioteuthis lessoniana
GTTATAAAACTAAACAAAATTTAATAAATATAAAAGTAAAAAGAATGAAAAACAAGTTGAGAGAAAATACATGTGTATTTGGTATTTCAACTAATAAAATAAATAAGCATAGAAAACAAATACAAAAGAAGTTCAAAAATTGCATATTCATTACCAAATGATCTGAAAATAGAAGTGAAGTTTTCTACTGAGTCCGACTAATAAACAAAAGAATACACTTATTCATGAAGATGATGAGATTCTATTAAGGCTAAAATATTTTGGATGTCAGAGAATTTTTCCTTTGGTTGGAGCGGTTTTGAGGATGTCCATCTCAATCAGTTGGAAGATCCTAAACATAAATGCTGCTTTCAGCAATGTCTGTGTCATATAGCCTAGGTTTCCTGGTTAATATCAGTTACCTCATTCATATTTATCGGGAATAAAAAAAAATACTATAGTTCCTAAACCTTTATTTTAGCAGAATACATATGTAGTTGTATCTAAATATTGTTTTTAAAAGCTTGTGCATAAAATATTTTAAAAGCGATTAAAATATTTAAAAATCTCCTAAAAGCGACCCTTTTTTCGGTCACTTCTCTTCAGAGAATTATCTAAGTGATAATCAAGTTTATTACAGGGAAGTAAATATGGGATAACAACCAACAAAACGGCCCGGAGGTAGGGGAGAAAACCGATCGAAAAAAAAAAAAACCTACCGTAAGTCAGAAGATTTGGCGCAGGTAATAATGTTTTCTCCATGTGGTCCATTGTGGTTGTTAAAAAGAAGTGTCGCATAAAATCATTTTTGAACGTACAATTCCGGTTTATGTTTCGTTATAAGTAAGGTTTCCAGTATTGACAACTGAATCTTATTACTTGATGTCTCGAAGATGGTAAGCATAGTTAGCCTATTTGCTACTGCGCAAGCTGGAGAGTGAGGAGCAATCGCAGAAGATGAATTTGGTTGCTCGGCGATGAAGTATAGTCGGAAGTATTTGTGCAGATTCTAATGGAAATGTACTAGTCCATTCTTATATCTAATCTCGAAGCAGTGCAATAAATGTGGCAAACATTGCATTTGAATAAAATTTTGTAAATTAGAGATTTTTTTTGAAAAACAGTCATACTGTCTTTGAGATTACGGGTAAACAGTACCTCGGATTAGAGAACGACTCGCAACTTAACATACTTAAAGCAACGACTGACAGATGCTATATATAGTTGTATATGTTTACCACATCTCTCTACTACAGACAGGATATAAAGTAAGATCATTTTTTATTGGAAGAATAAACATGATTTGAATTTGAAGTTTTCCTTCTCCAAGACTACGTGCCTAAACAAGCCTGGAAAAACCAGACTATCCTATTATATTAGGATAGGAGGGGGAAGGCAGAGGTATTTAAGTCATCCCAAAGGGCATCAGCACGAAATGAAATGCAAGTAGCCTCGTCCAGGATTTGAACACTTTTCACCGATTCCATTACCATTGTCGATAAAGGTTAAATAAATAGCTATTTAGCATTCTTTGCACCTGTATCTGCAAATTTTGTTTCTACTTAGGATTTTGTTTCATTTGTATTTAAGTTATTAGGAATTTTGTTAGAATAAAACTTGTTTAGTTGATAGTTATGATCGATAGCTTATCGATAGCTGTCCATGCCTTCGTTAGCCGTGTGTCGATGTTTTTTCGATAGATGACACTCTGACCGATAAAATGAAACACCGTTTCTTGCAGACAGCGGTCGTGTCGATACTGCTGTATGGATGCACTACTTGGACGCTAACTAAATGGCTGGAGAAGAAGCTAGACGGCAATTACACAAGAATGTTGCTAGCAATATTGAACAAGTCCTAGCGGCAACACCCCACAAGGCACCAACTATACGGTCACCTGCCTCCCATCACGAAATCTATCCAAGTTAGACGAACCAGACATGCAGGACACTGCTGGAGTAGCAGGGATGAGATCATAAATGATGTACTTCTATGGACCCCCACAAAGCGGGACGACCAGCTCGAATATACATACAGCAGCTATGTGAGGATATGGGATGTAGCCTTGAAGACCTGACAGAGGCGATGATCGATATGGAGAAGTAGCGAGAGAGGGTCAGGGATATCCGTGCTATCAGTACGACATGATGATGATGATGATGTTGATGATGATGAGTTGATAGTTGTAAATTTAATGTACAAACTGTTCAATTTTCACTATTCTTCACATAATGTAAATATATAAAATGTAATCATTTATAGTTGATATTGTCACAAGATGTGGTCCTGTGCAACGAGGTGTCTAATTTAAACCAACCTTGTGTCCCATTCCAGCACCCTTGGAATTACGATAAACAAATATTGCTTAGAGATTTCTTAAGTAACACATTTTTATAGGAAAATAACTTATTAGCATCAAAATAATTTTTTGAAATATTTCTGAATTTAATAAAAAATGACGCTTATTTGGCATAAAAATTACTTCACAATATGTTCTTATAAAACAAAAACATTCAATGAAATTTCAATTCAAAAAAAATTTAAAAAATACAAGAATTTCTTGCATTTCGAGAAAATTGATTATTTATATAAAAACAGAAAATCATTATTCCGTTATTGTAGTCTTTTCCCTATGAATATCTGCATCCTTTATATTTTGCCCTTAAGTTAAAAGTGGGGCTTAGAATATGCTGACTCGATCCCTTAAAAAAGGATGGTGGTTCTTGGGTATGACACTAACCGAGATCTGATGAAGCTCCAATTTTGAAAATCTGGGGGATTGTGGAGTACATTTTCATTGGCATTACTTCCAGGTCCACAATAAACCGAAGTGACACTTCCTGTCTGAGTTCCATTTATAGGTCAAAATATAGATTGTCAATATTTTCAAAATCGACTAATATTCTATTTGGGACTATTTTGATGTTTATAGTTTTCAAATGAATGAAAATAGTTTCTATCATAAAGTAATAAATACATACATACATACATACATAAATGAATACCTATACACATACATGAATGAATAGAATACATACACACACACACATATATATATATAAATGTGTATATATAATCGCGTGTCTTGTGAGCGACCATTTCATAGTTTATAGCACTTGTCTAATATGTAAACAAATAAAAGGGACTCAGGATAAAACATAAAGTATGAAACGTAAATAAATTGCCCAAACATGTATATATACGCTTAAGATGAAAGCGCAGAACTTAATATATTTTTCAACAACTCTTTTACGAATTTCTGAGAATTAACTTTGCGCTCACATTAGGGCACTCAGCAAAAGAGGCCAATTGTTCTTGTTCATTTTCGTTTTTTCCTTTTCCTTCTTTTTTTAAAAAATAAGAACATGACACATGTTTATCGACTTTACAGGGAGTGGCATCTTTAACACGCACCTCCATAGTAATTTCGCGTGCAGATTTTATGTCTTGGATTTCAATCAGTTGTTTGTCGAATAATCTTTCCTTTACGAAACCCACATGCCAAAATGAATTCAAAAATGTGTAGATATGTAACCACTTTCCTATTCATTCTTACAAGCTGATCACTATTAGCGATAAATCATCATCACTATCCTCGTAAATATAGAGCGTCGATATCGACGTGGCATTTTGAGTACTCCGGTTGGCTGGGGCTGTTATACAGAGACTGCATCTCTACAGAGGGCTAACACTCCTCTCCCGCCCGAGTGTCATAGATATGACACTAACAAATTTGGTGAGGCTCTAGTAATGCTGGAGCTTGGGAGAATGTGGAGTACCCTTTCATTGCCATCACTCCTATTTGACCCATAGAGAGGACACTTTCAGATACTACCACTTCGGGCTATAGTAGACCTGGGAGCGATGGCAATGAAGGGGTAATCTGCATTATTCAAACCTACAGAACATCATCATCAGGTTCTTTATTATCATATCCTGTAAACGCCATCAAATAAAGCAATCAATAGATTTTACATAGACATTACGAGAAACATTTATTAGGAAGGAACGCATGAAATACTTGGCCCAAGAGATCGATGAGTTCGTAAAATTCAATGGAAAGACAAAGTTTCATTACAGACATTTAGGTGAGACATACAAGAAAGAAGGAGGTATTACTAATAACGAATTAATCTCATTCTTATGTTGAATAATACTGAATGATTAAAAAAATACATATCAATATTTTGAGAAATCCTTAACCTCTGAAAATGGTTGAAATAATCTGCCTAAATACTAAGGTCAAATAACTCAATCAGCAGATCAACCACAGATATTTACTGCTTGAAAGAAACATTAATTAGAAAGAAAACAAACGATACATATGAACAGACTGAGATAGATAGATAGATAGATAGATAGAAGAGCCTGAACTATCCGGCTAGATTTTGAAAAAAATTGTTTACTATGTAGGTTTTGCATTGTTAGACTAATGATTACCATTATCGAGTTGCTTACCAGGCGAACCATTATATCATACATGCTGTCCCGATAGATATGAACCTATTTGGATATATATATATATATATATATATATATATTTATATATATATATATATATATATATATATATATATATATTTATAGATAGATAGATATGAACAGGCTGAGACAGATAGATTTTAATGGACAGTGAACGAAAGAAAGAAAGAAAAAAATGACTGGACTATATCGCTAGATTTTAATAGACAGTGAAAGAAAGAAAGAAAGAAATGACTGAACTATCTCACTAGACGAAAAAAATAGTAATTTGAAAAGTTTATCACAATTTGGCGTTAATCACACCGTTTAGAGTCCTTGATAGAATGGAATTTGTGTGAAGACTTACGTCAAGCTTGGTATCGTGCACCATACGACACAAGATTTGTGAAGCCGAGAGCTCCACCTGCTGTCACGAATCGCACACACACCTCCGTGCTTCTAGTTGTTGATGCAGGAGCAGAGAGAGAGAGAGAGAGAGAGAGAGAGAGAGAGAGAGAGAGAGAGAGAGAGAGAGAGAGAGAGAGATTTGACTTTGCTGTAAACTTTCATATAGAAATTTAGTCACGTCACCTAGAGACCACTATAAGTACTATTTGGAAAGCATAACCGTTGCAAGTGATTTATTTTACCGTTAATCAATTAATATCCGTCGATAAAAGCAAATTATGAAGACAAGAAATGAATTCCGGTGAATTCCGCCAAAAAACCCCCCAAAAAACAAAAAACAACAACATCATTATTGATCCTATAACATTATTTTCGTGGTGTTGGCGCTACACATATAGCGAGTTTTGGGCAGAAATACACAGGTGCAATCTATCCCTCTTCATGTGTACAATTGGTTTTAATTCGGAATTTTTCTTAAATACCGGATGTTATACGTAGGTTAAAAGGCCCCGTCTACCCTTTTACTCATAACTAGAGGGAGAACAGTTGGATTTATACCTTTTCCAAGGGTATTTGCAATAGGTGAAAAGGCAAACAGCCTCACCTAGAATTTCTCCAGATTCCAGTAATCAAAAGTAGTCTATATTCACATAGATGTACTATAGTTATTTTCATGTCTGTTAGCCTTTCTTTTTCAGGTTAGAGTTGTCCGTCTCCTAGACTAGTTCCCAAATAAGTCAAGAGAATATAGGGTATCCTCTTAGAAGAAGAAGAAGAAGAAGAAGAAGAAGAAGAAGAAGAAGAAGAAGAAGAAGAAGAAGAAGAAGAAGAGATCAATTAATGCCTTTCTAGAGTGCATTTTGTGCGAAATGAATACAAAGCCACATCCGGAAATTGGACTCAAGTTGCCGATTCCATTTCCTGTGCCGATAAATATTACGTCATTCGCATATTCATACCGGAAATAAATACAGAATCGTGAATAGCAATATCTGAGTATGTTTAATTTCTACTAAGAAATTCAAATCTTATGTTAAGAGGAATTTATAAATTGATCGACGAGAATCAGATTCGTTACCCACAACACATTACAGTAATAAATGGTCATCTAGCTGTCCCAAGAAGAAGAAGAAGAAGAAGAAGAAGAGAAAAAAATCAACAACAACGATAACAAAAAAGATAACTGTTTTTTTTTATAGGAATCTGCATGTTTGTTTTCTCTGTGACCGTTGAAAAAGTAAAATGTAGAAAGTTATCAGTCATTTGTGATTATGATTTTAACCTGATTCCCCTTTTAACTACCATGAGCTAGCTAAGAATATTTATTTCAAAAATAATTCAAAATACCACATCAATTTCAATAATTCATGCTATCGGCATGGCTTAGAATATGTTGACTGCGTAACCTTAGAGAGGAAAGATACCCATTAAAAAAGTGTCATGGATATGAATCTAAACTGCTTATAGTGGCATGCTTTTGTTCTAGAGCTCTCGGAATTACCCCTTCATTGACATTACTTCCAGGGCAAATCTGATACGGATTTGTAGTATATGTCAAGGTTCAATTAATGGATCAAATAGAACTGTTTGAGAATGAATTGTATTTTATAGGAATACTTGATACCATTGGAATGTGTGCAAGTTTTTTGTATTATCGTTTATTGAAGCTATAATTCTTTACTAAAAATCATTATTGTTTGTACTTTTTGAAACCGTTCAGTTTTGTGCAAACAAATGAGCGGAGTAATAAATCAGGGAAAATGGATATAATCTAACATTGAAAATGCATTTATAATTGTAATAAACATTTAGAAATGAATCATATTTTAGCATTAAATGACCCATAAATAGTTGATATACCCTTAAACAAATAAACCAAACCAATCAAATGTCCCAAAATATAGGTTTACATTTGATATTCAAGAATTTATGTGTATTTCCCAGGCTGAAGTCGATAACGCTAAGAAAAGTATCTGAGTAGATATTTAAGCTCTTTTATAGATTGTAAAAGTGCTCTTCTTTACTTCGTAATCTATCTCCGAATCGTAGGTGTTTTCGATTGTCCTCCCGGTCTCTATTCGAGGCATGAACGAGTTTGCTCCTTTGAGACTCTGCTTGCCTCGCCGAGTCTTCTGGTAATCTGCAATTGCGATCTGCAATTTGATTCTAGAACCAAGTATAACCACACACACACACACACACACACGCACACACACACACACACATATATATATATATATAGTGTTCTCAATATAGCATATCCATTGATCTAATGAAGAATGCTACGCCGACAGAATATTTTACACTACTTTAAAATTACAAAATTTCTTCTAAAAAGAAAAGGCTTCCTTTTTTTCACAAAAGAACTTTTCCTTCTGACGATGGTCAAAGCTTGAAATTAGTCAAGAACCATGAAAAAGTAAACAACATAGAAGTACAATTTCTATTTGAATCATCCATGTATAAACGTGGTGCCTTCAATAAGTTTCCAGACTTTTTTGTACAGACATTTAAAATTGTCGTAGACTAAATTCAGTATCTTATTGCTATACATCTTATGAGATGACTGTCCAGTTTTTATGATTTCAGATTCAAATGAACTGCTACAGCAGCAATTGGAATACACCCTACTAAAGCCTGATTGTCACAGCAGTTGAATTTCAAAAATGCAATCTGGACGTAAGGACACTTTAGAAGAAGGATATGCAATAAAATTATATTTTACACTTGGAAACAATACCGGAGAAACGTATGGAATGCTTTAGACTGCTTTTAGAGCATCTTGCATGAACTGAGCATCAGTTTTTGAGTGGCATAAGCGAATCAAGGAAGCCAGGGAGTCTGTGATGAGAGGTGTGGGAGGAGTAAGGAAGTCAATACCCCAGAGTTGATTGGCCAAAGGATTAGGGTTAGGGTAACTATGTTGAGGTTTTAAGGGAGTTCAGGAAGAGATTCCGTCGGAAGAAACCAGCACTCTTCACATCGAGTCAGTGGCATTTCCACTAGGACAATGCACCAGTCCACAACTCCATACTTGCCACAGACTATTTGACCATGATGGGCATCAAGACAGTTCCTCACCGTCCCTATAGTCCAAATCTTGCTCTCTGTGACTTTTGTTATTCCCTAAGCTCAAAGGATATCGTTATGAGACAATTGAGAAGATAAAAGAGGCTGTGACGAAGGGCATTGACACGCTCACACATGAGGACTTCCATGGGCCTTCCAGAAGTTGTTAGAACGGTACAACAAGTGCATTACAACCGGAGGAAATTACTTCGAAGGAGACTAGAGGTTCATGTGTGTACAATCAATAAAAGTGCCCATACGAAAAAAGACTTTAAACTTATTTAATGATCCACCTATATATATATATATATAAATATTATTTTTGTGACTTCAATAAAAGAAAAGTAAATATTTCAAAATGAATAAGTCCTCAAATAATATTTAATGTGATACTTTAGATTTTTATTTCACATACGTATGCCCCACACGTGTTTTGGACTTTGTGGTCTTCTTACAGAGACTAATAACATGATTGTTTCGATTGGTGGGAGATTCTTTTTAATTGAATCGTTTATGTATGCATCTGAGGTATCTACTTTGAATGTGTTTGGATACATTTGCATACATGCGTGTATATCTGGTTGTAGATTTTTATTCTTTTCTCTTTCTTCCTCTTTCAGTTGAATATATGAGAAGACGTATGAAAACAAAATCAATATACATGCAGTTATTGCTTTGTTTTCTTCTCTTTTTATCTTTGAGTTAAATACGTCATTATATCTTAAGATAGTTTGACTGTATATGTTTGTGGATGTGGGTGTGTGCGTGGTTTTCGGCACTGTGTGTGTGTGTGTGTGTTTGTTTGTGTCTGTGTGTGTTTTTGTGAGTGTATATGTGTGTGTATGAAATTAGACTCAGTTTAATGCGGATTTAAATATATCTATAAAACTTTCTTCTTTTATTTGGAGAAATGAGTGGTTGTTATTTTGGTTTATTGGCATTGTTTTTTCGAAATTTAGAGTCACTTTTATGTAGAGAGACTCTATTCTACAGAGCCTTAGTGATCCTATGTAGACTTTTTACAGTTGCAACATTCGATTATGTAAACCATGTTTTTGGAATTGCAGATTAGATTTTTATTTATTATGAATGTTATTTTGGGGGTTTTCAAAGCTATAGGATTTTCTTTCTATGATTAAATAACATTCTTCTTATCTTTTATTTTTGCATTTGACTTGTTCGAAATAGAACATTTTGATCATCTAATTGTGTGTAAACAAATGGTTGATGCTTAATTGAATTGTTATTTATACGTATCATAATTTAGAACCATTTAACTTTGTTCACTTATGCTAAACTGAATTTTTACAAATAGAAATGTTAGATAATTTAACTGTGTTGATCTACAAAATGTATTTTACAAAATATATGTAATATATATGTCCAAGTAGGATCTTGCATTAAATAACCCACAATGGTTGATAAGCCATAAAACTTAACCAACCAACCAAACAAACAAACAAATAGATAAATAAACGCACAAACAAACGAAGAAACAAAGAAACAGATGTTCTATGTTCCCCAAATTTAGATGAAGTGTGTGGGGGTTTTAATTTTTAGGTTATTTCTTGCTTTTAATGATTTTTGTTGTATCCAGTATATTTTTGATTTTACCATTGATTATAAGTTGTTCTAGATATGTTTTGAATTTTTGAAAATATTTATGGGTTGTTTTTGTTGTATTTTGAGCCGAATTCTAAGTGTTCTTGGGGTTCGTTGTTCTTTTAATCGTATTTTTTACACTAATTTGAATGTCTTATTTATTAATGCTGTCGGTAATACCCTCTGGTGGACGGTTACCCGTAATTCCTCAAGGCGAGTTTGTCGGTACTTTTTGTTTGTGTCCTCAAATGTAACCTTGATTGTGTCAGAATCAATTTTTCGTTGTACGCAGTTTGAAAAGTGGATGTCATCTCCAATGTAGATTTTTATCGCATTTAATAAAGGTTATAGTTGAATATCTATTACTTTACGGAGTCTTTTAGTTAGATCTACTTATGAAGGTCTAAATTTGGGGTCACCGGGGTTTGGAATTTCTATATATTCAGATAATTTTGCTTCTATTGTTGTCATCATTTCCTTGAGCTTGTGAAGTTTTGGTAATCCGTAAACCTTGCTAGTTTTTGGAATATAGTTAGTTTAAAAACCCTTTTCTTTTTTAGTTAATGTTTCATTTAGTCTTTTGCAGGATTTTGTAATTTTTTATATGATATTGTCTATGTTTGTATCAATTAATTCATAGTTGGTTCCCTTTATTTGCATTTTTCTTATTTTTGTTCTGTAATATTTTTTTTTATATAAAATGACAACGGCGTTTCCTTTGTCAGCTTCTTTTATAATCATGTTTTTGTTTTCCTATATAATTTTAAGGTTTGACTTTTTGGGTGTGAGAGTGTTTTTTGTAGTCTGGGAAGAATTTGGACTTACCTTTTTACTAGGGAGTCATCATTTTCAGTTGTTGAATTTTCTCTCAATCTAAATCTTTCAAATTCTTTGAGGTCATTTCTTAATTTTCCTATATTGCTTTATGGGATTGGATAAAACTTTAGACCTAATTTTTGTAAATCAATTGGATTTGTGTTTAATTTGTATGTTGATGTGTAAATTGTTTTAGGTTTTATGCTGTTAGTCTTATAAGATATCTTACTTAGACTGGTTCTTCGGCTTGTATTGTCTAAAAAGTGTTTTTTCTTTCTTTTGACAAATAATACTAATATATACACACATTAATTTAATATTCGTAAATACATACATAAAAAACTAATTAAAAAGAACCTGACCACTATCAAAACCAACGAAATACTTTTTTAATAATGTGGCTCGTTATAATAACCAATCAAAAAAGCAAAAATAACTAGATAACAGGTTATTTCTTCCTGATGACTTATAGGAAGTGTAATCTTCTAACAAGGATACACTGCTCCCTTTTTATTAAAAAAAATCCACGAGATTTTTTTGTCTTTCCTTTTCTAAAATGTTGTCTGGTTTTTGCATACACCTTTTAGTAGTATCACCAAATTTTAGTCTCTGGTACATTTTCAAATAGATCAGCTTTTCCAATCAGCCACGCCATTTTTTTTTATTTTGCGCTAGTTTGCTGCATTTGTTTATGTTATTATCCATTGCCACATAATCTATTCTTGCTATTCGGCTGCGTATAATAAATTTTCACCTTGATATAATTTTAACTTATGACAATATTTTGTGCTGCTATTGGAAAATATTCAGTTCCCCTCTTATGATTTCCCTTTTATTAGCCATGTTCGATTTGTCTCTCGGGCAAACTGCCCTGTCGATAGCATGCTGTATCAATAATGTTGTATTTCTTCCTACCTTTGTTATCTGAATTTTGCTGTTTTGCTGCATCCTGATGATGCCCGCTGTAATTAGTGTTTCTTTGCTCTTTTTGTATAATTCTATTTAATTGTTTCATCTCTGCAATCCTCAATGCTGACCATTTCTTTTTCTTACTTTTTTCTTTGCACATATTGTCTGTCTGTCAATTCTTTAGCCCAAAGCTTTGGGCATCGTCATTAATCGCATTGTCTATTTGACTCAGTTCCCTCTTATTTATTTTAGAACATCTTCCAAGAGGGACTGCCTACGTGTTTATTTCTTTGATGAGATTTCTCCTGCAGAGTTTAGTTTTAAGAAGTTTTCTCGGTTTTCAAATGTAATCTTTTCGTACTTTTCTTTCATCTCCATTTGTTTGAAGTTTTTCGCTTTCAATATCCCCAAGTACTTATTTCTTTTTTCCCCAAATGTTCATGTCCTTTCCTAAGCTGGGAGTTTTATTCCTTCTGTTGTTTCTCCTCTCTTATTTTTCATTATCAGTATAGCACATTTTTCATTCACAGATTATATTCCTATATCCTGACTGTAGATTCTTACCCCTTGTATCAAACTTTCTATTTCTTATTCATTTTTGCCAAATGTTTTATTACTAGAATACACCTGTCAATAATGAAGGTTGAATTTAATATAATCTTAACAAATGTAGACTCTCTCACTTTCTCTATTTTTCTCTCTCTTCCTTATTGTAGTAAATGTAAATTCAAAAGATACATATCTAAGCAGACGAACTCAAAAAATCTCTTGTGACGTCAGCCTACTTTCCCAAATGCTTGTCTGCTTTCTTTTCCTTTCACTCTCGATATGGCAAGTTACACATCACATGATTCATTCTTTCTTTCTTTTTCTCTTTCATTTTTTCTTTCTTTAAAGATTATAGCAAAAACGTCAGAGATCTCACCTTCCATTCTTTCTTTCTTTCTTTTACACTTTATTTTTTCTTTCTTTAAAGATTACAACAAAAACGTCGGATATCTCACCTTCTTTCTTTCTTTCTTTCTTTTAGTTCCTAAGTCAGCCTGCTGTTACGACTGCTGACTTGACACCTGGTCTTCTTCCTTATCTTTTTCCGTCGATGTGACAAGCTACAAATCACATGATTCTTTCTTTATTTTTTTCTTTCTTTAAAGATCATAGCAAAACACGTCAGAGATTTCACCTTTCTTTCTTTCTTTCTTTCTTTCTTTCTTAAATGTCATGAGTACATACACGCTGACGTACACAAAGAACACGTGCGTATCATATTATTAGGTCATCTATATTCATGAGGTGGTTTAACGTTACCTATCACATTACAATTTTTTAATCTCCAGTTTATTTCCTAAATTTAGTGGTATAATTACTATAACAGTGAATTTATTTAAAAATCTATTTAAAATTATTTAGTTTATTAAATTTTTAAAAAGATCTTTAAAAAAATTCTTAAAATTAGTTGTATCAAGCTATGACAGTGAATTTATTTAAACTATTTCATAAAAAAATTAATTAGTGTATGAAAAAATTATTAGAAATTAACTGAAAATTTTTAAACTATCAAAAAAATTATTTAAAAATTAGTTGTACCATTACTATAACAGTTAATTTATTCAAACATTATTTTAAAAAATTAGTTGTATCCTTGCTATTACAGTTAATTCAATAAAAATATTTACTGTATTAATTAAATTTATTTTTAAAATTATCAAAACATTTACTTGTACCATTGCTATAACAGTTAATTTATTTTTAGAAATATTAAAATTTCTGTTGTATACTTGTTATTGCAATTAATTTGATAAAAAACATAAAATATTTACTGATTTTATTAGATTAAAAAAAAAAAGTTAAAATATATTGATTCTATTAAATCAAAAAATAATAGTTGTATGATTGCCACAACAGTTACTTGTTTTCGTGATGAAGGATAAAACTTTGTTGGATATTTTGAGAATTTTCAGACAGTCAGTTATTCAAGTTTGCGAGACCATATCGTAGGTTTTTGTTGACTGTCCATACCATAATAATATATTTCGCCTCTTTTTGATCTCCTTGAATATTCCAGCTTGAAGAGTCCAACGTTTCTTGCCACACTAAAGAGTTGTGATACAAAGAAACAGTCTGTCTGTGAATTACTATATATATATATATATATATATAAGGACATATTCTCTTCTAGTTCTCCTACGGCATTTTTTTCTTCTTCTTCCGAAAATAGTCATTCGAGTGTGTAATATATTTCTTCGCTTATCTGTGGGGGATAGTATTTTCCATATACTTTTTAGTTCTTTTTGGGGATCTTTTTGGATCTGGCTAGTTTTCCTCATTGTAATCCATTTGAGGATTCTTGCTTTTGCTGGACAATTTATTTGTTGCCGAGACAGTCCCTACGTGGACGTATGAGATTTTCTCAAACCATAATCTATGTATGCCGTCATTGCATGGAGATTTCTAATTTGGTTTGTTGCTGAGTGTTGTTCTTGGGTGTCTGTCTACCCCTGGGCCTTCTTCAAGTCCTTGCAATTCTGGCTATTTATACATCTGGATTTTCAGTTATGTTCTTTGTCTTTTCATACTTTGCCCCAGAAATATTTTGTTTCCTTCGCGTTCGATTCTTCATTTGTATTCATGCTTTCCCAACAGACTTCCAGGTAGAATATTCTTTCATTGTTTTAGAAGATCGTGTTTTGCTTATATTACTTAATTCTGTCCCGGTACATTTTCAATCTCTCTTCTTTCCCTAATATTTTTTTCTTCTAGTTATAGTATCAGTTTTGTAAGCTGTTGTCTTTTATCGATTCGTTTCATTCTATTGTATTTTCTTTATTTTTCCTTCGTTTATGTTTTTGCTTGTTTTCGTAGTTTCTTTATTAGTGCTTCTAACCTCATTTCCCATCAATCTTTTGTATTTCTGTTAGGGTTCTGTTAGGATGGATATCAGTTTTGTCATTGACTAGTTTTACAAATGCATAAATCAAATTGTTTACTTTGGTGATTTTGTTCGTTATGACTTTTTTCGGATTATTTATTGACTTTTTTTTGTATCTAAGAACTTTTTTTCAGTCTTGGTTTCTTAATCATGGTAATGAAACGATCTTTTCGGATATGATTTCTATCTTAAGTCTAAATCGTTTATTTCCTTTTTAACAAAGAAGATGACAAAGGTTTTCCTTCTTGATAATTTTATGGACTCTTCGAAGGCCTCCAACTACAATTGATATCACGATAGCTTTCACGTTGCACAGCTCTTTCAGCTCCCTGGCTAGATTAACGAATTTGTCTAGCTTTTCAGTTTCTTTATTTTTACTCTATAGCCCACTACAACGACAAAACCCATTTTATCAATTAGTATTTACTCTGGTCGTTTGGTCGGGGATTGAGGGTCCCTTTTTTATATTTTCTTTTTATCGAAGTAGAATTATCTTTAATGTGTTAAAGAAAACTCGAAAAACGATGGGAAATTTATAGACCTGCGAGGGGAATATTGGGAAAAGCATGTACATTTCGTGGTTCTAGATCATTTCCTTCTAGCTAGGGACGAGAAATTTTCATTAACCCCTCGTAAATCTGATATTATATTCAGAAACTTTATTTTGTTATTCTTCTAAAACCGTTTGCTAAACTTAGTCATATATAAGAAAAAGGTAATTAAATTGTTACAATGTTTTGGCCGCAAAGCAAACAATATATATCAATCGGTCTTTGAATCTTAACTCGTTAACTAATATTAAATTTCGTAACCTCTTTCGAAATAGTGAACTGTCGATTTCATTGCCCTCAATCAAAAGTAAAAGTCGAGAGGGAGATTTCGGCGCCGTGTCTCTGGCTCGTAGACACGAAGCACAATTCTCTAGCTCTTCAATTTGATCAGGCAAGTGATCTTCATCCAGTACTGACCGCTGAGTCGCCATAATGCAAGCAGCTGGATGACCACTGGGAGGGAAATAGTACAATAATTACTGTCTCTTATTTCTGGCCGATGGCCGCCCCAAATTATTTTAGCAGACATAATAAAGTGACCGCTCTAATGGCGGTCGTAATAATGGTGTTTTTTCCAGCTAAGATATTTACATCATGTCGGCAACAGTGTGCTACCCCTAACTGTGTACAGCGCCTACAGAAAACAGTTTAAACTGACAAGAGATTTGACGGATAATCACAGGCTCAAATTTTGAATCGTCTATGTATTCTAACTGATTTTTATTGTGTGGTGGTCAGGATGGTCTTGAATAAAAACCTGATCTCCAATTCTCTCTATCACTTTACTATACCGGTAAAATAATTAAGGAGATGATACCAGTAACATTACATACAGTTCCACGTGTTCCCGTTATTGAGCTTAAATAATAACTTGAAATAAAAATCAATAATTATGCAGGAAGTTTTATGACACCGTCAGGGATAAAGCAGTAATTCAAACTGAGTACCAGAAATTCGGGCTGCTATTAGTGTATATGTAAAATAAAGGGAAATTAATACATATGCGTTAAAATTCCTTTGCTTACGCTGAGATTGTTTATGTCTGTCTTATGTATGTTATTCGACTGACGTGAAGTTAAAGAGGTTTCGAGCCCAGCTTGAACCATCTCGCGTGTCTAGCCACACTAATGTGTTGTGATACAACGAAAGACTCTGTCTGTGGATAATATATATATATATATATATATATATGTGTGTGTGTGTGTGTGTGTGTGCGTGTGTGTGTGTATGTATTTATGCATTTATATAGGCTGAAATAATAAGCTTATAGTCACCAAGGGCTGATGGATTTATGTCTACATTATTCTATATGTATATTAGACACTCTTGAGTGATATATATATATATATATATACACGTTTTTTGTTTGTTTGCGCGTATATATTCATATGAACACACTTGTGCTGGGAAGTTTTGGCGCTCTATAAAAAGTAAAAAGTATAGTCGACGACCTTAGTCGAGGGGGACCCGAGGGCTCCCTTTTCAATAGCTACGACAACAAAGTGTAGTGGAAGGCGCTACTCCATTACCTGGATTTCTCCACTTTATCCTTGATACGTACCTTATAATGCTGAGTGTTAAGCAAGACAGCATCAAGTTCCATTTTTTGAGTCTTTGGTATGACTTGACCTGGGATTGAACCCCTGTCTCCGAGACTATTGGCGAACACTCTACTCATTAGGATAATTGATTAAAGCAACAGAATTATGGGTAAAGTTTTGTCTGAATTACGCAAAAATTAGTATAACAATATCTCAGTTGATAAGATATATTATTTCCCAAAGTTGTATCAAAATATCTCTTGATTACATTTATTCAAAAAAATCACCAATGGCTTAACCACGGCATTCCGACGATGTTGGAATCTACTGAAAATCTTTTCAACATTCTCCTCATTTAAATAATTAAATGCTGCAGTTAGTCTTTGCCGTTGCACGTTGTTTACTTGGTCACTTGCTCAATTGTGACCCACATCAAGGAGATTTTCAATCTGGGGACTTAACTGGTGTGATGTATGGGGTGATGTAGTCGCGGAAATTTTCTCTCATGCATCATTGGGTTCTTCTGCTTATCTGGCTGGGTGCAATGTCTTGTTACCTTACGAAGCCTTTTCAAGCAGCCACCCTATCGATTTAGATCACCGCGACCACCTCAAGGCACTTAATGTGCACGTCCATTTTGAGTCTGAGTTCAGGTGGGGAGATAAATGGAGGCATAACGTCATCAAAACTCGTGATTGCCCGAAACACCATCTCATAAACCGAGTGTCAATTATCCATTAATATGATGTTTTAATCCATTCTTAAATCAACACCAAAACACTCAGGAATCTTCGCATTGGAACTTCTTGGGGAACTGCAAGAGTGCAGCATGTCGTTTCCAAATATCAAAAGTGTGAATTCCGCCATGGTCCTATTTGCATTATAATAATTCAAGATCACTTCGCATTTGACAATTCCAGAGGCAAATAAACTTAAATAGCGACAATTTGCACTATATATATATATATATATATATATATATATATATATATATATATATATATATATATAAACTATGAAAATACTTATCTTGTCAGAGCAAAGTTTCAAGGAAATTTGCTTGTGGCCATGTCGATAGAGTGTTCGCCAATGGTCGGGAAGACCTGGATTCAATCCCAAGTCGCGTCATATCAAAGACTTTAAAAATGGCACTTGATACCTCCTTGCTTAACACTCAGCAATATAAGATACATATCAGGGTAAAGTAGAGCAATCCAGGGAAAGGAGGAGCGCCCTCCCCTATTCCTTGGTGCAGTAGCTATTGAAAACGGAGCCTTCTGGTCGCCCTTTACAGTGGTTGCGAACTTTACTTTGTGCTATATGCATAGAACAGAATAAAAAGTTTTTTTCTGAGTCTAACAGCATTTTTCCAAAGCAATATTCATATTTCCCTTATCAGAATCTACCGATAATTTCCCGTTATTTTCTTTTCTTACGCAAGATAATAGAAGTTAAGAAGTGATTCATTTGTTAAGTAATTAGTTTGGGGACAAAGTAGTTGCAGCGATTACTCTTAATAACTAAAGCCCAGTTGGTTGATTTTGACAGCATATTGCCCCATCAAGATTTATTTTATGTTGAATGGTTTGAGAATCATATTTATTGTACGTTCATATTTGTATCTTCTTTTGTACACGGTCCTATCAAATACGAATAATTTTAAACATACCTATATAAACCAAAAAGGTACTAACAGACGGCGTCACCATTTAGCTGGGAGTAATAAGGATGAAGGGGTACTCTATAGTTACCAGATCTCCGGCACTAGAACCTGTCATACCGAGAACTCCCATTTTGGGAAGTGCCTTAACCGACAGTAAGGAATACAGTCAGCCAACTTGAGAAAATAACTACTATACGAATGTGAATTACATATAACGCATATAGAAAAATAGTTAATCCATTTACTCATAATTTCATAAAATCTTTCTGCGATAAAATCCTTTGTCATGTTATATAATATGTTGATATTCGTGCATATGTGATTGAATAAAAAGTTGTGTCTGTAAATGGAGTTACAACGTCTCAGTGAATTAGCAAAATGTACACGTGACCAACCATGCCTACCGAAATTTTGATAGATAAATTACTTGAACACAAATTGATAAGAAAGAAGACGCTACAATACGTACATTTTAGCGTTTATTTTGGGGGTTTTGGGAATTTTTGTGTGTGTATTTTACTCAATTTTGTAAATCACACACACACACACACACACACACACACACACACACACACACACACACATATATATATATATATATATATATATATGTATCTGCGTGCATACATATGTATGTGAATGCGAGTGCGTGTAGAGAGAGTGATGATTCAATACCATACCCAATTGCTTATATAATTATATATTTTTCGTATATAGAGGCGACTATATATATATATATATATATATATATATATATATGCAAGCTTCTGCATGTGTGTGTGTGTTTCAAAAGTAATTACGTCATAAAAGAGCGGATATAAAACAAATGTAAATTATCTAAAAAAATATATCATCAAAAATGTAATCACATTCATTTTCAACGGCTAAAGCCCAACAGATCCCCCAAAAGATTAGATCGTTAGCATGAGTAATTCCTTCATACTCATCTGCAGATATCCATTTGTTTCTAGAAAATTTCATGGAAACAGTTTTGAAAAGTTTTTCGGGAAAACCGCTTGATTTCTTTAAACTTGGAATTGAAAATTTGCCTCCCCGATGGGCTTCAGATTTTAAAAGTCAAAATGATAACTTATCCTTTGAAGGAAGACTTAATTACTTTAAGAACACACAGACACACACAGACACACACACACACACACATACACACACACACGCACACACACACACACACACACAGATGGATGTATATATATATATATATATATATATACTGTCACATAAATGCGAAAGTAGAACATAAAGTATCGATAAATTTCATACATGAATCTAAGAAAAAGAAAATAGATAACAAAGTCAAATTGTCCAGATCTTGAAAAGCAGAAAAATCTAAAGAAGGGCATTTGGAGAAAAATCAGGTAATGCATTTTTTGCGGGGAGGGGGATTCAAATTTTAATATGGTCTCATACCCAAATAGGGAAAAGATGTCGTCACCGATTGAACTTGGTATAGCACGTGTCAAAGATTCTAACCACCAAGTGCCAAAGTCGACACTTAAAAGTCAGACGAGTACCAGACATCGAACGGGTTGGTTGCTCTCAAGCCACGAGGATGACTGAATGAATTTCAATATCTTCGAACAGATAGTTTTAGCTATTTTGAATACTGGGATGACTAGCCGGAGTGATATTTGATGTTTGATCTATTACCGAGATAATAGAAACAGAAATGGGAGATCAAGAAATCTTCACTTCAGTATTTTAGAAGATAATGAATGAATAATACTCATTATTTTAAGCCTAAATTCTGATAATCAAGAAGATGGTGAGAAACAGAAGAAAAAAGGCAAAAAAATAGATAAAGGAACAACTCCAACCGTGGAAGGGATGAAGAAATCTCTTTCGAGGACAGAGAAAGGAAAGATATAAAGAAATAACAAGTCTCATATTGACTAGTCATAATCACAGCATAAAAGATAAGAGCTAAGTAATGATTTGGTTGACATCGCCTACATTCCCACACATATACGCTTTCATAATGAACTGAAGCTGAAATTCTTTATGCATACATCATGACATGAACAAAATGTTACATATCCTTCATCGCATGCCTTTCAACCTCAAATATTTTTTGTAATTTTTTATTGGTATACTTTACAACCCTAATTTAATACTGCTGAGGATATTCTACTCATATTTTCTTTTATTTTTATATGCACAGCCGACGGCAAGAAGATCGAAGATATATAAAATATATTTCCGTATTATTCTATTTTGGTGGGAAACCTATCCATGTATTTCAAATACTCCTGGTATGGGACTAAATATATATTTATATACGAGGTATATCTAAAAATAATCAGTACACTGAGTGCTATTGACGAATAATAGATAAATGGATTGTGTTTTCAACTAACATAATATCTTAGGAGTATGTGACTGCAATCTTACCTTTCTGCAAACATTGTATTTCTTCAGATGTTTTTGTTTATACTTCCTCTTTTTCGGGTTGTTCATCTATGAGACCCGTCGAAAGAATAAGTCTAAAATTTTTGGTCGAAGTTGATAACAACCCCGTCAAAAGCACATTAAATGCTTCAATAAGTGTATGGAGATAACAACATGTGTCGAACACATGTTTAGGAGTAGTTCAAGAGGTTGAAAAAGGCGCACAAGGAGATGAAAGATGACTCTAGAAGCGGGAGGACTGAGGTCAACGTCATGTGGCTAAAGTGATGGTGTGTGACAATGGCCAATTGACTGTTTGAATGATCAGCAGCAACGGAAAAAATACAGGGGTTTGAAGATTATTGTCAAGGCATGTCTAGAAAGCAACAGTAATGAATGTACTGAGGACCTGGCAGTTCCAGGCCGGGAGGAACATTACCAGGAAGGAAAAACCACTCTATTTACATGATCTTTCTTTGTATGACCTTTTTTTTATTTTTCCTTAGATCAACGTGATCAAGGGGATCAGTTGTGATAGCGTTTGGGCCATCAAGAGGGCCGCAACGACAGAGATAAGGGGCATAGCTGAAGAATCCTTCCAGCGGTGTCCAGAAGCGTTCGTAGAGAAGGGTTCGAGAGTAAATTAGATTCAACGAGAATTACTTTGAATGGAATAAGTTAGTTGATTAAAATTAAAATAAATTTTTTTGTGACACCACTTTAATTTTCAGAAAGACATCGTATAGAGGTTGAACGTTCAAAAGTAGAAAATCTCAGTCTGATTTTAAACTTGTCACACACCTCTCACCTTTAAATGGGTGTTGCTAGCAGATAAATTAAGACAGAAATCTGTATTATTTTTTTTTCATTTAGTTTTATAAGAACTCTAAAGTTGTTGCTCCAGAAAAAATGTCGAGGTTCGGTCTTTCTTTCTAGATGTAGATTAGATCTTTTTGAACAACTTTTGCATATATATATATATATATATATATATATAAGTATTTTGTAAATTGTTTGAAGTATTCAACAAATTATCTTATTGTATAGTACTGATTTGATTTAGAAGACTATTACAATGCGAAATAATAATAATTATTTTGCATTGAAATAGCCCTCTAAATTAATTCACTACTATAAAATATATATAGATATATATTCATGTATATCAAAGCAATAAAAAGAAACATATTCTCATTCATTATGGGACTACAAACATAAAAAACACAAAAGAAAAAAGAAGGTGAAAAATTAGCTGGCCGGTTTCGTTTCTCTCTCAGCAGATATTCTTTATCACAGGTCCTGGGTGTAATTTTACCTTTTTAATTCCAATAGTATTACTATTGGAATTAAAAGGATAAAATTACAATAAGCTCTGTTGAGTATGGAATGAAACCGGTCAACTAGCTTGTGAACAATATTTTTTGTATGTTTTTAGTCCCATCATGAATAAAAATTTTGATCTTTTTATAATTTTGATTAAATTTTGCACCCAACAAAATAACTTTATATATATATATATATATATATATATATATATATATATATATATATATATATATTGTGTGTGTGTGTATGTGTGTAATATTCCGAAGAAAGTTTACCACGTGATTTTATTACCGACCCTCTTCAGGAGAAAAGTCACTTTTTAAATGGCGTTTATTGGGTTTGAATTAAGAGCTTTCCTTCTAGATAGGTTACCATACTGAAACTAACTTGCTTTTTCCGCTGAACTATTTCCCCTTAGCTTGAGGGTGAATAGTTAGATTCATATATTTATCAAGTGTATTTGGGCTTGGTGAAATGTGAACAGCCTTGTGTAAGATTTGAAATCGGGTCACTGTTTCCATTTCTGACGATGATAATCATAGTAGCACGAACGCTGCCACATTACAGAATCAAGTTGGACTTAGTTTATGTGATTTTCAGTCATAATTGGACTTAAGACCAATCATCGGTTCTATGGTTCAGTTTAACCTTCACATTTTCATTAATGAAGATAAGTATCTTTCGCTTTTCTATAATTTGTAAAACGATTTACTTGGCTAAAACATTGTTCTCTTGGGTAAGATTTGAATCGAAAAAACTAAAAAACGATTGCCTGTCATCTAATATTGTAACAACTGGAGGACGGGCTCCATCATCCCTGACTGATTGACTGGATGATTATTTTAAAAGCATATCAACGCATCTGGGGTTATTCTATACCGTTAGGTTAGGGAATTGGTTTAGTTTCTTTGTTTAACGGCACACCAACCTTTCTTGGTTATTTAATACGATCGCTAGAAGAACAGTCGTGGTACTATTTAACCCATAGCTGGGATAAGGTGTTTCATACCTTTCCCAAGGGTATTTGTCCTAAAATAAACATATTGGTGCGACTTGAGTTCGCACTCGCTTACTCCACTTCCGTAGTCCATCGCTTTAAACATTACACCACGAGGACACCCTCTTACGTTTTCATTTACATTTTCGTATAGTTCTTGCACACGGTTATTGAAGATCAAGTATTCATATCTAGCATAAAAGATGTTTAAACTGATTCTTGTTGGTCCATAAATGGAAATATTTCAGGTTCTACCACAACGAGTTCGCTTAGACTTGGGATTAATGGTAAAGAGGACGTACTCTGGACTTTACAGATCTTCAGAAGTAGCGCTTCACCATCATATGCAGCTTAGTGTCACATTTTCGTCATCCCCGTTTTTGAATAGATATAACCCTTCTGCAGAGGATAGAGTACATCGTATTCTACTTCTCACCGACAGGGTACAAGGACTATTTTTCGTCTTGTACTTGAGAACTTACGCATTCATTTCTGTTTTTCATGTTTTTCATCTTCAAAAGACAACTGTTGTTTTTCTTTTAATCATCGACGACTTTAAACCATTAATATTACAATATACGGTTCGTAATTTAGCAGAAAATAAAAACCCGGACATCTTTCGTGCTATTGTGAATTATTCTATTTTATGATTCTTTCCATTGAAAGGTAACGTTAAATCTATTTCTTTTTTTTTTACAGTTTTGAAATTGTTACTAATTGTGGGGGTTTTGTGTCCAGTGTGGTCGATATATATTTGAAAAGTTTCCAATTGTTGAAACCAGGTACGGGCTTTCCAAGACATTTGGCAAATGGAATAACGGTTTTTCCCTTGAAGCAATATGTCATCATAACTGGATAAAACAATCTGGAATTAGGCTCATGACTGACATAATACATTACCAGGGGAAAATAATAGGAACCTGGTATAATACCTATGATACATAAACAAACACACACACACACACACACACACACACACACACACACACACACACACACACACACACATATATACATATATATATATATATATATTCAAACTTATAGAGTCCCGTGATGGACTGTTATATCGAAGTAAGGGTATTTGAACTCGTACTATTTCGTTCACATTTGGACTAATGCCCTAATACATCTTCTTATCTACACCATAAAAGTTTGAAGACTACCACTATCCATCTTTTACAAGGATGTCTTTGGCATTTCGTAATCCACGAAGATTGATATGCCATTTAATAAAGAAGAAGAAGAAGAAGAAGAAGAAGAAGAAGAAGAAGAAGAAGAAGAAGGTCGATATATCATTAACCGAAGAAACTAAAATAATCTATTCATCGGAAGTGATTGATACAATCTGACTTCTGTAGTGGCATATATCAACTGTCCGACAAACATATCTATCTATCCATCTATCTATGTGTGAGTGTGAATGTATGTGTGTGTGTGTGCGTGTGTATCTAGCACGTGGCAGATCAGCTATCGTCTTAGGAAATGAATAAATCTACCAGACTTCAAATTTTAGACGTTTCATTCTGTCTGATCCGCTTGAGTAATATTTGAATCCATCTTTTCTCCCAAGGCATCGGCAAAAAAACTGGGCTCATTGGCAGTTGTACGGCAACTGATCTAGAACAAAGAAAAATAGTGATTCAAACCAAATTTTGCACTTAAAAAATAGACTTATGTCGAATCCTATTTATGGTGGATGGGCTGGCTATGTAAACCCAGACAACCACCCCACACACATATGTGTGTACGTGTGTGTGTGTATACTATTGCTTGGTTGTAATGCAACCTCTTTATACGTCATCACTGAAAATGAAATATTTTAAAACAAGTTTAATAAAAAAATTAATCCTTTCTTTGCATATGATAAATATGATGACATATTCAGGCCAAAAAATATATATATGCAGGCAGAAATGTACAGAGATATGCCGATGACATATACACCAGCGGGAAAATATAATGTACAAAGGCGGAAAAAAAAAACTTAACAATATCTTAAACAATGTGAATATGATGCCTCACTCTTTAAATTTGACGAAAATCAATAAAATCAATCACATTTTCAAATAGTGTTCATGGATAATAACCGTTTGCTACAAAAGATACGACAGAAAAACCACAGACTCTCGCACAACTGTCTCCATCACGAATGTTCATACCCAAAACAACTCAGCGAAACCCTTCTCTATTCACAGTTTCTAATATTAAAGAATCTGTGGTGATTTTACCAACAGACACACACAACTGTTTCCATTACGAATATTCTCGCCCCAAACAGCTAAGTGAAACCCTTCTCTGTTCACGAGTTCAAAAACTAAGAAGAACCTCCCCAGATAATAACAAACGAAGACAGTGATAAACTAAAACAGAACTTCTTCGCACGTTGCTACATCTTTACTTTAATTATAAAAAGAGAACTATGGACTATAACAAACTACTAATAATAGAACAACATTTCCATTCAAACAGCAATGACCTCGATAATGCTGCAAAAGTTACTATCATAGAACGAACTGAAGAGAAAAAATATATTGAATAATATTACGATAATTATTGAAGCACGAAGATTATTGAATAAAACATCTCCAGACAAAAGCTGAAAACAGCGTTTACATCCTCAAAACATTGTTTTAAAATTGAATGAACAGATGGGTTATGATATAAACATCGTAATGTACAAAGATAAATATTTAACTCAAACAATTACAGCAACTTTGAAATATAACCCAGCCAGGTCTTGGAAATATCTCCCACCAGTAGAACTCACATTTAGGAGCCTAGGATAGCTGATATCATGAAATAGCTCATTCATTTGTTCTTTAGTTATTTACTCATCAACCGATGTGGGTTATGTAATAGCAACGCCAGTAGTAGCACGATTTAACTCATGATATATGTAGCTAATGGTGTTCATAGCTTTCTCAAGAGCATTAGTCCAAAAGTTAACGCACTAATTCGACTGGAGTTCAAACTCGATTACTACGATGTGGCAGTCTTGCAAGTTAGCCAGCTTGCATACCAATCCACACGCACACACACACACACACACACACACACACACACACACACACACACACACACACACACACACACACACATATATATATATATATATATATATCAATCATCGATTAGATGAGGTAAAAAGCAGACTAGTGAAAATCGAACTCCCTTATACTGGTCTGCTATTAAAGCTTACATCACACGATAGGTTAGCTTCAAAAATTAATTGTTGCTTAGATGAGATTCAAATCACTCCCGATATATATATATATATACACACACACACACACACACACACACACACATATATATATATATATATATATATATATATATATATATATATACATCGCTTATGGTATAATGATTTTTTGTCTTTGGAAATGGACACAGTGAACAGAGTTTAAATGGTGGAAGTGGCTGTTCACATTTCCCATTGAACGAATATCCTTGGGAAAGGCATGAATGAAAAAATTCTCTTTCCAGTTAAGAGTAAATACAGTAGCAACCAGAGCTGTTAAACGTAGTGAGCCAATCGGTCTAGGAGAAGGAAAACTCTGAATTGAAAACTATGAGAATACGCTTTATAATTGACGTTTTGTCGCATCCTACTCGTTTGGAAGGGTTGGTAAATACACACACACACACACGCATTATATATATATATATATATATATAAATATATATATATATATATATATATATATATATATATATATATATAAATGGGAATAACTGCCGCTATATTATGATTAATGAACACATACACGTGTATACAAGTTAGATACACCATTAAAAAATTCGTACTTTAAGCAGAGAAAACAGAGATATAAACAATTGAGAGAATTTTCAGTGTAGTAAGTGATTTTTGAGTTCATGCATGTTCTGGGAATTATTTCGTAATAAATTTTGAATGGTATTGGTGTCTAGGTTAGATTTTATGTTAGTTATTGAAATCACTTGGTATCTATTCAAATGCATAGATTCTGTTCAAATAAATCTTCATCGATTTATACAAACCTGTTTCAATGAGTTGTATAAAACAGAGTATAGTTTCAATTTTCATATTCTATTATAACCAGTAAGTATAATTGTAAAATATATCGTCGAGGAAAAACACTAAATGCAAATCAAATTGCTTATTTTTGACACTGTAATACAAGAAAGGTTGGAGGTGCTCGAAGAGTAATGGTTCTCGTCATTGAAAATTGAAACGGTGACCTAAGTTCAAATTCTGGACGAGGCTGTTCGTGTTTCCTATCGTGCTAAAATTCTTGAGAAAGATATTCATCCAACTATTCCCCCTCTTGCTATGAATAAACAGAAGGACAAGCTGTGTAGGGCAAATTGTCAATTTGCAAAATACACCGATTACACCTCTACAAAAAGGTAAGACTTCCCAATGAATGTCCTGTATATGAAACTAAACAATCTGATGGTGAGTTTCCAGTGATGCTGGAGATTTGGGGAATGCGAATCATTCCACCAGTGCCATTGCTCTCAGGTCAACTCTAGCCCGGAATGGTTGCACCTGATAGGGCCCTATCTATGGTTTGAATAGAACTAAACTGCATACTTACGCTAAATTGAATTGTTTGAATTAGAACTTTTTGACTAAACTGAATAGCTTGAAACAGAAATGTTTTTAACAATTAAATATTCAATTCAAATTGACATTTAAACGGCGTAGTTATGCTAAACTGATTTGTTTGAAATGGAACTGTTTTTTTACATTGAAACTATACTTACGCTAAACTGAATTGTTTAATCTAGAACTGTTTTTACATTTAACTTTGTGTAAACAAAATCTATACCCATACTAAACTGAATTGGTTGAATTAAAACTATTTGAATAAGCTGAATAGCTTGAAGTCTTTGTGAATTCATGCTAAACTAAACCGTTTGAAATAGCACCGATTATTTGCATAAAAATGGATTTGGCATTATATAAACTACAAAGGTTGATATATAAAATCAACCAACCACCCAACCAACAATCAAACAGTCGTGGAGAAGCAAAACTCTGATTAAAATCTATAAGATCTCCGCTCAAAAATGACCTTACGTCACACCCTGCTTGTGTGGAGGTGTAGATATATGCATCAATGCAATAAAGTTTATTTTTTGGCGATATCATTTTTGAAAATATAGCAGAATACATCTACAAAAATATTGTGTGCACTTTGTTTGACGTGATCAGTTTAGACTATTTTATAGCGCAAAATGTAAACAGACGAAATTTGATACATATGAATCAAATTTCGTTTGTTTACATTACCAAATTTTCGTTGAGCTGCAGGTTTGGCATTGAGGTATGTCATCAACCTTGACGTTATGTTAGGCAGGTTTCGACCCTGACTTGGAGCGTCTCGCATGTCTAGCTACGATGAATTCTTAATGATACAACAAAACAGTCTGTATATATAATTCTAAAGTCAATAGTTTGTTGGTAAATTTATTTTTAAATCTGTTAGAGCTTGTAATGTATCATATTGACCCTCGACCGAGCCGTCAATCAAGAGATGCACCTGTGTAAATAAGCGGAAGAACAGCGAAACAGGTGCATCCGGTCGAAGATATCGGAATATCACCTTGACCTGTGGATGTGGTGGAATTCGATGATGGTGGTAGATGCGTACGCCCACAGGAAGCAGGTGGGTGTCAAACAAAAATATAACCAGTTGCTATAGACGGCTTGGGTCCGTTCGAGTTCCAGTTGCAGTTTCAGTTGCAATTGGAGTCATTTGGGGACAAGATGCCGAATTGAGAGCCAGCGGCGGACAGAGGGCTTTGGGTCCTCAGTGACCCACGATGGAGCAGCCCTGCCAGAATGCGAAAGAAGTGCTGCTATGGTCAGAAGAACTTGGGGTCAATATGTAGCAGTCTGTCTCCGTCTCCAACTCACCTCTCACACACAACCAACATCAACTCTTTCGAGAATAAGGTGCTGTGAGAGGTATATTTTATAAAGAAGTGTGTTCTTTCATTCACTGAAGTCGTCATTATTGTTGACTATGTTTCTGCGTATGTAGTTGTATAATGGATATACAACAGTAATACTTGCAAACCTTTCACAAATTTTCAAGTATTGCCATTTATTGTTTGCACTCTGTTAAATAGTTTAAAGTATTGCTATCTAACACTAATAGTTTTATTTGCACACAGTTAAATGATTTCAAGTATTGCCATAGAATTTTAGGGATTCAGTTTATCAAGTATTCCTATCTAATTTAAGACTAATCATTTGTTTGCAATCAGTTAAATCATTCCAAGTATTGCTATTTAACATTACCAATTCTATTTAATATTAATAATAATCCAACGTAAATGAGTGAAATGTTCTATTTGATCCATAGATGAGATACAAACAGGTAATACCACTATGGATCAGAGTGGAACTGAGAGTAATGATAATAAAAATGGTACATCACATTACCCAAATTATAAGATCAGACGCAAGATGCTGTTCGACATTAGTTTTACCTCAGTGATGTTATCAATTCAGACTAATATCGTATTTGTGATTTTTCAATTCAAGTTTGTGTCATTTACGCTTCAGTCTTCTTGAGATGTGCGTTGTGAAACTGAATCTACTTCTAACGGAGAATATGTTTTATATCTAATATGGAGGATAATGGTAATGAAGAGACTTTCTTCCTCTACCAGAAAACCTGGTGGCCGGCTTTTTGACCGACAATAATAGGTCAAGCGCCAGAGCTATGGATTTTTGAAGAGAGTCAGTTGCTACTGGCTGAGCGATAAGCAGTGACCTAGATTTATGGTCTAGTGAAACCGTCTCTCAGTACAGAGCATGGACTAAGAATTTTGTACCAATACATTTCCTTATCGAATGGAGAATACCACTTCTTACATAATTTTTTTTTTTGAGCAAGCTCCAAGGGGAAGGTGAAACATTGATAATAAATTGAAAGAGATTTTTCTGTGACCATGAATCGGTTTTACCTTTCTTGAGGTGAACTCATCGTAATATTTTCGTCTCGTTTTTTCATTGATACACCGAGACAACTGCTATCAGTATTTGTAGCTACCGACCACCATTGTCTTCTATTTTGAGCGTCTCGTGTGATGTAACAGTTAGAGGGCTCCGCTACAAGACCAGTAGTATTAAGATCGATTCTCACTGGATAAACCTTAATTCTGGTCTTGAGTCTAGTTTAATGACTTCCTACATTAGCAAGACGCTTCGTGGAGCCAAAATTGAGGTGAAGGAAAACTTTATGTGAACTTACAAGTGAAATAGGTATATTGTGGAATTCGCGTACGCGCTCGAAAAATTACGGGCAGCGATACGGAATCACTTTAGGAGGTTTACCCACTAATTATCTGTGTTCATATATATAGCTAAAATCTTTGTTGTTGCGTATAAATAAATCAATATAATACTATCTATCTCTCTATCTACTTGTCAATATTTTAACTAAATTAAATAAAAGTATCAATACTTTCTTATTAATGGACATTTTTACAAAACACAATATTATTTTAAACGTTTTCTTTTTGCTCCATCGATTGCAGTAATGACGTGTTTATTAGTTAAATGAATTTTCTACATTAATCAATTTCTTATATAGTTAAACTCATTTGTTTAATCGTTTAATTGTTTGTGTTTGATTTTAACAAAATGTCATTTTGTTTACAAAATCAGCTTCTCTTTGTATTTTATACGCTTTGTATCGTGAAGCAGATTTTCATTCTCTTCGATTTATTCGTTTTATTTTATTACAAATAATGCAAGTAAATTTCCTTTGTTCTTTAATAGAACAACTTTTTTTTGCTTTTATTTATTTATTTTTTTGGTGGGTTGGGGTTTGGTTGCTGGAACAGCCTCTAGCTTTTACAACGCATTTATGTTAATAATAACATTACTTCGTCTGCTTTTCAGATTAATCATTTTTCTCTATCTTTTTTTTATAATTGTATTGTCCTTACATAAATTTTACAATATCGTTTGTCCATTTTATGTACACACATAAAGAGCGCTTCTTTACTCATTTACAAGTTATGTGTAACGATTCATGCGTAATTTTCTATTAGGACTATTTGTAATATTATAAACGAACTATAATCTATCTATCGATATATCTACCTATCTATCACAGTCTTTTTATATCTATCTATCTATCTATCTATGTGTGTTTTCACACACACACACACACACACACACACATATATATATATATATATATATATATATATATATATATATATATATGTGTGTGTGTGTATGTGTGTGTGTGTGTGTGTATCCCTCTGCTTTCTTATCTATCTATCGTAGTCCTTTTCTCCCTCTTCCTCTCCCCACTCTTCTCTCACACGATATATATATATATATATATATATATATATATATATATATATATGTCTGTCTGTGTTTGTGTGTATGGGTGGGGTGAGTTTGTGAATCGCAGTTCTTATGATATCTGTCTATCTGTCTAAGTCAATCTCCAATTATGACATTTCGAAATAAACTGTGAATTTATGTCGCATAGATATTCGGCATATTAGCAACTGCTATGAGACATTCCTAAAGTATAGCAGTACATTTTCTGTTTCCTTTCACTTGTGGCTTGAAAACATCATAAGATGTCGTTGTAATGTTTTTACAGCGACATCTTATGATGTTTTCAAGCCACAAGTGAAAGGAAACAGAAAATGTACTGCTATACTTTAGGAATGTCTCATAGCAGTTGCTAATATGCCGAATATCCATGCGACATAAATTCACAGTTTATTTCTGTTTTAAGAAAGTATTTCCAAGTGCGACTTTGCCTTTAAAAAGCATTGGTTTTCAATTGTGATGTATATTACTGGCTTTTCCTCTCAACACGTTGGTGGATAGTTCAGCATAAGTCATATTGTAATACTTTGTCTCGCACGAAAGATTGTCCAGTCGGCTGCGGGTGTAGATTACAACGACTGCTTCTCTGGAGAGCGATAAGTCCTCTTCCCCCAACGAATGACATGGGTATGACACTAAACAATCGGATGGTGCCGTTCCAAAAATGCTAAAGCTCTAGGGAATGCGGAGTTTCCCTTCATTGCCATCACTCCCAGGCACACTCTTGTCCGGAGTGGTAGCTCTCGATAGGGTCCGATCTATGGGTTAAATAGAACGAAATAGAGAACTTTTACTAAACTGAATTGTTTGAAATAGGACTGTTTTGACATTGAAACTGTGTAATTTTGCCAAACTGAATTGTTTTGAAATAGAAATATTCTTAAATAGAACTAAATTGTGTACATATGCTAAACTTAAACGCTTGAAATAGAACTGTTTTAACATTGAACTATTTTGGCATTTAACTGTTTGTAAACAAAAATCTATGATTATACTAAAATGAATTGTTTGAAATTTGATTCTACGTTAAATGACCCGAAAAGGATTTATACACTGTTAGCCTACCAACTAAACCATCCAACCAACCAACAATGTACGAAAGAGCCCGAACAATTCAGTTAAAAGTAAAGCTGAAGAATGATAAGGCATGAAAGCATGATACTCGTCATATGAAAGTTGCTATAGATTAACTCAATAAAACAACCTGCTATCCGTAAGTACAATAACATATCAAAATTAGAGTATTCTTCGACAGTATTAAAAGAAGTCTAGTGGACTTGCTTCACAATCTGAGATCTTTTCTCATTTAGAGACATAAACAGAAAAGTTAATCAAGATACAATGAGAGAATTGGTCGGAAGATTTGCTTATACAAAAAAGATCATTGATGCGATAAGAGTTTCTATTGCAGCAATGTATATATGCAACACTTCCACACATAGCAAGATGTTGTACAAACGCAATTTTAAAGTAGAGTACAGCTGGTTTTAAATGAAGAATTTTCTTTCAAGAAACCTGATTGACTTAATCATCACCATCATCAAGTCATCTACAGAGTTCCTTATCTATCTATCTATCTATCTATCTATCTATCTATTCTGTATCGTTTTGCTATTCAGACCTTATCATTCGTTGCTCTTGGTAGGTACGCTAACTTGCACGCTGTATTCTGGAGAGAGTTGTCCCTGTAAGTTTTTGCTGGTCGGTAAGCACTGGTGTGTCCAAGAGTAGAAGTCCATTGTAGAACGTTGTTTATCAGTTAGGCCGTACATATCAAACTGTGCCAAACATTTCTCGTTTGTCTTCATTGTCCGGTTTGTGAGATGAGAGGCCAGTGGTCGTAAAGAATCTATTTTGTTGGGTACTGCTTCCAGATTTTGTTCAAAACAGCCCCAAACATTCTTGCGTTGTTTCAATTGGTTTCACATTTAAAAAAAAGACAAGAGACATACAATACCCCATAAAAACTAAAACAGATTCGTACTACGAAGGTGATTTAGCGCTTCCTGCAAATATAGGCCGAAACACTGAGGCTTAGCATGGAACAGACAGAAAGAGTCACTAGCCTATTCGAGAACGCAAATAAAACAGAGTTCACAAGTTTTTATCAAAATGATGCCTTTTCTTCATTAAATTACGCGCCACTGAAATTAGTAAAATAGTTTACATATATCGGCATCAGTATCTGATCAACTGAATGTGATGTCTGCATACACATCGATGGTTATTTATTTGTGTGTTTGGTTGTGTTTTATGATATAACTGAATTTATGTGCTTTAATCAGAAAGGCGACATCTCCACACTAGACGGAACCTCTCTGAAACAGGTTGATAAATTCACCTACCTAGGACGCAGCGTCTCATCAACTGAAAAAGACATCGACACACGGCTAACGAAGGCATGGACAGCTATCGATAGGCTTTCGATCATATGGAAATCAAACCTGACCGATAAAATGAAACGCAGTTTCTTCCAGGCAGCGGTCGTGTCGATACTGCTATATGGATGCACTACTTGGACGCTGACTAAACGGTTGGAGAAGAGGCTAGACGGCAATTATACAAGAATGTTAAGAGCAATATTGAACAAGTCCCGGCAGCAACACCCCACAAGGCGTCAACTATACGGTCACCTACCGCCTGTCACGAAAACTATACCAGCTAGACGAACCAGACATGCCGGACACTGTTGGAGAAGCAAGGACGAGATCGTAAGCGATGTACTCCTGTGGACCCCCGCATATGGCCAGTCAAAAGCAGGACGGCCAGCATGAACATACATACAGCAGCTATGTGATGATACGGGATGTAACACTGAGGACCTGCCAGAGGCGATGAATGATAGGGAGACGTGGGGAGAGAGGGTCAGAGATATCCGTGCTAGCCGCACGTCATGATGATGATGATGATGATAGGTCATTTAATGTCAATCCCTCTATATACACATATATTAAATATATGTGATTTGTAAATGAATAATTTGTAAGCAACCTTTTTAAACGAGCACACAGTTCAATGATTCTAAGACTCTCTACATAATAGTAATATTCTACTTTAACAACAGTCATTTATTTGCACACAGTTAAATGGTTTCAAGTTTGGGAAGTTACTACATATTTATTTTTGACTCACAGATGGGACTCTAACAGGTACAACCAATCCAGGTCAGTGGGGATCTGCGTATCATAGTAATTAAGGGGTACTCCACGTTCTTCAAAGCTCCATATTTGGGGTCTTACTAACAATTAGTTTAGAGTCATATACAGGGTATTTTGGGGTGGGGGAGGGTCCTCGAAGCAACAGTATTATTTCTCGACTTCTCCAAGGCATTTGATTCCATACACAGAGGGAAGATGAAGTAAATACTTCTCGCCTACGGTGTCCCCAAAGAAATAATAAGTAAGTAAAGTTGGCGACCATAGTCGAGGGTAACCCGAAGGCTCCCTTTTCGATAGCTACTACACCAAGGTGTAGGGGAGGGCGCTACTCCTTCCCTGGATTGCTCTACTTTACCCTTGATCCGTACCTTATAATGCTGAGTGTTAAGCAAGGAGGCATCAAGTACCATTTTTTGAGTTTTTGGTATGACTCGACTTGGGATTGAACCCAGGTCTCCCGGGCCATTGGCGAACACTCTAACTGCTAGGTCAATGTCCGGTACAAAGAAATAATAATGCTGTATAAAAACACGAAAGTAAAGGTCCGCTCACCTGATGGAGACAGACTACTTCGACATTGTAACAGGTGTGCTACAAGGAGACACATTAGCCCCATACTTGTTTATTATCCGGCTAGACTAGGTGCTTAGAACGTCTATAGATTTATTGAAAGAAAACGGTTTCAAGCTGGCAAAGGAATGAAGCAGCACCATGCAAACTATTACGGACGCGGACTACACCGATGACATGGCGCTTTTGGCAATTACACCCTCCCAAGCCGAATCCCTGCAATATGATCTAGAATAAGCCGCAGGTGGCATAGGCCTCCATGTCCACGCAAACAAAACAGGATACCTGTGCTTTAATCAAATAGGTGATATCTTCACGTTAAAGGGTTGTCATCTGAAACTAATTGACAAGTTTACCTACTACGGAAGCAGCGTCTTATCAAGAATGACAACACATGACTAGCAAATGCATGGACAGCTATCGATAAGCTTGTCGGCAATTTCACAAGAATACTAAGAGCTGTGTTGAACAAGTCCTGGGGGTAACAACCAACAAAACTGAAGCTGCAGAGTTGCCTATCACCCATAAAAAAAAAATCTATCCAAGTTAGACGACCCAGACATGCGGTACTCTGATGGAGAAGTAACGACGGACCCAGAGGTGATGTACTCCTGTGGACCCCTTCATATGGACGTGCGAAGGAAGAACGACCAGCTAGAACCTATATACAACAACTCTGTTCTGATACAGGATGTAGCCTGAAGGCCTCTCAGGAGAGATTGACGATAGAGACGGTGGTGAGAGAGAGTCAGGGAGATCCGTGCTGGCATCACGACATGATGATGATGATGACTCCTCTGCAGAGTATTTTACTGCTCCACGCGACTGGGTCACAAACGAATTCATAAGGCGTCAACTGGCTGTGGATTATATTGAAATCAGTTCTCTCGAATAAAATAAAACGGTATTTCTTCCAATCTATAATCCTGTCGATAATATTGTATAATTGCAACCCTAGACTCTAGCCAAACCTTTAAAGAAAAAAGTAGATGGAAACTACACAAGAATGCCTCGTGCTATTTTGAACTAGTCCTGGTAACCTTAAAAAGCTAATCTTTCCTACTATTTGACCTAGCTGGAAAAAGAAGTGGTATACATGTATTTCCCAAGGGTGTTAATGCGAACTGAAATACAGCTCTGTTGAGGTTTTGAACTCGGGTTACCGATTCCATCTGCTACGGAACTATCCCTAACTCAAAGTGTTTCTTTTGCAAGTAACTGATGGCAGAGTTTGATCTAGCTGCACGAACAGCAATGGGTAGCACAAAGTTACATTTAATGGTGCTTCAGGGTTGGTCCTCGTACAATTGCAAACTCGATCATAGTGTACTGATAGGTAATCTAAATAGCTAGAATTTTTGAAAGAATCGTCATACTTAATACGGATGATCATTCTCAAGTATCACGCTGCATCTTTTCAGGGATCATAATACTCGACATGGATGAGGCTTTCTGCAAGGTAATACCATTGATACTTTTCTGGGGTTTCTAAAAAGATATTGCCTTATCCTTAAAAATCGTTCATCGGATATTGCAGGATGTACATTTTAATGGGCCCCACGAGAAGAAGGGCGTTATGTTTTCCGATGTGTATTTGGAAAGTGACATTCATGCAAATAGGGGATATGCTAAATACTGATAACTTCTCGGTCTTTACCTTTTAATTTAATAAAGTATATTGAGTTAGAGAGACACACAAAGCTAAAAACGGAAATCATTTAAAAGGATTACATACATTTTAATTTTATTCGAGTTAGTTTATATATAAAATTACGCACAAAATTGCTTTCAATACGTTGCTGAATAAAACAATCATATTAGAAATCAATAACACCAAGTAATCATTTATTAAACCAGGTTTTATTAAAACCAGTTGAGATATTATCGATATCATAAACTATAAAAACGTTGATTTCGTAGTGATATATAACACATATGGGGGAATTTCAAACGTATTAATAAAATCGACCGTTATAAGACAAATTTAACTCAGACTTTATTAAGGATAGGAATAACAAATAAAATGCTTATCAATATTAAGCAAAAATTATTCAATAATCATTGTGAATATAAAGTAAATAACTAAGGGAATTGTGACGTCAGTGTAGACGCTGTCCGATTTAGATGTCCAGGCAGACATGTAATCGCATTATTAATAATAAATCGTAATAATATACTCATATACATTCATACATACACACACACGCACACACACACACACACACACATATATATATATATATATACATGTATTAGAACATTTTAAGCAACACTTGCATATATATATATATATATATATATATATATGTGTGTGTGTGTGTGTGTTTGTGCGTGTGTGAGTGTGTGCAAGTGTAGTTTAAAAAGTTCCGGGCCTTACCCAGAAAGAATAGCTAAAGCTGATGATTTTTTTGAAACTGGACTCGTATAAAACTAAAAAATATAATCGATTTCTTTCTTAATTCATATGCCAGTGAGGCCCATACAAAGATTAGAGATGTGTGACAAATCAAAAATCTATGCGTGACTTAAAACTTTAACGAGCGTTATATATATATATATATATATATATATATATAAAGGATAAGTCAAATATATTCTTCATATGCTTTTACTATAAATTCCACTCTAACATTTGTTATTTTCAATCCAATGAACTTATATCATACTTGCATATATATATATATAAATATATATATATACTTGTACAGATTGTTCGAATAGGAGTTACTTCACATATACCTGCTGACCTCTACCGGTATATATATATATATATATATATATATATATATATATATCATCATCATCATGTCATGCCCAGAACCTCTCACTCCACGTCTCCCTATCGTTCATCGCCTCCGGCAGGTCTTCAGGGCCACGCTTTTTATCCTCACATAGGTGTTGAATGTATGTTCGTGCTGGTCGTCCTGCTTTTGCCCGACCATATGTAGGGGTCCATAGGAGTACATCACTTATGAGCTCGTCCCTGCTTCTCCAGCAATGACCTGCATGTCTGGTTCGTCTAACTTGGATAGTTTTCGTGATGGGAGGCAGGTAGCTGTATATATATATATATATATATATATATAAATCAAAAATGTTTTAAAAACAATTCTTCAAAATAAATCAAAACTGCTCTCTCGCTTATCATTATTAACACATCTCTGTATGGCTACCTCGTAACTCTCAGTTTCAAACATTTTTGGTGTAAGGAAGAGAAAATAGAGTCTCGTTAGTTTATAGTAGGATGGAACACAAGTCAATATTTTAGAGCAGTTTATGTTTTAATTCAGAGCTTTTCTCTTCTCCGAGGTTGGTTGTCTTACCAAGGCTAAAGAACCCAGTTTGCCTTTTTATTTACCCATAGCAGGAGGGAGAATAATTGGATTCATACCTTTCCCGAGGGTATTACTGCTATGTGAAATGGATACAGCTTCGCCTGAGATTTGAACTTGTGTCACCATGTGCATTTTGTATGCCGTTACCATTACACTACGGGCACCTCCAAATAAATATTTGTGTATA
The DNA here is from genome assembly GCA_963585895.1 of Sepioteuthis lessoniana. Taxonomy (NCBI): domain Eukaryota; kingdom Metazoa; phylum Mollusca; class Cephalopoda; order Myopsida; family Loliginidae; genus Sepioteuthis; species Sepioteuthis lessoniana. The sequence continues at coordinate 44,194,618 of OY757911.1, forward strand.
TATGCGTTTGTGTGTATGTGGTATGAAATATATGTATATATATATATATATATATATATATATAATCCCGATGTCTGTACAATCATCACATCAGGAATTTTTGTGATCTGATATATATATATATATATATATGTCTGTGTGTGTGTGTGAGTGTATATATATATATATATATAAACTTTGAACAAATTTGGCTGATGTGATCTATTGCGATGTGAATTTTTTTTTGTTAAATTCTAATGTTCAATATTGACCTTTCCATGATATTGCCCGGTCATGCTATGATCAGGAGAATTTTAAGTTTTCCAACTATTGAAAACTCAAAATTATCTGGGCGATGGGAAAAGACAATCAGACGGATACTGATCATCTCCTTTCTGTGATTGGCCTTGAAATTTGTAGATACTCAATGGAAGCCTGAATCTGATAGGAAGCAATTCAAGTGGCAAATTAGTTAGTTTCAGAAGCTAACCAGAAATGAAGCAGTTTTCTCCCGAACTTTTTTTCTGGCACGTGTTTGGCTTCCGGGACATGATGCATCATACTTTTGAAGTTAACTCTTGCGCTATTGAAAAGTCCGTGAGAATTAAGTTTACTTAGTAGCATAATCGGTGCGTCAAGCAACAGTATCAGATTATCTGAGGTATTCCCCATTGGTACAATTCAACTGAGAAATTCCATTGGATAATTAATTACCTGATCCTGAGTACTGACAGTTTTAAGTGATTTATAGGATCTTTCTTTTACTTCAGGTAACATATCAAGAAGTCTTAGGTTGATTACATTCTATGTAACAATTTTGTTGTGGTCTATTAATCGAATCTTCAATCTGACGAACTATTTTAAACTTAAAGCAGACAATTTGAATAATTTAAAACACATACTGATTTTAAATTGAAGAAATGTAAATGGCTCCTGAACCGGTATCATAACACAGAAATAATCCAAATCTTCTAAATATTATTATTTTATTCCTTACGAATATTTCATACCAAGAGTAACGAGTAACTTTTACTTAAGACTAAGAGATAATTTTCCTAAGTTCTCTAGGTTTCTACTAAATATTCAAGCTGATCTCAGCACTATTGTAGTTTGATCAATGTCAATTTTCCCATGTTTTTCAGTTCCTCCGGTATCTTTTTCAAGTTCTTTGTTATCTATCTATAAGTTTTAACGGGATGTCGATTCTTGGATAACACCCAGTTTCTGAAAACGCATTAGGTTATATTAGACAGAGTAACCTAACGCAGAATATTCGGTAGGAAACAGAACACGTCAGATAATATAAGACATTTAATTGTACACAACAAGGCTCGGAAACACAGTTCCCATCGTCGGCTGTACAAGAGTCACAATTGTTTAAGGAACAAACAGAAACGTCCATATAGAGACAAAGTGAAAAAAACTTACTCTTCTCGGGTCTGTAATATCAAGGAGGGAAGCTCCCCAGGAAGTACGAATCCCTACGTCCGTTCAATTCAAAGCCCTGTTCGTGAAAGAGGCACATTCCCCAGTTCACATTGTCACGTAAAAAAAAAAAAAAAAAAGAAGTCGTCATGTGAGAGAATTCCTTAAATACCTGTAACAAGGGAGATTACTCTGTTTAGTTTCTCAACAGATCCAAGTGATCCAACGATGATGAGTATTACTGTCTTCTTCATATTACTAAACTTTTTTAAACGCTCACACTTAAGGTATAGATATCTATTTGGTTTTTCTTTTTTATTTTAAATCTACCATCAAAAAGAACAGCTAATTCAAATAAGTGATCCTGTCGTTTATACTTGTTGATTACTAGTAAGTCAGGTATTTTCGCTGAGTTAGAGTGATATGTTTTTATCTCATTCTTTTTCACGGTATATTCTGATTTGTTGATATACCATTTGTCTGCATGGTCACATGTTAGTCCCTTGCACAATTCCTACTGCTGTAAGTTCCTCAAACAGTTGTGTCTTTTCTCGTATTCATTTTGAATTAGTTTGCTACATTCAATTACATGATTTGCTTCTCCTACTGGGTCTTGTATTTTCAAGTTTTTTGAAATTATTATGGTTCATTCGAGAGTTTTTGGACACCAACGTTAGCTGATGAACTTTGAGTGAGAGCAAATCTCCTCACATCTCCAGGAATCTTCTCAGTATTCTGGCCGCTCTTAATTCTGTATGGTCTCAACTTACATTCTTATTTCCAAGTCTCCGACTCCCTTTACCGATAATTTGGGAATTGTTTCACGCGAATCTATTACAACTGGTATCACGATCATCTTAATGGGCCATAGTTCTTTTAGCTCTCTAGTAAGGTCTAAGTACTTATCGCTCTGTTTGCTTTCTTTTAATGTTATTCCGTGGTCCACCAGCACGGAAACCTTCTCTATTCGGTAAGTTCTCTCTTTTTTTTTTTTGACTATCACTTGGCCTGGTCTTCTGGCCGAAATTAAGTGATATGTATGAATTTCAAAATCCCCGAGAATTTTGTGCGTCTCATTCTCCAGGAGGGATTCTGGTTTGTGCATTTACTACTTGTGCATCAGTTCAAATTTTGATTTCTTGCAGAATTCCCAGTGAATCAACTCGCCCACTCAGTCGTGTCTAGTCTTATATCCTCTTTGCGCTAATTTGCTGCATTCGCTTATCATGGGATTGACTGTTTCGTCTCAATCACAATATAAACTACATTTACTATTTTGTTGCATCTTATCCATTTACGCTTTAACTTGGTTTGTCCTTATGGCGTTGTTTTGGGTTTGTTTTTTTTTTACAATTAGAAGATATTCAGTTTTACTCTTAAGGTTTCCCTTTCTTATCCATAAACTCACAAACGTCTCTAGCGAATGATCATCAAACACTTCTGTCTTTTTTTGTCTTTTGCTAATCTTTCCACAGTTACAAGTAGTTTTCTGTCCTCTTTTATTAAGTCACTTCATTATTTTTGTGCTCATTCTCAGTCTTCTGTATTTATTTCAATCGTTCATTGCTCAATAGAAAAAAAAACCCCTGAAAGACTAAAAGATAATTCATAAAATCTTTGCGATAATTTTTTTCTTGAAAAGCATTCGACCCAAAATACTTTTTCATTAAATACATAGAATTAGACTGCTGAGAATGCTTATTTTATTTGAAAAAAGAATCATTACGCCATACTTAATGGCAATTTTTGAAGTTTTAAAGTTCTTATTAATTTTCTTCGAAAAAGAAATTAATATTTGGATGATTATGATTACATGTAAAATATTAGTTACACGTAATTATAACTTAAAAAAGAAAAAACCCAACGAAACTGTCCCAATAAATGCTTAAAAATCAGTGCAAATCTATCTTGACTCTGAGGTGCTTGTCTATCAGCACAGTCCAACGTGTTGCATACCCGTAATTCATATACAACTATACACATATACATGCCGAAACAAAATCAACAATAATGACCAACGAACACACTTATTTAGAAAAATATACCTCTCACACTTTATTTGAAACGGTTGCGAAAGGCTTATGTGTGAGAGATGAGTTGGAGACTGAACAAACTGGAACATATTGGCTCCCAGTTCCTTTGTCTTTAGCAGTGCTTCTTTCTCGTTCTGCTGGGCTGCTCAGTCGGAGGTCCTGAGGGCCCATAGCCCTCTGCTGGGTGCTAGTTCTCTCTACAGCATTTTATCTCCAACTGACTCCAACTAACTGAACCTGTCCGTTGTCCCGGGTTATATAATTGTTTGATATCCACCTGCTTCTTTTGGGTGTCACATCTGCACCCAATTCACCCCGTCCTCAGTCAAGGTTATACCCTGATATTTTCGACCGGATGCCCCTGTTCCCTGATCGATGGCTGGGTCGGAGGTCAATGTGTTACAAACGGCAAAGAGGAATTAGACACATGGTACGTTTTAAATACAGAAATAAACCATGGAGGAGCGTAATGGCTTATCATCTTAGAAAAAGGATTCGGCTATCGAAGTTGGAATCTTAATTTACGCTGCTTGCATTTCAAGAAGTGGTAATAAGTTTAGAATAGGTATAGCTCTATTTCCGTTCCAACTATGGGTATCCATTTGAGCCGACTAGTTTTTTTAATCTTAGTGTGGCAAATGGACTAGGAAAAAATCTGAATTTAAAACAGATGTCGGTCTGGACAGTCTATTCTTGTCCAAGATAACAACACGAATTGTGCTCCCACGACCAAAACAGGTTTCGGGATCAGTAAAGTATTTCACTCTGTTGATATTCCAATTTCAACAAGGTTTTTAGACTATGTGCATCTTTTTATCTACACTGGAATACTTTCGATAGGAAAGTAAGAATTCTTGGTTACTCAAATTAAAATCTGAAATTTAAAATAGGAGCTGTATTCTTTCTTATTGATGATATCTTTTATAACTTTTAATTGCAGAAAGGTTTAGTTTTCTCTATTAGTAAAAAATACCACTTCTTCTTATTTGTTTAGTAGTTGGAATATGAGAACCTTATTGGCTACGATCCATCATTTCAGTGACGTCTGTACTAAAGAATAGCGTTAAAACACATGTAATACATGATGAAAACAGTAAAATAAGGCGTAAGAATATATTCGGTACATTTGTATATTTACGAAAGACTAAGCCATTTTTCTTGATTAAATCTCAGTCATGTGGACATCGGGACGTCCCGTGATATATCCTTATCATCATAACCATAGGATGCGAAATGAATAAATATTTCAGTAAACTAAATTTAGGATAAATAAAATATGTATAAAATTCGCAATAAAAGACAAAATAAGCTAAGAGGGATTTAGAATTCAGTAAAACATATATATATATATATATATATATATATATATATATATATATATATATATATATATATATATATTCCACAACGAAGAAAATTCCATCATGCTGAGTTACTCGGTGGAATGCCTATGGCAAGAGAAGCATCTATCCGTCCACTCACTTTTGGTGAGTATCAATTACTTATGAAGTAATTTTTTTCTTGTACTCTCTCTCTCTCTCTCTCTCTATATATATATATATATAAAATATAAAAATATATAAATAATGATAAAACATTTACATTAAATGTACACAATTTGTAAGTACGCAATGTAAGCAAGTATACATAATTTTATCGTGTTCATATCTTTTCAAATTATGACTGTCAAGATCTACATTTTCCTTTTTTTAAGTAGAAGATTTATATAGAGAATTGAATTACAATGACCAGAAAATCCGGTGAACCCTTACGCATGACATACGGAAACACTGGGCAGCTATTTTGACCTTTTTAGGTCACATCAGCAGTCTATACCGTGATTTCAACCACTGGAGATCAAACCAGCAACCACAGATTGCAGTGCCGAAACTCTACAACTGAACCACTGTCCATATTGCTGACATGTGACGCCAAATCGACTAGTCATGGTAATTGCTCGGCCAATTGAACTGAATCTATCTTAAAAGTTACATCCGTACTCTTTCCAGAGGACACGGTCACCTCCAGAGGATTAGAAATACGCATCCGCATAATTATTTTTACCTCAAGGGAAAGGATATAGATCTAAATTTGTCTTTTTTTAATTTGAGGAATTATATTTTGAATTGAATTACTATGACCAGAACATTTTAGTGAACACTTACGCACGACATACGGAAACACCGGACAGCTGTTTCAACCTTATTAGGTCGAAATCAGCATTGTATACCATTATCTTCACCACTAGAGATCAAACCAGCGACCCCAGATTGATGACTGTAAAGTGTCTTCAGTGTTCTTTAATATTTAATGTGAGTTATATTCTTTATTGCGTCATTTACGATAATTTTCTCAGGTAATTCTTCTCGTTTTAAAACTTTTTAAGGCGTCCATGTGTTGTATAGCCATGAACAACTATACATACACATATACATATGCATGCAGAATCATAACGACGACACAATAAAGACAAGCGACACAGTTCTTTAGAAAAATATACCACTCACTTTATTGAAAGGGTTCAAAAGGGTTACTAAAGATTTTATTGTGAGAGGGAGTTGGGACCGAACAGAACTGCAACATATTATGGCCGTAACAGCGTTTCTTTCCCGTTCTCCTGGGCTGCTCAACCGGGGGCCTGGGAGCCCAGCGTCTCTGGGACATGTTCCTCATTCCAACATCATCTCTCCAACTGCAACTGCTCAATCGGGGGCCTGAGGGCCCCCTCTGCTGGGTGCTGATTTTCTCTACCGCATCTTATCTCCAACTGGTCTGATCTCCAACAGCTTGAACTTCCAGTGCACTGAGTTATATAATAGTTCGACTTCCACCTATTCTTGTGGGCGTCACAAATCGCACTCATTCAACCCATCCACGGTCAAGGTTATATTCTGATATTCCTCGACCGGATGCACCTGTTATTTACACTGGTGCATTTCCTATTTTGACAGCTTGGCCAGGGTCAATATGTTACACATTTTTACGTCCAAATCCGTTTTACATCACGAATTTTGAGACCCGTTAATGATGTAGGGGTTTTTATCGTTCAGGGTTTTTGGACTCGGGAGCCTACATAAAAAAATTGTGATATGAGAACAGGTAAAAAAATCATACATAGTAGTAGTAATCATTGTGATGTGAGATCATTAAGTTTATATGTCCCAAAAATTCACTCTGAACTGTCCAGCGGGATATATAGTGTAACGTTTATAGGCGTTAGTTCCTTAAGCTTCTAAAAAGACAATCGCATGTTTAATCCTGACTGCAGGCGAGTAACAATACAGGAATACTTAGCAATGATACCTCGTCATGTTTAATGGAATCAGAAAAAAACAACCCCCGAAGATTAAATAAAAGTTCCGTGTAGGAATCGGATTTAGACAAACACCTGAAGAAAGCCGGAGGATATATCGGCCGGAACGTTGTAAATATAACAATAACCATGATGACGATAGTGCAAAAACTCTGAACGATAAGAATCAACGAGGTTTATCTAAAAAATTCATACAATTGACGTTAGAATGTTGTGAATATATCAAGTTAAATTCGTTGCTTTTTAAAAAATAAATTTCATTGAGTTTCCCCTAAAGAAATATATCTCAAGAATGTTTTACGATTTTTCAAAAAATATCAAACAAATATATATTGAAGAACCCCCACCCCCGAAAAGTTTATTGAAATTTTCTTTTACATAACATAGACCTTATGATATCATGTACTATGTGAAAGTAAAATATTGTCCTTCTGGGCAGTATTTTAATTTTCTTTTTCATTCTTTTAAATGTCAGCATTCAAGATTGGTATTGAAATTTCAAAAATTTTTTTTAGTTAAATATAATTCATTTCTTCACGTATCTTTTTTTTTTTTTTTTTTTAAATATATACAACTTCAATAAGACCAAGCTCATATAAGTTAAATAAATCATAAAATAAAATGGAGCAATAACAACAAGATACGGAGCTTTATAGAGAAACAATTGAAGTTTAATATTTAATATCAGTTACTTTATTGTTAACCTCTGTAGCAGAAACATTATTTTTAAGAAGGCATTTTATGTGTTTGATTTAACATGATTTTTGTAACTAATTTGAAAGGAAATACTTAGTAAAAGCTATATAAAACGATACGATGCTTGTGTCACAGTTAAAGTCCAGTGAGACCCTCTGTTTCTTTAAATCTCTTGGAGATACTGATGGTGTTTAACTACGCATAAATTTCTATGGTGGACCGACCAAGGATTAAATTGTCAACATTTAAAAATTGGTGTAATTTTTTGATTCTAATAAAGGTGATAGAAAAAAATGAGCAACAACCATGCCTGTTATTTTAAGAAAGGTAAATATGCAAGCAAATAACTTAAAAAGCACACTCACATCCTCTGAATTTAGGGAAATGTTTGTTTGCTGGTTTGTTTAGGTTTTATGGTTTTTCAACCATTGTATGTTATTTAATGCAAAATCAATTTTTATAGCAAATAAACAGTTCGATTTCAAGCAATTCAGTTTAGCATAAGTTTATTTGTCAAAAAAATTTCTACTTCAAGCTATTAAGTTTAGTCAAACAGTTCTAATTCAAACAATTCAGTTTAATATAAGTTTATTTTTGTTCACACACAGTTAAATGTCAAAACGGTTTATTTCAAACAATTCAGTTTAGCATAAGTACAGTTCAATGTCAAAAACCGTTCCATTTCAAACAATTCAGTTTAGCTGATAAAAACAGTTCTATTTCAAACAATTTAATTTAACATAAGTTCTCAGGTTTGATATCAAAACAATTCTATTTCGAGCAATTCAGTTAAGCATAAGAACGCAGTTTCAATGTCAAGACGTTTAGTTGAGAATAAGTAGGCAGTTTAGTTATATTTGACCTATAGATTGGACCCTATCAGGGGCTACTACTTCAGGCCAGAGTGTAACTTGGAGCGATGGCAATGAAGGTGTACTCCGCATTTCGCAAAGCTCCAGCATTACCATCAGATTGTTTAGTGTCATATACAGGACACTCGTTGGGAGTTCTTACTATTCTGTAGAGATGCAGTCGGTATATTTTACAGACTCAGCTGACTTGGCAAAAATTTAGGGAATACACAACCCATGGAATCTCTAAGAGACAAAAAATATGTGGTGTATGTAATATAATCGTAGAAGAAAACACTATAACCTCGAAAAAAAACCCAAACAACATTCATGATAAATACAAATCTAAGCTCCAATTAAAAAAAATTGTCTATATAATCGAACTTTTCAACTGTAAAGAAGTATACATAGGATCAACTCAGGCTCAGAACAATACGGTATCCTTTCATAGGAGCAAAATTAAATTACTAAAAAATAGAAAACTGTTTAAAAGCATCTTTACGAATGCTGTTATGGTCTCTTTAAAATAATGCTAATATTCCGAACTGACGATTATTTGTAACTTCTAGTAAAAGAAAAAGTTACATGGATAAATTTAAACCTCGATTAAACAAAGTCCAATTTCGCAACGCACGCGCGCGCGCACACACACACACACAGAGAAAACCAGACTTCAACCAAACACTCACACTCACAAACTTATACACACAAACTATCTTAAAATATATTGTTGTCACGCTCAGCTTAGTGAGGAAAAAAAGCGAAAAAACAATAAAGAAAAAACAATAACCACCTGTTCATTGAATACCTATTAACGCGCTCTCACACACATTCAATTCAAAAAGAAAGAAAGAGAAAATAAGAAAAATAGGATGCGCATGCATATATACGAATGTATACTCTCACAAACAGAGACAGTATATACCTGTTAATACGAAAATGAAAATGGAAATAAAAAAAATCACATCCCCGTAAAAACAAACACATTATTAGCCTCTTGAAAAGGAACAGAACGTCCGATGCACGTGCTGTGCATAATGAAGTAAAACCCTTAAGTTACAACGCTGGAATTCATTTGCTGACCTATTTATCTTAAGATATTTACTTTTTCCTCATTGGACCAACAAAAAAATTCAAACATATACGCATATATATATACATATATATATATATATGTATATATATATATATACATATATGTGTGTGTGTGTGTGTGTGTGTGTGTGTGCATTACAACTCAAAAGTAGTGGTATTGTCTATGTTGATACTGCCAGAAATTTCGAGTGGGTTGTTTTAGTTGGATATTACGGCATATCAACCCTTGTAGGTTATTTAATACTAAATCTTGTAAATACTTTTATTAAATATATATGACTTGCAAACAAATAGTTCTTTGGTAATATTTTAAACAAGTCAGATATCATTTATTTCTACGTATTTAGATGGTTTCAAGTATAACAACCAAAAACTAATAGTTTTATTTGCACATTGTTCAATGGTTTTTAGTCTTGCTATGTAATACTAATAATCTAATTTAACAGTTATTTGTTTGCTAAACAGTTCCGTTTGATCTATAGATGAGACACTAACATGTATTTTCACTCCGGGTCAGAGTTGACCTTGGAGTTATAGTAATAAAGGTGTACACCACATTCCTCAATGCTCCAGGACTGAAGCCTCACCATCAGATGCAGTTAATTGTCATATACAGGAAACTTGTTGGGCGGGGGTATTACCTCTCAGTAGAGATGCAATCGGTGTATTCTACTACCTCCTACCCCAGCTAACTTGGCGGCGAAATTTTGATTTTAAAATAGTGTTAGAAAATTATGATAAAATGAAAAGCATTTAAAATGTATAAGAATAATAATAACATCATTGTTATCATCATCAAGTCATGGTGATAGCTCAATTTTCCTTGACTGTCTCTCATCGTCGGTCTTTATCAGCCATTGCGCTTTCCTGGTCCCACATAGTCTGTCCAGTGTTCACACCTAATTAATGAACTTAAGTCTCTGCTGGTTGGTTTACACTGGTGTATCCATGAGCGGGAATCTATTGTGGAACGTCGTTTATGACTACGTCTCTGCTTCGCCCTGCATGTCTTGTCAATTTTACTTTGATGATTTGTAAGATGGGAGTTAGATGATCGTATAGCTGGTGTTTGTGGGGTGACATTTCCAGAATTTGTTCAGAACAGATCGGAGCTTTCCTATGTAGTTTCTTGCAAGCATCTCTAATTACTACATTACAGTCCAAGTGGTGCAGTCATATAATAGTTATGACACGGTTACAGCTTGGAATAATTCCCGTTTTATTTCATCACAGAGATTCGATTTCTATGTTGTCGTTAACCGATCAAGCGCAGTCCATGCCTTTCAGATGCGTGTACTGCCATTGCTTTCAGTAAATGAGATATTTTTTCTTAGGTAAATGAAATGGTTCACTAATTTCAGAGGCTTGCCATTTAATAGTACTATTTTGTTTAAAACACATAAACTTTGTTTTATTTGAATTAGAATAGAGATCAATGCCCGTGGCTACATGATCCAGGCTATGCGACCGAGCTGGTGTATTTGCAAGAAGCACTTGATCTTCTACAAAGTTTGGATCCGTAATTGTTTCTACGTGATATTGTCTACTTCTTGTGTACCATAAGACCAACGTTTTGTGCTGTAAAGAAAGAAGTCCACAGAAAAAGAAATACTCAAACTCGAAGGTAAGGGGAGAAAATATAGCAGTCGTTTATTATTTAGCTACGATCACTGCAACTCGAAAAGTTCATTTTTGTTGCGTCCTTCTTCTCCCTTCCTCTCGGTGGTGACAGGGTGTGGGTGAGAGCTGGCTGTTTGGCACATGCCTGTCATAGCAGATAGGTCGTAGCAGACTGGGGTGGGACGGGTCGGGGCCACCGGAACCTTTAATGCACCCGTTTTGACAACTGCCTTCAACTCTGCCAAAATCTCAATACTTGTTTTCTTATATTGAGATTTTTGGGAACAAATCTAGTGAAACACGTGATTAGACATCTGTGATTATTTTAAAATCACGTCTAACTTTGCCGGTCATTCTGCCCGCACGCGCTAGTCTCGTGACACCTTCACTGATTGACGACAGCGCCCGTCCGTAATATTACACTTGACTTGTTCGTTTGAAATTATTATCTTTCCTTAGGTCTGCAAAAATGGCCAAGGAGACCGTAGTTCATTTCCAGTTCGTGTCATACCAAAGACTCAGAAATTTGGTACTTGATGCGTCCTTGCTTAACACTCAGCATAATACGGTACGTATCAAGGATAAAGTTGAGAAAACTAGGCAAGAGTAGCACCCTCTCCTACAAATCACTGGCGTATCTATATTAGAAATTAGAAATAATAATGAATAAATAGATCATTGTTATAGCATCCCAAAACAGCACCATATGGGCCAACTATGATTAAGCATAGATTTTTAAGATACAACAGAATAGAAAATGTAAGTTATGTGGTGATAGAGACGAAAAGATCAATCACTTAATAAGCGAGAGCAGCAAATGAACCAAAAAATAGTATAAGAACAGACACGACTGGCTAGGGAAGGTGATCCACTGGGAATTGTGCAAGAACTGAAATTTGACCGTTCGACCAAATGGTACACACAGAAACCTAATTCAAAGTACCATTTTTTAAGTTTTTGGTATGACTCGATTTGGGCTTGAACCCTGGTCTTTCGAACCACTAACAAATACTCTACTCATAAGCCCAATGGCCCGGTGTAAATTCTCTTTATGCATGTTCATTAAATGTATACGGTTTGGTTTTGTTTGGTTTCATGGCATATCAACCTCTGTACATAAATTATGCCAAATCCTCTTTTACATATCCTCTTTTATATTAAATATATACGATATCGTTTGGTTTGGTTTCATGACATATCAATCATTGTAGGTCATTTAAAGTGAAATCCTTTTTATACATGTATATTAAATATGTATGATTTGCTTTGGTTTGATTTCATGGCATATCAACCGCTGTAGGTCATTTTGTGCCAAATCCTCTTTATACATTTATATATTAAATATATATGATTTATTTGGTTTGGTTTTATGACCTAACAACCATCGTAGTCATTTAAACATAAATTAAATATAATTTTTAAACACACTTTGCAGAAAACATCCTTAAAGAAGCCGGCGTTCATTTTTTGTAGATAGTGATGATAATTTTTGGTAGAGAAACACGAAGAACTAAGCGACCATTTAACTCAGAGACTCAGGCGGAAAAAATGAAATAGGAGAGACCTTAAAATAGTACTTCACTGTCGTCTTAAAAGTAATCGTACACAAAGTCGGTATAGAAAAAGAATGATAAAAACTGAGCAGAATATGCTTGAATTAATACAACAAAACAAAGACTTGCCGATGAAGTTAAATGATAGTAATTAAAGGTTGGTTTTCTGACCTTGAGATACTAAAAATATAATTATAAATAAATAGAGGAGAATATCTACGAGAACAACGCGTGAACAGAAACAATAAATAATGAAAATACAAAATTTCCTAACCAAACCGAAACGCAAAATAATGAAAACATTAATAAGTGTGATTTTTACAACGACCAGAAACGGCACAAACAACATAAGGATCAACTGAACGACTATAACTAGAAAACAGAAATGAGAAGGGAAACAACTGTATGGATATTTCAAGCGACAAACAGACGAGTTCACACGAGATGACTTGGATTTGGTTAGGAAAGGGAGACCTGCAGTGAAAAACTGAATCACTTGAAATAGCAGCACAAACAACGCCATAATGACCAATTATGATGTAATTAAAATAGATAAAACGCGACAGAAAAGCAAGTGTTGGTTGTATGTTGATATAGATGAAATGACCAATCACATTATAAGAGAATGAAGTGAAATAGCGCGAAAAGAGTGCAATACTGGATATAACGGGGTGGGAAGGTGTTCCTCTTGGAATTGTGTAAGAAATTGAAATTTGACAATTCTATCAAATGGTATCCATCCTGGAGAATAAGACACACAAAAAGATCTGGGAGATTTCGAGATAAAATATGATCATCTCATTCCGGCCAGAAGACCAGACGTAACAAAAAAGAACTTGCCAAAAAGTGAATGTTGCCAGCCGGGCGAACCACAGAATCAAAAGCAAAGAAAGTGAAAAGAGAGACAAGTACTCAGACCTTGTCAGTGGACTAAAAAAGCAGTGATACATGAGCGTGATATTGGTATCAATTGTAACTGAAGTGTTTGGAAAGATCCCCAAATGTTTAATAAGAGCGCTAGAAGAGTTGGCAATCAGAAGACCAGAGACCGTCCAAACTGCGGCATTGTTGAGGTCGGCCAGAATACTAAGAAGAGTCCTGGAGATTTGATACGGCTTGCTCTCATTCGGTCTCTAGTGAAAGAGCATCAGCTGACGCTGGTGCAAAAAACTCGCAACGAGTAAAGCAATGATAATAATAGCAGAAAATTTATAGATGAAACAGTGAATCACATAATAAATGAATGCATCAAACTAGGTCAAACTGACTCTAAGATTTAGTATGACGAGGTAGGATGAATTTCCCCTCAGAATTATGCAATAAATCAATGTTTGAGCATGCTGACAAAGGGTATATGCATAAACCCGAATCTTTTCTGGAAAATAAGATGCATAACATTCTCTAGGATTTCAAGATACGAACAGTTTACTCACTCTCAGCTAAAAGATAGGTGAAAAAAGTTGTGGAATATGAAGGTAACAAGGAAACCAATTATAGTTGGTGCGCTTGAAACGATCCCAAAAGCCTGCATTGGGGAATTTGTCGATCAGAGGAAGAATCAAGACTATCTGGACCAGAGAGCAGTTAATATCAGTTAGTATACTTACAAGAGCCCTGGGTAGATTTGTTGTCACTTGTGTGAAAAACTTGCATGCAGAAGAAATATCAGATAGAAGAGGAAAGTTTGCTGCAACTTACGGTAGGAATTGATTGCATTAAGAACGAATATTTGGCTCATTTTCTGGTGGAGAACAAGTGGCAAGTCTATTTTCAGATAAAATGCTACCATCTTCAATCTGTCGCGAGGCCAATAGGAATAAAATACTAATTTTAGAGTTTTCGTCTTATTTTTTTATCGTTATTTCTTTGTCTTCTTTTCCATCTTTTGCTCATCACTACTCAGTCCGTCCATTCTTTGAACCTGTCAATGTGTCTGTCTGCGCAGCCTCTTCGTTACTTTGTCAGTTTGTTTTGGGCCAAATGGCTGAGCCAGCATTATTTCCGATATCACCTGTCTGTCTGTCAAAAACATAACTTCGTCAAGTTTTATATAATAATAATCTAATTTCTGCATGTCAAGTTGTCGGTCAATTACACATCTATATACTTTTCAGAGATCAGCATCAACGAATATTTTTTTTACTTTTCTTTCAAGCAAATTCCATGCATTAAGGCATCAATATATATATGTATATATATATATATATATATACTAAATAAAATAATTGCCCTGGTGACAAGGCTTACAACATGCCGACTGGATCCTTTACAGTAAGGGTACCCCCCAACAAATAAAGGTCTCTCTTGGGTATGACATTAGACTCCTTTCGGTGGTGAGGTTTCACATGGAGATCTCTTTGAGTGGATTGTTTTGTTGACAACTTTTATTCTTCGAAATATGTCCGAATCTTTTCTTAGGAATAGTTCCCTTGGTATTCAACACTCTCATTCCTACAATTCTTTTATTAGTCAAGGGATATCTGGAACACCTATTTTGATATCGTGTGAAGCTGTAACATCCTATTGCATTTATTTTCCTCCACGTTCTCACATGTTACGTTGATATGAATTTTCAGTTTCAGGAACAGGAAAAAGTAGCAAGCATCAAGGTCTAGTGTGTATAGAGTTTTTTTTTTGTTTTTACACAATACTGGGTTTCATCAAAACCATTTTGTTAAAAAATTATTAAAAGTGGCTTCATATTTTTAAAGATTAACACTGACATGTTAAAGCAACATCATTATATCTAAACTAGTCCGGTGAAAACTGATTCCATTTGGAATGGTCAACCGAATTTTACTAGGAAAGTAGATTTTTGTTGGTCTCGTTTAATTCAAACTTTCGTACATTTCTATTATGTATTTTATATGAATGTTACCTTTCGATTCATAAATAACAAATAACATAATCAAATTCTCTGAGTGTACAATATGCATCAGTAATTTAAGGAGAAAAGTTTTAATACAACTTTGATTCACGTTTTATGAAATATAATTTTTTTTTTCGATACGTGTATTATATTCATATTGAATACACTGAATTTTACAGTATTCATCATTTTCTTTTAATTGTTTCGCGATGTATCAGAGAAATAACATGTGTTTATCATATAGTATCAGTGATTATGTATTTCCTAGACATCAAGTTTTTTTTGATAGAAAAATATGATTTTTTACCAAAGAGAAAAAAATTAACTTTTCCTAATTTCTAAGTCAGAGAGGCGTATGGTCTTTTTTTGTTTTTAAAATGATTGAGATAGTTTCCACGAAAGATTGCCTCCAATTTTTTTGTCGTGTGACTCGTCTGATGGTATAGACTCATCAATTATTATTGATTTTCAGTTTCTCTCCGATGCAATCGTCAACATATATATATAACATTTTTGCCATAGAAAAAAAGAAAGGACATAAAATATACTCTGGAATTTCTGCTGAATATTGGAAGCAGAGGCTTTATAGGCATTCTTTTTCTAACCCTTCCTTAAGAAACCAAATAACCCTTTCTAATTGATTCTGGATATTGCAACATTTGTTAGATGGAATTTTAGTAAAACATTAACTACCCCAAGTAATTTCAGAAGTAGATGTAATCTCTGTCAAGAAGAATAAATAGTATAATAACATATAGAAATACCAGTAAATTACTAAATCGAAGAAATGAATTAATATTTAAATGCCACCATAAAATCGATATAAGCTCATGTGAAATTACTTTAGGATATATATATATATATATATATATATATATATATATATATATATATATATATGCTTAGATTTAATTGAATTAAATGTACTTTGGGTTTAAGTATATATGTTTATAAGATTTCATCTAAATTGATTTTTATATTTTTAGCAACTGTTTTTATTTTTTCAAATCATGTTATAAGCGATATAAGGTATAACTTAATTTTGTTTTTAGTGTGCATATTATAAATGATATTTTTGTAAGTAAAGTTGTCGAGGTTAGTCGAGGGTGACTTGAAGGATCCCTTTTCAATAGTTACAACACAGAGATGTAGGGGAGGGCGCTACTCCATTCCCTGGATTGCTCCTCTTTACCCTTAATCCATACCTTATAATGATGAATTTTATTAAGCACCATTTTTAAGTATGAATCGACCTGGTAGTGAACGCCGGTCTCCCGGACCATTGGCGAACTCTCTAATTTTTGTAGTACATAGTAATAATTATTTATATTAATTAGTATGAATTGCTATTGGTATTATATATTAAATGTTAATTATCATATCAATTAATAACATACTGTTGTAGTTGTTGATTTCTGTTTTTGTTTTTGTTTTTGTTGACATTGATGTTATTAATATTCATAATTATGAATTGATAATTAGTATATAGTAATTATAGGCTTTACGATTCGTTGTAATAATTGTAATTGTAATATTAATTGTGATGATAATTCTTAATATGGTATAATCTACAATACTTGGTATAATTTCATTTATAAATATAAAGGTCAGTGGTTTAGTAATAATATGAATATTTAGATATGTATGATATACTTGTAATCTTGAGGTTATATAATATTATGTTGTATATATATATATATATATATTATATACATGTATTATATAATATTATGTTGTATTTTTTCATAATTCTAGATAATATCTTATCAATAACTGGTATAATTTTTATTTTTACTTTTAATGTGCTCAATTACATTGAAGAATATTAAAATGAAAATTTTCTTTTTTTGTTTTGATAAAAGAGATTTAATATAGAATATATTTTAAGATATAATTTAATTTTATGAAGAAGATATTTATTCCAATGTTAGTTGTTTATAGTAGATAATTTTCTCTCGCAAAATCTATTTATTCCTTTATTTTACATTTTTACATATCTCCTTCTTTTGGATTTAAAAGTTTGTTTGCCATTACATAAAAAAATAAGTCGAAAGGGAAGTGAAGTCAAAAATTGATATATCTTGATACTGAAATTGAATGTAATTTATCGACCAGAGAGTAAAAACAAATGGTCTGGTCTTTACTTAACAAGCCAAAAAAAAAAAAATAAATAAATAAAAGAAAAGCAAATGAAATTTGGGTTCGGGAGATAGGGTGGCCAGAATTTTGTGGCTTTTTCTAAATCTTCATAAAATTTCCTGATTATTTCTTTGTCTGAATATGCAGATCTAACATTTTAAAAATATATGGTCTGCTGAAATAAATACAATTACAAAAAATATGAGTAATTTTTGAAAGTTTTTCTTATATATATATATATATATATATATATATATATATATATATATATATATATATATATATAGTTTGTTATATTTATAAATGCATGCATATATGACAAGAGGGCATATTTACCTATGCTAGAATAAAGTAGACACGGAACCAACGGTGCTTAGTAATTCTCAGTTTCTCACCTATGCGATCATCATATAAGACTGATAGTCACCAAACGCGATTGATTGAACCACGCTATCCTAACACACACACACACACACACACACACACACACACACACACACACACACACACACACACACACAAACACACACACGTATATATATATATATATATATATATATATATATATATATATATATATATATATATATATATAAAATGACATCTTATTTTATGCATTAGTAAATCCATTATTTTTTCATATATATATATTTTCATCTCTTTTTATCATAGTTTCTACAAGGCTGGATATTTATGGGCCACTAAATAATGGAAATTTATAATAAAGACTTAACTTCAAATGGAACGATAACTCAATGACTATAACCAAAGCTCGTATTCCTATGATTAATGACTACACTCTTTATACTAAAAAGTCACTTATGATTAGATAAGGGTTTTCATTTGCAGTCTTGCTATCATCTAATTTTTTCTAGTCTGTACTATCCTTTTGTTACATTATGTCAGTGGATGATGCTGCTGCTGCTGCTGATGCTGGAATTAATTTAATTTTAGAAGAAATACATAGAAAGAATAACCCGATCAACTGAAGGAATCTTAAGTGCGGGTCCACAAAGAAACAGATAAAGAGATGCTTAAAGGAATCGTCCCACCGAAATCAACAGAGATAAAGTAATTAACAAGAAACCCCAGACAGTTTGGCTGCATTTGTCCAGAAGATCCTTTAAAGTTCACATTGGATGTCTGGTGAAGGATCTTAGGTCTAAGTTGATATCCGAAATACAAATTTAAAAAATATAATATATATAAGAAAAAAAGAACTGGACGGTATCGAATTTAGAATAGGATAGATAGAAATGCAATACTGCAAACATAAGAAAAGAGAATGACTAATATATATATATATATATATATATATATATATATATATATATATATATACAACTCAATATATATAAGGTAAACATCTGTCTAGTAGCTCCCACTCTAGTCACCTGGCATTCATGCAGGGTTGAGTTGATTGCTCGGCGTCGGTGGCGCCACAATAATGGAATTAAGGCGGGGCGTATAACTTTTTTGACCAACTTTGCATGAGTATCGATTCGTGCATGGTCCCCGCTATAAATTAGCCTTGTGCCACATTCTGAAGTTACCGACTGTCATTGCGTGGGTTTGACCGAAATCAACAGAGGGCGTGTGGTCTCAAAACAGGAAGGAACTCTAGTAAGTTTAAGAAGTCAATTGCGGTCAAGATTTAAGTGTTACACACACACACACACACACACACACACACACACACACACACACACACACACACACACACACACACACTCTCTCTCTCTCTCTCTCTCTAAAACCAATTGTTTTGACTGAATATTCACAAATATATAATAAAGATAGCTGTGAAATGATATGCTTTAAGTTTGTGTCGGGTAGTTTAACATGACCAGCAAGCGACCAATTATCCTTAAGAGAAACAAGGATCAAACAGAATCTGACTGCCTTTCAGAGAAGTGCCGTGTGGAGATAATCGAAAAACTGACTCGCAACAACACTTAGTTGATAGGAGGGGTTAGGTAAATTAAAGAACCTTGTAATGACTAGCCCTCATTGAAACAGCGGTCTGGCGCTTTCAACGCAACACAGGTTCTCCCTGACAACCGGCCACACCGTCATTTGTCCACGTTTCTACTCGAGCACATGTTCATTTGGTAAACTGTGACAACTTTACACTGTATTCTGTACTATTTGGCAAGGCATATGTCAACGATTATAAGCTGCTTTTTCTTTTTTTTAATTTACTTATTGTCCAGGCTGTCCAATTTTTATTACATTGCTGGCCACAACGAACTTTCATTTGTTTTCTTGCACACACCCGTCTTTTCCCTGTAAATCTGAAATACTTGACTATTTTGTCTTCACATAATCGGGGAAATCTTCTGATTAGACGTTTCCTATCATTTGGATACCCTCAGAAAACTACTCTGGCCCTCAAACTGTCTGTGAACCAGGTGATGTGTTCCACCAGCGTAATTTCTGCTTTCGGAACTTCGCGACCACGTCCTTCACTCAGCTGCACTTTGAGTCCGATCTATGGGCCACATAGATTTGTTTAAAAGTTATTTGGTTTTGATAGAAATGATTTATATTCTATTAAAGTTAGCAAATTATTTTTATTAAGAATACTTTCTGGAATCTGTATTTATATTTTGCGCGGATTATAATTATTTTCCAGAAACTTTGCGACTGTGTTCAAATTATATGTACCATATAAGAAAAATTCATATCATACTGAGCGCAAATGCTGAAAGACATAAATAAAAGTGCAATGAAAACGGATGACAATTTCGTCTTCACATCGTCGTGATCTTCCAGTTGGTCGAAACATTTGAAATCTTGTTATATTCATAATTAAACATTTATAAATTAATCGAATTTCGTTATTCAGTAACACATAATGTTTTGATATGCAGTTAAACAAATAAATCAAGCCAATCCTTAGATAAAGATAAGCTTGCTACTTAAAACTACATTGATCCTTACTCCACTCTGTCTCGTACTAGTAATACTTGGAAGGGTCCCATGTATGAGTCAAGTAATTATGTTTAAGAATTATTCGGATTAGATTGAAATACTTGATATCATATTACTCTGTGCAAACAAGTGCTTATAGAAAAAAAAAGATCGGATTAAAAAAGGCTTGGTTTAGTTTGGTTTTATGGCACATCACGTATTGTAGGTTATCAATGTCAAATCCATGGATATACATATAAACTCTTCTATTTCAAACAATTCAGTTTAATATAAGTATAGTTTTTTGTTTAAATGTCAAAGCTGTTATATTTCAAACAATTCAGCTTAGTATAGATGCACAGCCAAAAACAGATCTATTACAAACAATTCAGTTCTGCATAAGCACGCAGTTTCAATGTCAAAACAATTCTATCTCAAACAACTCAGTTTAATATAAAAACAGCGTTTAGGTCAATTTAACCCACAGATAGAAACCTATCAGGTGCTACCATGACGGACAAGAGTGGACCGGAAGCGATGGCAATGAAAGAGTACTCTGCATTCCCCAAAGCTTCAGCATCACTGGAACCTCACCATCAGATGTGTTTAGTGTCATATCCAAAGCACTCGGTGGTGGGGTCTTACTCTTCAGCAGAGATGCAGTCGTATTCTTCAGCCCCAGCCCAATGGACAATACACAGAGTTAAATGTAAAAGGAGTTTTATTTCAATCAATTCAATTTTGCCTAAGCACGCAGTTTAAATGTCAAAAGGGTCCTATTCTAAGCAATTTAGTTTAGCATAAGAACACAGTTTTGTTCTATTTGACCTTTTGATAGGACCCTATCAGGTGCTACCACTCTGGGCCTGAGTGGATCTGGAAACGATGGCAATGAAGGGGTACTCCGCATTTCCCAAATCTCCAGCATTACTGGAACCTTACTATCTGATTATTTTGTGTCATATTCAGGATATACATCAGAGGCATCTTTCCCCTCTGCAGAAATACAGTTCGTGTATTCTACAGCTCCAGCCAACTGCGGTAAAAGAGGAAGTATAACATTAAAAATATAGTTAAGATCAAACCATTACAAATAAATAAATTTCAGCATTTAATAACCCATAAAAAGTCAATATGTCTTTAAACTAGTAAACCAAACAATTCAAAAATCACCGAGAGTTTTATTTGTTATTTCTTCTTGTCATTGATTGACGAACCAAGTGATTTAAAAAATAACTAACATACTTGTCAAATTGACTGTTTGAAAATGTCTCAACTAAAAATATAAAAATTGTCAAAACCTTTAAGTCATCTCAATTCTTCTTAATATTTATTTATTTATTCCACAAACTTTTCTTTTCATGCTTTATTTTTAGCTTTAAGGATTTTTGAAAATTCTTTTAATTCGTTGTTTCCTTTTCTTATTCTTTTCTTCTACTTTATGTTTTCTCGACAGCACTTCTTTTGTATTTTGCCAATTCTCTCAATTCAAATGTGTCGTTGAGTACATATATTATACTTCAAAAACCCTTTACTCTCAACATTAGTGTCTGTTCTTATACACGCCGTTTTCAATGGTGAACACTAAAGCTACTAAATCAACCTTTCTTTAACCTCTTTTTCACCTTTATTGTGTGATCACCCTCCCCCCCACTAACTAATGGCACCTAATTAACCCATCAATATCACTTGTGGATTCCTGCTTCCAGCCTAAGGCGCCGTCCTACATCCCGCAGTTCTTGTGTTCTCCGGACAATCTCCAACGCGTTCAATTCACTCAACGATAATGGACACGCATCTCCACTTGAGGCTCTCACAATTCACCAAATGATTTGGTCAATGGTAGGTCGAGTGGTGACTATTTACGTGCTTTTCGCCAAACCTAGATATCAGCATCATTGGTTGGTCTACAGGGTTTGATGGATTTATAATAATAATAATAAAAATAATAGAACTGGGGAAAATGTGGGTGACAGTTATACAAATTATAATAGTAGATCTTAGAATGGTTCCCAATCATGGAAAGGAGCTTGGAAGAATTGAAAATCGGAGGAAAATCGAGACCATCAAATAGTACCATTATTGAGTTAAGCCAGAATACTAAGAAGCGTTCTGGAGACTTGATTGGTTGATTGGTTGCTTTGTTTTACGGCGTATCAACTCTTTTTAGGTCATTTAACGCCGGATTAGGTCATTCTAATAAAAGTTTCAAACAATCCAGTTCAATATAAGTATAGTTTATTTTATACATACAGTTAAATGTCAAAACATTTCTACTTCAAACAATTTAGTTTAGCTAAAAAGCTAAGTTTATTCACACAGTTAAGTATAAAAATAATTAATAACAAATTATTCAGTTTAGCGTAATTTCCCAATTTAGTTTTATTTGACCCATAGATAGGACTCTCTCAGGTGCTCCCACTCCGGGCCGGAGTGGATCTGGGAGCAATGGCAATGAAAAGGTACTCTACATTCCCAAGCTCCGGCTTTCCAAGAGCCTCACATTCAGATTGTTTCATGCTATTTCTCTGGAGACCTGAGGAGATTTTATCTCCCTTAGACTCCAGTGAAAGACAAGCAGTTAAAGCAGGTGTTAAAGACTAGCAAGAAGGAAAATAATAATTATCTGGCATACATTATAAAAAATAGATCAAACCCAATATACAAACTCTGTGCGAACAAAAAGTCAGTCACTTGACCACTTAGAGACCGTTTGCTAAATCCTTTTATAGAATAAGACGACAGGCATAATAAAAAAGGACATTATGTTTTTTGCAAAATATGTGAATACAATGGAATACTGAAATCTGAAAATTTGAAGTAACACCAACCAGAACCAATAACAGTAGCCAAAGAAGCTATGATTCCGTAAGACTTTGCTATCCAAGCATACAGAAAAATAAAGAGCAATAAACAATATGAAAAGGACTATAAAAGAAAAAAATGCCTTTTAAATGATTGGTCAGTGCCAACAGAAGATAGGATATCAGTCAAAGAATTGAGTAAAATAAAGAAATGTAAAGAACTAGAAATATAGATTGGAAAAAAAATGTGGTACTCAAAACTACAACCGTGCCAGTAATAGTTGGAGCACTAGAAATGATCAAGAAAGGTAGAGTATAAACATTAACAGGATTGCTGGCAGCAACAGATACTATCAAATACAAAACGTGTACTTTTTGAAAAAGGTTATCTCCTCAGAAGAGCTTTATCAATGTGAACATTTAAAAGATGCAGCAAAAAAAAACAAAAAAAAACGGATGCATATAATCACTACGACATGTCTTGGATAATAACCCTGTGAGGGATTCTTAGAAAGTGAACGTAGAGCTGAAAATTAGACGCTAATAATGATAATGATAATGAAAATAATATTGAGGATTTAGGTGGAATAGATAGGAAGAAAGTAAGAAAAATATTCTATAGAATAGAACATTCTAGAATGTCACGTGATATCTATTTCTTAGAATTTATCTAAAAAAAACTCCCACCAATAACTAGATGGCGGGGATCGAACTATTAGGACAGATGTACAAATCTTTGCTGTATGGTGTTCAAAGAAAATTGGGTCTGTAGAATTTCTTTAATTTAAAAAAAAAAAATTGCTTTTTCGTTACTCGAAAAATCTTTTGCTGAACTTTTGTATTTTAAATGAACACTTTTTAATTCCCAAATTTATTTTCAGCTAAACTATTTCGAAATCACGAAATATATTTGTTTAAATTTACCGTGATAGACTCTATATGATTCATCTATGACTTCTTTCAATCGGTGAAAAAATACGTACTTGATATAATTTGAAAATGCTAAGTAAGACCCGTTACCGTCCTCAATTTAACCGGAAATACATCAGGAACAACATCTTTATTTCAGCTGGAGTTGTTCATATTTTAATAAAGTCTCAAAATAGAGCAGTAAATATAAACCATAGAGGTGATACGGGAAAACCTGAAACTAATTCAGGTTAATTCGAGAAATAAAGCAAAAATAGCAAGATAATGGACATAACTAAGTCAAAAACTTAGGGTATTTTTTTCTGTGACCCACTGCATGGACAGTCACCGTGACTGTTCACGATCACATCTGTGTCAGGCGTGCCGATATTAGACAAACCCCTGGGACTGGTTTAATCACAATATACCACCCATGATAAAAATGTTGAATCAAAATATGACACAATGTGGGAACCTGGGTGTCATGATTGGCAGGAGCTCTACTGATTGACAACATGGGAGATCCAGTCGTCACCCTGCGAATGTTGACTGTTCTTTTTTCAGGTACACGAATGACAATTTAAAAAACCACAACCCCCAGAGATGTAAACGCAAAACATGGACTAGGGAAGACAACCAACGTGCACTACACTGCTATTTTAGAAGCAACCCTTCACAAAGAGGATACAGGAAAAGAATGATAGATATTTCGCAAGAATGTGTTAGTTTTCAGACAACAAGTCAAAGACTTGCCGACCAAGTTAGAACAATAATAAAGAAAGGTTAGTTTTCTGACCTTGAAATACTAACAATACATCAGAAAATAAATAATGAACAAGATAATAATACAGTATCAGACGCGTCAATAATTAACAAACAAAAACAGCCTACAGAAATAAAGCGCTAACTTCGGAAAATGAAAACGCCATGCTATTAAACAACGTACAACCAAACAACCTAAAACAAACACTATCACAAGAAGAAAACTGTAGATCAAGAACATTTAAAGAGAATTATTAATAGTGAAAAGACTACTTTACAATCATTTAAAAAGATAGAATGGAGAAGATTTAAGAGTTAAACGAATAAAATAAATCAATTTCTACCTTATATATCAACGAATAATATAACAGAATTAAATGAATTAATCTATATAGGGGCAAAATAGGTTTGTGATAAAATTGGGATCCCCTCAAAAAGCACGAAGAAAAAATCAAAACCAGGATGGGAAATTGGACTGGAAACATAATAAAAAAAATCAATGAAAAAGGCCAAAATGATAAAGCAAAAGAAAGACGCTGGAATATGTTGGAACAAAAAGGAAAACGCTACACAAGAAAAAAATAACGGCACGACTTCAAGGAAATAAATCAAAAAGTTCTGGCAAAAGGAAGATTAAAAAGATATCGATAAAGGGTAAAACAATACAAACAAAACAGGACATTCCAAAACAATGAAAGAAAATTCTATCAACAACTGGGAAGAGATGAAATGAAAACATACCAACAACCGGATGCAAAAGAAACTGAACGATTTTTGACTGAAATATGACAACCAAAAAACAACGGAAAGGCCGAATGGATAAACAACATGGCATGAGAATTAGAAGAAAGCCCCAAAGCGGAAATACAGATTGATTTACGCAAAACGACATAATAAGATATGAAACTGGAAAACGTCAGCCCATGATGGAATACGTAGTTTCTGGTTCAAGAAATTCACCTCCATTCACGACATACTAGCACTAGAAATGAACAGATACCTACAAGGGGCACACGTACCCGAAAGGATGACCAAAGGAAAGACAACATTGATCTAAAATAACCCAAGCAAAAAACTGCCCCGAACAACTACTGACCTATAACCTTACTACCAATGATGTGGAAAATATTAACAGCACAAATAAGAGAAGAGATATACTACTCCCTAACGAGCTGCGGATTGTTGTTGAGGAACAGAAAGGATGCCGTAAAGGATCCAGAATTATAGCAGGGTAACTTTACACATACCAATAAACGAAAAAAATCTAGTTATAGCCTGGATTGATTACAAAAGGGATATGGTATAGTCCCGCAAAACTGAATAATAAACTGCCTCAAAATGTACATAATATCAGAAGAAGTCATAAACTTTATCGAGAATACCAGGAAAACCTGGAGAGTGGAATTGACAACAGTGGGTGAAGCTTACCTAAAGCAAAGATCCAAGGAGTTATTTTTCAAGGAGATGCATTATCAACGTTACTATTTTTAATTGCCATGATTCCCCATAGCCACGTAGTCAGAAAATTCTGTGCCAGATAAAAACTTAGTAGATCGCAGGAAAAGATCAATCATCTAATGTACATTGACGATATCAAACTATTTGTAAAAAATGAAAAAGAACGGAAAACTCTAATACCCGCAGATAGAATATACAGTCAGGATGTAGGAATAGAATTTGGCATTGAAAAATGTGCCGAGCTAGTAATTAAAAGTGGAAAAAAAAACATCTGACTGCGGAATGGAACTACCCAATCAAGACAAGATTAGAACGCTCGAAGAGAAGGAAACGTACAAATACTTGGGCATATTGGAGGCTGGCACCATAACAAGTGCAAATGAAAGAAAAAAATTAAGAAAGAATATCTCAGGAGAACTAGAAAGCTACTCAAGACAAAACTATCTTGCGCAAACATAATGAAAGGAATAAATACCTAGACTGTACCCCTCGTTAGATATTTTTTGAAGTGGAACAGAGAACTTAAGCAAATGGACTAAAGAACAAGAAAACTAATGACTATGCATAAGGCATTACATTCCAGGGACAACGTCGACAGACTATATGTATCAAGAAAAGAGGGAGGAAGTAGACCTGCCAGCACTGAAGACAGAGTTGACGCATCGATACAACGACTCGAAGACAACATAGAAGGATATGAAGGAGGGCTAATTACAGCAATCAGAAACGAGACAGAATATACGATGGGTAACTAATAATAACAATAACTAGGAAACAAAAATGGGAAGAAAAATAATTCTATGGGGTTTTAAATGACTAATGAATAACATCTCATACGGGAAAACCTGGACGTAGCTAAGAAAAGGAAACTTTAAAAGAGAAACAGAATCTCTCCTAATATCAGCATAAAACAACCCCATAAGAACCAATCATCTAAAAGCAAGAATAGAGAAGACACAACAAAATAGGAAATGTAGGTTATGTGGTGATAAGGGAATGCCTAAAATTAGCACAGAACGAGTATAAGACTAGACACGATCTGATGGACAAGGTGGTTCTCTGGGAGACGTGAAAGAAATTTAAAATTGACCATACGAACAAATGGTATATGGGTAACTTAGCATCTGTCCTAGAGAATGACACATAAAATTCCTATGTGACTTTGACATAGAAACTGATCCCCTAATCTTGGCCAGACAACCAGACTTTATAATAACAACAAAAAAGAGAACTTGCAAATGTGTGGACTTTGCTGTCCCGGCTGACCAGAGAATAAAACTGAAAGAAAGTGAAAAGAATGATACGTACCTGGACCTTCGTAGGGAATCGAAAAAAACTATGGAACATGAAACTGACAATTATACCAATCGTGATTGGTGCTTTTGAAAAAAGTCACCAAATGATTATCAAAGGAACTAGAGAACTTGGATGTTGGAGGACGAGTGGAGACCATCCAAACTACTACATTTTTGAAAATGACCAGAATAGTGAGAAGAATCCTGGAGACTTGAGGAGTCTTGCTGTCTCTCAAACTCCAGTGAAAGACCATCAGCTAAAACTGATGGGAAAATCTCTCATCGAGTAAATAATACAGTACTACATTTAGTATGACTCGCTAGGGAAGAATTTTCTGGTAAGTGCGCGAGAGATTAAAATTTGACCATTCTACCAAATTGTATAAGTAAAATTCCAAAGTTAAGACTCATTTTAGGATTTGAGATACAAAAATACAATTCAATCCCAGCAAGAAGAACAGATGTAGTCATAATTATCAAGAAAAAAAAAAGAACTTTCCATGTAGTTGATTTTTTTCTGTTAAAGCAGAACAGTAAATGAAAAAGAAAGAAAGCGAAACGATAAACAAAGACTTGGATTTTGCCAGAGAGCTGATAAAGCTGTGGAGCATAAAGATTTCGGTAATAACAACTGTTGTTGGCACGCTTGTATCTTTGTCCTTAGAGGATTGAAAAAAAGAGTGAAGGAATTGGAAATCATACAAAGAATCAAGATCATCTAGACAACAGCATTAAGATCGGCGAGGATACTTACAAGAGTCCTGGAGACTCGAAGAGAATACTACCACTCAAATTCCAGTGAAAGAGCAAAAGTTAATATTTTGTGAAGAACGAATCAAGACTTTTTTAAAAAATCGCAAAGAAAAACTGATTATGGCAAACAGAAACAGTGCAGACAACACAAGCATAAAAAATATAGCCATAAAATAAAAATAGGAAGAAAAACAACTGTATGAATATTTCAAGCAACAAACAAGTTAAATCTCACACGAGAAAGCTTGGACATGGCTAAGAAAAGAAAACCTAAAAATAGAAACTGAATCTCTTCTGATAGCAGCACAAAACAACACCATATGGGCCAATCATCTCAAAGTAAGAATAGATCAGACGCAACAAAATAGCAGACGTAGATTATGATGATAGAGGCGAAACGATCAATAACATTACAAGCGAATGCAGTAAATTAGCACAAAGAGAGTATAAGACAAATCACACCTGGGTGGGGAAGTTAATCCACAGGGAATTATTCAAGAAGCATAAATTTGACCATAGGAATAAATGGTATAAGCACAACTCAGCATCCGTCCAAGTAAATGAGATACGCAAAATCCTCAGGGATTTTAAGATACAAATGGATCATTTAATCTCAGCCAGACCACCATACCTAGTGATAGTTAACAAAAAGAGGACCTACCGAATTGTGTACTTTGCCGTTCTTGCTAACCAGAGGGTAAAATTGAAAGAAAGTGGAAAGCGAGATAAATACCTAGAACTTGCTAAAGAACAGAAAAACAACTATGGAACATGAAAATGACCGTGATGCCAATTGTAATCGGTACGCTATGTACAGTCACTAAAGGATTGGTACTCGGAGTGGTGGACTTGGAATTAAGAGGACGAGTGGAGACAATCCATACTACCGCATTTTTTACATCGGCCAGAATACTGAGAAGAATCATGGCGACTTGAGGAGACTTACTGTCCCTCAGACTCCATTGGAAAACAATCAGCTAATCCTTGTGTGAAAAATTCTCAAATGAGTTTCATAATAATAATAATAATAATAAGAAGAAGAAGACGAAGAAGAAGAAGAAACGCTTAATACTTTTGACGAAGGAAGGCGTCAACTTTGTTGACTCATAGTTTTGTATTTTTTGTTGCTTATTATACATGGTTCTGTTCAGGTATTTTCTATTCTAGCTGATTGCAGTTTTCATCTTAATAAATACTGCAACACCTTCTCGGTTGGAGCTGTTGAATACGCTGACTGTAACTCTGCTGTGAAGTAAAACCCTCCGCCAATGATTTTCTTGGATAAGACACTAAAATTGCCCAGTCGGCTGGGAGTGTAGAATACATCTGCAGATGGGTAAGACACCCCCAATGAGTGTCCTGGATATGCCACTTAACAGGTCCAATGTCCAATCTGGCCCGGAGTGGTAGCACCTGATAAGGGTCCTATCTATGGGTTAAATAGAACTAAACGGTGGTTGGCGTTTACTGTTTTTATACATTTAAACTGCGTATTTATAAATTGTTTAAAATAGAATTGTTTTGACATTAAAACTACGTACTAATGCTAAACTGAATTGCTCGAAATAGAACTATTTTGACATTTAAACTAAGTACTTTTGCTAAACTGAATTATCTGAAATAAAACTGTTTTGACATTAACTGTGTACTGCCCAGTCGGCTGGGGCTGTAGAATACACTGACTGCACCTCTGCAGAGGAGTAAGAACCCCCAAAGAGTGTCTTAGATATGACACTAAACAGTCTGATGGTGAGGTTCCAGCAATGCTGGAGCTTTAGGGAATGCGGAGTACCCCTTTATTGTCATTGCTCCTGGGTTCACTCTGGCCCAGAGTAGTAGCACCTGATAGGGCCCTACGTATAGGTTAAATAGAATTAACGGCATACTTATGCTTAATTGAATTGTTTGATTAAACTGAATGGATTGAAATAGAAATGTTTTTGACAATTAAACCGTACTTACATTTAAATTGCGTGCTTATGCTAAACTGAATTATTTGAAATAGAACTGTTTTTTTGACATTGAAACTGTATTTACACAAAACTGAATTGTTTAACATAGAACGGTTTTGACAATTAACTGTGTGTGAACAAAATCTGTTTTCTAAACTGAAGTAGCTGAATTAGAACTGCTTGATTAAATTGAATACCAAGAAATAGAAATATTTTCCACAATTAAACTATACTTACATTTAAACTGCGCACTTATGCTAAACTGAATTGTTTGAAATTGAACTGTTTCTGACATTGGAACTGTACTTACACTAAACTGAATTGTTATATATAACTGCTTGACTAGTTTGAAATAGAAATGTTTTTGACAATTAAGCAGTGTACTCATGCTAAACTGAATTGTTTGAAATAGAACTGAATATTTACATAAAAATGGATTTGGCTTTAAATAACCTATAAAGGTTGATATGTCATGAAACCAAACCAAACCAAACCAAGACACTAAACAATCTGAAATTGAGGCTACAATCTTGGAACTGAGGGGAAGAACGGTGTACACCTTCGTTGCCCTTGTGTTATATAATTGAGGAATGATTTTTTTTATATTAATCGTTTTTCGTTAATTATATTTTATCATTCAGTTGGGTAAGGCTTTGAACTATTCGGGTTAAGAGTTCAGGTGCATAGTCATTGGGTGCAGTTTTACGCTCGTGCGCAAAGGATATGACAATCACCATTGTCATAATATACCCCCAAACAGGAAATGGGGCTCGAGTGTGGATGACGTCATGCCTGGAAGAGATGGTCCTGAAAATTTAAGGATTTTAAAAAGAGTGAGTTGAGATTGGATCATTGATGCATAGAGTTGAGTTTTCTACCGTTGCGGCGGTGGTTAAGTTTTTCGGGTCTCGACCGGCGGAGATGAATTGAGATATTAAACATCACAAGATGCACCGCGCGTTGGGGATGGTTTGCATAGTATAGTCAGCATAGTATGGTTAGCAAAGACTTTTATGAATCGTGTCTCTCTCCTCGTGTCGAAGAACCGAAGTCAAGAAATTAATAAACTGTTCGTACCTAAACAACAGAGTCAGCCTGTATTGTTTTTGTATCTGTATTTGTATATGTATTGGATAACAGCTGTGACTAACATCACCAAAACATTATACAACAATTGCTCCCAGGTTCACTCTGATCTGGAGTGGTAACACCTGATGTGAGTCAAATTGAACTGTTTAACATTCAAACTGATTAGGAACAGATGACTTACGTTTAATCGAATTGTTAGAAATAAAATGGTTTGATCATTTAGCTGTGTATAAATAAATGAGAAATGTTTAATTGAATTGTTGGTAATACATAACGGTGCTTCGAACTATTTAGCTGTGTGCTAATGAATGAATAATGTTGAATAGAATCATTAGTGTCTATTAGCAATACTGAAACTCTTGAACAGCGTGCCTAAATTGAATTGTTAATGTTACATAGCAATATGTGAAACCATCTAAATGAGTGCAAACAAATGATTAATACTAAATAGAACAATATGTGTTAGAATAATTGGAATCATTTTACAGTGTGCCAATAATAGAAATATATACGTGTGCATAAAGATTATCTCAGACTGGTTTAAAAATAAGATTACTATTGACTTATAAATCATATGTATAATCATTTAATTGTATGGAAACAAATGAGCTCTGGCTCGTTTAAATGTGTTATCAACAAACTATACGTTTAAAAAGAATATATATGTATAAATGTATAAAAAGAATTTGGCATTAAATAACCCTAACAAACAAAACATAAATACTGCATATAACTAAAACTTATGTTTTTTTTTATATTAACGCCAAGTAAACTTGACTAGGGTTATTTCATGCCTAGAAGTTCGGGAATCACGTTCATTGTAAGTTAATATTTACATTTTTTGTGTAGTTGTTTCTTAAGAGTTTATTTTGGGCCCATGTTTCCTTGGAACAGGAGTAAGTTTTAAAAAACATATCAACCATATCAACCATTGTGGGTTATTTGATACCAACGCCATTTTTGTAGAAAGACCCCAGTGGCAATGTCTAAACCATAGCTAACGTGATGAAGGAGTTCATGGCTTTTTTAGGGTAGTAGTCTAAAAGTGAATGTAATAGCTTGATCGAAGTTCGATCTCACGATCATCCAACACGTTAAACACTAAGCCACGGAGACTATCTCGGCTTTGCATTTGAACTTTTCTTTTTTTCCCCTCAAAATTAGGATTATTCTAGTTCAAACCTTTGCAGACGGTTTTATTTAGTTATAGATAGAATTTATTTAGGTATGAAAGAAAGCATGGGAAGAAGAAAATAACGACATGACAAAAAGCAAAGTGAATATTAACTCGAATGAGTCATAGGTTTTCCAATATGCCTATCATTGCCATGATGTATATAGTTTTCGACGCTGAATATGATTTGTGGAGAAAATATGCAATCGTTTAATTATCTGTGGACATTCAACATAAAAAAAACACAAACAAACACACACACTTCAAAGAGTTTTTCAGAGAAATTGTTACAATTTTGTTATCTAAAAATTTGACCAGTTCTCGATCATGAATCACAAATTTTAACAGCATGAAGAAATGACGCAAGATTTTACGTTTAAAGTTTTACATTCTTTTTCTTTTCAGTAATAGAAATGCCATGCGGTGGTAAGGGAAAGGCGTTTAAACATAGAATGTTGACATGTTTCTTCACATGCTGTTAAGATTTAATATCTTTTGAACGAGTTTTTGCTAAGTTACTAGATTACGAAATTATAATATATTGGAAACATTCTATCGATTGCAAATTATATCAACTCTTTTAAAACACACTCTGTATAGACCGATAAATTGAAATGTATAATTTCTAAACATTTCGTTTTTTTTCTAAAGAGTAACAACCTTTCAGCGATCGGGATATAACCTGAGAAAGTCTTAATTCAACACATATCAACAAAGATAGATTTTCGGTTTATCTACATACTTAAAACAATGGATATGTTGTTTTGATTATTTACTTACTTGCCTTTGGTTAAATAGCCGCAATTATTGGGTTCATCAGAAAAATCACTATATTAATGAACGGTTCTATTAAAAAGAATGAGTTGTTTGACCGTTGTCTAGGGTGACATGAAGGCTCCTTTTTAAATAGATACCAAATCAATATTTAGGGGAGAGCGCTACGACTTTCCCTGAATTTTTGCTGTTACTCTCGGTCTGTACCTTATAATGCTGCATTAAGGAGGCATCAAGAACTTTTTTTTGAGTTTTTGGTATGACTCGACCAGGGATTAAACCCTGGTCTCCCAGACCATTGGCTAACACTCAAGTGATTATAATTATGAGCCGGTTAATTAACTTAGTTGAAAAGAAAAATGTTGGAACAATTTTTTTTTTTATTTCAGAAAGTGCTCTTTGCAAGTTTTTGTGAATACTGATTAATTTGATACCAGAAATGGCGAAATGATTAAATATTTCATTATTATAATATAATTAAATTTTTTGATGTTATGTGAAAATGAAGACTGTTTACCATATATTTACGTACGTGCATGTTAATTTTGTCCTCAAAAACAATGTAAATGTCAAAATATTAACGTACATTGTAAATTTTTTCCCTTTATTTAAATTTAATGAAATTAAAATAGTTTTTCACTTTTTTTCTTTTATTTGAATAATCTGAATACTAGTTGTTTAAAAGTTTATTTTTCTTTACTTAAAATGCGTAGCATCCGTTAATATTTATATTGTCCTAAAATTTACAATATTATGGTATTTCCTTCGTGTATTCCTATCTTCTTTTTTCACTAAACTGGAGGGAATGGCCTTTGCTTACAGATATTCGCACTGGACACATGGCAACAAGATAATTAGAACATAAACTAAATACTCAATTAAAATATCAAATACTATACGACTGTGACTACTAATCTATTTCGGAGAAATGATTTTTATTCATAACTTTTGTTGAAATAAGTCTTAATATTATCATTTATCAGATATTTACTGATAATGTATCGGACCTATATTATAGCGTCTTGTAAAATGTGATTTCCTGTGAATAGCAGGTATCACTGGTTCATTATGAAATCCCAAATATTGTGAAAGGTTTACTAGAAAACCTAAACATTATAAAAAGTCTAATAAATAGCAAATCATTTCAAGGCATAATAGACCTTTGCCATTGGATTTTACTTGTAAATGTTGTATTACAAAACAGCAGAAAATTAGTGGAGACTGCACGACGAAAACATGGTGTAAAAGCGCAGCATAAACAAAGTTTGTTTAAAAATAAAAGAATGACATCATAATTCGGAAGAATTGACTGATAAATATACTATCTCATTTGTCTTGTAAATATGAATGATCTAACCTCGAGAAATAAAAGGAGAGTTCGGTACAATACCCCCAAAATTTTACTAAACACAATTGAAAACAGAAGCAGATAAGACGGTATAACGGTCGAAACGTTGCTTCCATTAGAGCTGAGATCAGGTAAAACGTCCGGGTAGATCAATAGGTAAGGCAAATATGCCTTTATAGATTAGTATTGCTTTTATTTATAAATATTACTTTTATTCATGAGTATTATATGTATTTATAAAGATCAGTATTATTGGAAAAATGCAAAAGAAATAGTGTTGCTTTAGATTATTCTTAAATAAGATGTAATTTTTATATATAGACTTGACAGAAATACTAATATAAGGAACTGATCACTTAAATAATTATCTAATAAATAAATAAAAACAATCTACATGTAACAATGAAATTACTTCCATAAACCCAGAAAATAAATTAATATTTTTCTTATATCGATCTTGATAGACACAGTTTCAATAAAGAAATTAAATACTTTTGGAAATATTGCCGTACAATTCATTATGATATATGCATTCTTCTTGCACCAAACTTTCTAATTATTAAATGAAGCGAGACGAAAATAAAAATTGTTTAGAATGGAAAGTGAATGCCATTACACATAAGGTAAATTAGATTTTGTAAAAATTTATTGATATAGCATTAATTTCACGCTGGTAGGGCGCATATTTCCAAGATACGATTCCACCCAAAACAATACTTGGGAAAAGTGGGGTAAAAGATAAATAAAATTATGGAATGATTGGAAAAATGATAAAAAAAAGAGAATAATTAAAAAAAAAAGCAAAGAAGCAGTGACAGTGATAGAGACAAAAATGTAATGAAAAGTGGGAGAGAAAGATAAAGAAAGTTATATTATGTGTGCGACTTAATATATAATTAGAAAATATACTCGGTAGAAAGATTTGGTGTATCTTGTTGATTTTGAATGATAGACACATGTTTAGAGACATAGATAATTTAAGGAAGATGGAAAATATATATATATATATATATATATATATATATATATATATATATATATATATATATATATATATATGTATATATATATATATATATATATATATATATATATATATATATATGTATATATATATATTGATAATTCACTTAACAAATATATACGTAGCTATTTAGTATAAAGAAAGAAACTATTTCTTAAGAAAACAGAGATATTAGAGAGTAACAATGTATGTATAAACTGTTTTAAACTTTTACTTTTTTTATAGTAAATGAAAAAAAAACCTAAGAGATATTCAAGAAAAATATTAATAAAGAAAAGTACATGTGATAAATAAGAATTTGAAAATACAGGGAGATAAGAAGAAAGAAAGAAAGAAAGAAAGAAAGAAAGAAAGAAAAACATGGAAGAAAAAATAACATAACCATTAAGAAAAACGGCTAAGGGGGCTAGAAAAAAAACGACAGAAAGAAAAATAGAAAGAAATATAGATAAAAATATTGACAAATCACATATGATAAAAGGAAAAAAGAGAAGTGAGCAGAAAAAGAAAGAAATACATAATAGATATATAAATAAACCAATAAATAAATAAATGAATAAATAAATAAAGAAAGAATTAACACAAAAAGTACAATAAAAGCTAAAAAAATGACTTAGAAAATTTCAGAAAACAAAGAAAGTAAAAATAAATAAATAGAGTGAATAAAGGCAGAGTGGATAAATAAATAAATAAATAAACGATTGAAGAAAGAAAGAAAGAAAGAAAGAAAGAAAGAAAGTGATATAATCAAAATGTATGAATTATAATTATTGAATAAACACCAACATTAACGTTCCAAGAAAGAAAAAGGGGGAATAAATAGAAAGAAAGAAAGAAAGAAAGAAAGAAATGTGATGAAGGGTAAAGAGAAAATAAATAAATAAATAAGAACTATTGACATAACGTATTATGCAAAATAATGTAGAAAAAAGGAATGAGATATTCTCCAAAAAGACGATGAAGAAGAAATAAATAAATTAGTGAAAAATGAATAAATAACCAATGAAGAAAGGAATGAATGAATAATCAAAAAATAAGTAAATAAATAAGTAAATAAAAGAAAAAATAAAGACAAAAAGCAGTGAAAACAGAAAGACAAAGATATATAGAAGATGACAAAAAGGAAGAAAAAAGATAAGATAAAATTAATAAAGAGAAGATCGATGGATAAATAAATAAATAAATGAAGGAATAAATAAATTGTCGAAAAGAATAATAAAAAAAGATTATAGAATAAAATGTAATATGAATATTGAAGGAGAGAAGAATCAAATAAAAAATACACAAATATTGAAAGAAAGAAAGAAAGAAAGAAAGAAAGAAAGAAAGAAAGAATATTTTAAGAGAACATGTATTAAAGAAAATAATTATTAAATAAACATCGACGGAAAGGTATCATAAGTGTTCAGAAAAAAGACAAATAAATAAATAAATAAATAAATAAATAAATAAATAAAGGAAAGAACGAAAGCAAAGAAAAACAAGTTCTAATGTGATCGTCGCTGGAAATGAATTTGAGAAGAGAATTAATGATTTGGTTTTGGCGACCAGTAGAGAATTATTTAACCGAAACAAATTACAAAAGAGCTTTTACTAAAATTAAAAGAAAAAAAACCCCAAAAAACAAAAGACAAAAACAAAACAAAAAAAATAACCTAGAGAATTAGAAACAAATGAAGAAAAGTTTTCCCCAAGTAATTTTCTAACAAAATAATCAAAGTACAAAATAGAATAAACAAACTAAAAGGACCAAGCGTGTTTTGTTTGTAAATTTTATGCCTTAACTTAGATAATTGTTGTTTTGTTAAATTTTCTGTTTTTAGACATTGCAGTAAAGTCAATTTAATTTCTCAGCTGTTGTTGTTCAAAGTGAATACAGACTGTTTTATGAGCGGCCTCCTAAAGATGAACAAATGCAAAAAAAAAAAAAAAAAAAAGAAAAAAAAGGTACATTTCAAAAATGTGGTGTTTTGGTCTATAACAAAATTCAGTTGTATCATAAAAGGTTTTAAGTACCTTGAGATATCTAGACACGCTTCTTTTGTTTTAAACATTCTTTCTTTGAATGTTATTTTTTGTTGAGAGTGGTTGTGGTACTTTTAAGTCCTCTATGAAGTCTACACGAAATGTAATTCATTTTTATAATGTTCACTCTGATGTCCCTACATTTTCAAACTTGTAAAATCTTTTGTAAGTGACAATATTCATACGTGATGAAACGCATGCACAAATATTCAAAATATTTCTTCTGTATTTGTCAATAATTCACTCGTATCTGTTATCCAGCCCCTCTGCCTTGGGCTCAATTTTTCTGTGGAGAAAAGGTGGCTTAAATTCAGAGCCTTTCTTCTCCTAGATTGGTTGACTAACATCATTAACTTACACGATGAAAAAGTTTTTAAGTGCTCTAATATACTAACAGACGAATTTCTTTTGTTTTAGAGCTTGTTTTTTTAGCCTTTTCTTTTTACTTTGGAATTTGAGGTAATCTTTGATATGGAGGCAAAATGTAAATCGTTTTATTATACTTACCCTAAAATCCCTGTATTCATATCCTTGAAAAGTTTCGGCTATAAATCACGAAGTTCTTACATATTAAAGTGGTATCCAGCAAAACTCTATTTTTACATGGCTGGAGAAGTTATGATTACTTTGATTTGTTAGTTTGCTAGTAAATTTACTCCTTGGGGAGCAGAAAGACAAAACAAAAAGAAATCTATTCTTATATTTTTGTGCACTGTTATATGGTTTTAAGTATTCTTATCTAACGCCAATA
The DNA here is from genome assembly GCA_963585895.1 of Sepioteuthis lessoniana. Taxonomy (NCBI): domain Eukaryota; kingdom Metazoa; phylum Mollusca; class Cephalopoda; order Myopsida; family Loliginidae; genus Sepioteuthis; species Sepioteuthis lessoniana. The sequence goes on from OY757911.1 coordinate 44,233,222, forward strand.
ATTTTCAAGCACACTATCATATGATATCAGGATCAAGTTTTAAGCTAATAATTGTTTCTTTGTTATTTTCGTTTAATTTTTGAGAAATAGCAAAATATGAGAAATCATAATTTAATAGAATATCAAGTCTCTAATGCGAATACTTTCCCATTTGATAATAAATTTTCGTACGCAATCAAATAGTTTCGAGTATTATAGTTTATACAAGATTATTTCTATTTAATAGGCTCAAAGACAGGATTCTTTTTTTTTTAAACTTATTTCTTTCAGAAGCTTTTTGGGGCGTGATGTGATGCTGGAAGTCGAGACAAAATGTCAATCAATTTATCATGCTCACCCTAAAGTCATGGCATTGAAACCTTGTTCCAATTTATGCTATATATCACGGAGTTATAACATGTTAAACTGCTATACAATACAATTATTTTTATTATGGTAAAGTTAGGTTTGATTTTATTTATTTGTTTAAAAGCATATTAGTTCCTTACAGGTTATTTCATGATGAAACTGACGTATTTGTCAATGTTTGATTGTAATCATAGCAATATTTTTAATGTTTAATTTGTATTTATTTATTTTCACTTTTTAAATTCAAGTATTACTATTTGATACAAGTACTTTTCCTAGTTTCAAGTGTTCCTTTTAAACAATGAAAATTCATGTACAGTTATATTGTTTAAAGTAATTTTTAATATAAAAAAAAGCTTATAATATGGTTTTATATGTACGTATCTAAAAGCAACAATTTGCAAGCAGACAGTTAAATGATATCAAATATTAATATCTAATACAAATATTTTTTATGTTTTCCAGTGTTCTTCTTATCTAATAGTTATAGTTTATACACTATTATATTAAATATTTCTATTTTAGGATAATCGTTTCCAAGCATTTATATGATTTCAAGTATTCCTATTTAACACCAATAATCTGCAAGTGATTATATGATATTTAGTATCCAATATTATTAATCCATGGAAACAATCATAGCGTCAAGTAACTATTTTTATCATGAATGATTTTCTATATGGTATCAAATATTTCTATCTAAGAAAACTTATCTATGTTGTAGATAGGATACTAACAGGCACTGGCATTCCGGGCAGGAATGGAACTGAGACAAATTGCATTGAAGGGTTAATTGTCTACTCCTCAGAATTCCAGAGGTGGAGTCTCACCACCAGACGCAGTTTAGTATTTTACCCAGGATATCCACTCGAGTAGAAAGTGGTTATTATCCTTCTGGAGAGTATAGAGTTGTTATTTTTTAAACGCTGAAGACAAGGGGAGATGAAGTTGAAAATTTAAGAAAAAGAATCCATGCTATCTAATCTTAAATTATGATACAAAAATTACTTTATCCTTAGGTACAAGTAAATTTTAGGGTTGACCAAATTCTCTAGCAAGGGTGACTAATGTATGAGGTAAAAGAATATAAATTCAAATCCTAACAAGGGTTGTATGGTAATCTTGATCGAGCATCCCCTGCAGTGACAGTTACTCTGTAGCTCGTTAACATTCACTTGGGCAACATCGGTGTCGAGAAAGGCAAAGACTGTCGGAGTGGGCTTTTGTATTTACCGTTTAACGGTTTTGAGAATGTTTGTACCATCACTCACAGCTAATATTATTTGAGTGTGTTGAAAACAATTCAGAAACTTGTAGCAAAGGAAATGTTTTATAGTTTTATATTTTCTTTTGAAAAATAATACAAAGAACGAATTGCGAAGAACATTTTATTGCTTGAGCAAATTTAATAAAAGGAATATAAAAAAAAATTGACATGAAATACTAAAAGAAGTACATAAAGTGTGAATTAGAAAGAAAAGTCCTTGAGAGGTTTAACCGTCTGCTGTATTGGTAATTTTTTTTCACAATACTACATATAAGAGACATTAGGAGTATTAAATAAAGACGGGCATATTTGCCACAACTTATCATGCGAGAAGTGACACGAGGTTTGTTGTGGGCTCAAGTCCCCAGAGTGCCTTCCTTTCTATCAAACGCAATAATATCTCGCAGACGTAGGACATTATACCTACAAGACATTCATTCAGTCACAATACAAACTTAGCAAGGCTCAGGCCCAGATCCAGACCCATTTCCAGATGCCACCAATATATGTTAGTTACGGAACTATCACTTCAAAGAAAATCCTTTCATTTTTTTACATGGAAAATAGATTATAGTAAATAATAATAGATATAGCAGAAAGAGTCTCAAAGTGTTTTTCCTTTATTCTCTTATTGCTCGGGCGTCCGACTTTTCATGCATTGTTGGGAATCATGCATTTCGATTTCGTTTTTGCACTCGTCCATCTCTTTTCTTGTGATCCGAATCGCTGGCAATTTCGTCTTCCCATCGTTAAGGAGGATTGGACGCTTCCCATCTTTTGGATACCATTCTAAAACTGCACGGGTCCACCTTTTGTCTGTTAACTGTACGACGTGTCCTGCCGAGCGGAAATGCTACTTTTAGTACTCCATGGAAATTTACTAAGCTTTTTGCTTAGATGTGGCACAATTTTTCACTCTATTCTGCTCTTGAATTATCTCGTTTCAGATGTTCTAAACATATCATCATCATCATCATCATGTCGTGCCGCCAGCACGGATATCCCTGACCCTCTCTCGCAACTTCTACCTATCATTCGTTGCCTCTGGCAGGTCTTAAGGGTTACGTCCTGTGTCCTCACATAGCTGCTGTATGTAAGTTCGAGCTGGTCGTCCTGCTTTTGCTTGGCCATATGTGGGGGTCCATAGGAGTACATCACTTATGAGCTCATCCTTACTTCTCCAACAGTGTCCTGCGTGTCTGGTTCGTCCAGCTTGTATAGTTTTCATGATGGGAGGCAGGTGGCCGTATAGTTGGTGTCTTGCGGGGTGTTGTCGCCAGGACTTGTTCAATATTGCTCTCAACATTCTTGTGTAATTGTCGTCTAGTTTCTTCTTCAGTCGTTTAGTTAGCGTCCATATAGTGCATCCATATAGTAGTATCGATACAACCGCTGCCCGGAAGAAAGTGCGTTTCATTTTATCGGTCAGGTCTGATTTCCATACGATCGAGAGCCTATCGATAGCTGTCCATGCTTTCGTTAGTCGTGTGTCGATGTCTTTTTCAGTTGATGAGACGCTACTTCCTAGGTATGTGAATATTCCCAATATCTTATAACTCATCTTTTCAATATCACTGTTTTATCTATGATGTAATTCGCAAACAAAACATGCGCAAACACGAAAAAGGAAGAGACTGATTATGACAAAAAGGTCTATGGAACGATTTCGTTTGGAATATCGTCAAAGTGCTTTTTAAAAAATTACTTCGTGGTATTGAATGATTTCTCCAACATTGTGCAATGATACAAGGATCATTGAATAAGTTTCCAGACTTTTTTCGTATTGGCACTTTTATTGATAGCACAAACATGGAACTCTAGTCCCCTTCGAAGTAATCTCCTCCGCCTGCAATGCCCTTGTTGTACCGTTTCAACAACTTTTAGAAGGTCCCATGGAAGTTATCTTGTGTAAGCGTGACAATGACCATAGTCACAGCCTCTTTCATCTCCTCAATAGTCTCATAAAGACAGCCTCTGAGCTTAGGGAATAACCAAAAATCACAGGGACAAAGATCTTGACTATAGGGAGGCTGAGGAAGTGTCTTGATGCCTATCTTGGTCAAATAGTCTGTGACAAGGTTGGAGTTGTGGACTGGTGCATTGTCCTGGTGGAAATGCCACTAACCCGATTTGAAGAGTGGTCGCCTGAACCCCCTTAAAGCCTCAACATAGTAACCCTAACGCTAACCCTTTGGCCAATGAACTCTGGTGTATTGACTTCCTAACTCCTCCCACATCTCTCATCAACCCTCACAGACTCCCTGCCTTCCTTGAATCTCTTTTATGCCACTCAAAAACTGATGCTCGATTCATGCAAGATGGTTCAAAAGCAGTCTGAAGCATTCCATACGTTTGTGTGGCATTTTTTCCAAGTTTAAAACAGAATTTTATTGCATATCGTTCTTCTAAAGTGTCAAATTGCATTTTTGAAATTCACCAGCTGTGACAATCAGGCTTTAGTTGGGTGTATTCGAATTGCTGCTGTAGCTGAAATCATAAAAACTGGTCAGTCATCTCATAAGATGTATAACAATAATATACTGAATTTTCAAGAGTCTACGACAATTCTAAATACCTACACATAAAAAGTCTGGAAACTTATTAAATGCACCGCGTAAAATCTAGCAGAATACAATATCCATTTCCTATGCGTTATTTAATGCTGGAAATATTTTTGCTATATAAAACAAACGATATAAATTTGTGTCAATTAAAATAATCATTTTTGATCCCTAATAATTATACTGAGTTTGTACTGTGGAAACAACGATTGGAGAAGGAATACTCAGAAATCAATTGACCTGCTCGTGTATATATATATATATATATATATATATATGAACTAATCATTGCTTTGATGAAAAACAGTTTTTTGAAATGATGAACGTGTTGCTCGAAGCAATGATGTTTATAAATCTTAGTTATATATATATATATATATATATATATATATATATATATATATATGATAAATTCCATAAAATTGAATATTTTTTTCTAAATGGGATGGAAAATATTTTTCGCCCAATATCAAACAAAAAAAAAAATCGACGAAATGAACATTATAACTGTCCTTTTAGTTCAATGAAAATGCATCCTGTAAAGTTATTGTATTTTTTGTAAAAACGTATATTTCCTGATTTTGCAAAATTGGGCACATTACGGTGCCGAAATTATATGATATTAACGAACTGAACAATATTGCAATCGTGTAGAACAGAATTTTATCAAAGGAAACGGAATATGTGACCGGAGTTCAAATCCTGAACAAAAGTGTGTTTCACTTCAAACTAATTTTCTTGGGAAAGGCATGAATATAACTAATGTCACCCTTCTACAGCTATGGGAAAATTGATGTGGAAACTAATTCCTGTACACTTGGTAAGGAAACCAGCTAGGAAAATAGAAACACTGAATTTAAACCTGCATTAAAAATGATCTTTTGTCAAATCCTGCCTACATATCCGTCTCTCTGTCTCTCTGTCTCTGTCTCTCTCTCTCTATCTATCTATCTATACACACAAATTTTCTTCAAAGACCAGGGAACATTCCTTTTTTATGATCTTTTTTTTTTTTTTTAATTTCTTTTAGTTTCTTTGTATCAGGTCCAAATGAAAGAGAAATTGCCCTAGGTTCTGCTTCCAACCGCTTTAGATCATATTAATTCATCGTCTTTTGTGGAATGTTTTTCTTTTGTTATTGGTATTGTTTGCTATTGTATAGGTTCGCTAAGATTCTTATTTTGTTCGAAGGGTTTATAATTGGTGGGTGTAGAACACTCTCCTCAACCTCATCCCCTATACCTAGCAAGTAGTAAGTTTGCTTGGCACTACGTACAACTGAACAGTCGTTTTTAGTGTAATTACCAACAACTGCTTAATCGATGATGGTTAAACAGAAAGCGTCTTAAGCGCAAGGATCTATGCTGCTTTATCCTTTATGTTTAATCTCTGATGCCATAGATGTAGGTTCGAACGAATAACAGGAAAAAAAAAAAAGTAATGGGTACTTTCCCATATCTTTAAATCGTTCCTCGTTATAGCGAATGCTTGTCTTCTTGAACCCTAGCTTCCAATATAGAGGATGAATAAAAAAAAAAAAATGTCGGATTATATTGAGTTTCACCGAACAATCCAGCACACTTAAGCTTCGCTTAGGTGAAAGCACTGTCTCTACCACCATTTACATGGCCGATCTTGTGATCTCGTCAAGAACTGGTCAAATGCTGCTAACAGTCGAGTGTATTGGATCAAGTATGTCTTGTAAAATGCTGACCACCTGATGAGATAGTTTGCTGTTGTTTGGATTTTGTGTCATATCAACGTTTGTGTGTTATTTAACGCCAAATTTAGTTTTATGCCAATAGTTCTATTTCAAACTATTCATTTTAGCATGTGTACACAGTTTAATGGTCAAAAACAGTTATATTTCAAGCTATTCAGTTTATTCGAAAATTTCTAATTCAGCTAATTCAGTTTAGTATAATTACAGATGTTCATATCTCACAGTTATATGTCAAAACATTTCTATAATAAACAATTCAGCTAAGTATAAGTACAGTTTCAATGCCAAAAAGAGTTCCATTTCAAAGAATTCTGTTTAGGATGACTACGCAGTTTTAATGTTAGTACAGTTTAATTGTTAAAAACAATTTCTATTTCAAGCAATTCAGTTAGGTCAAACAGTTCGAATCCAAACAATTCAGTTTAGCATAAGTATGCAGCTAGTTATATTTAAACCATAGTTAGGACCTTATCAGGTGCTACCACAGTGTGATCTTGAAGAGGTAGACTCGCTCTTGGCCATGTAGAAATTATATATATATATATATATATATATATACAGAGAGAGAGAGAGAGAGAGAGATAGACAGACAGATAGACAGAGAGAGAGAGAAAGAGAGAGAAAGAGAGGGGGAGAGGAAAATGAATATATAGTGGAATAAACAAATAGTTCTAAAAACGATTTTTGTTTTCAGAAATGAAAATAGTGCTCAATACTGGCCAGTAAAACAAGTTATAACCTAAAAGGAAAACTGGAAAAATTGGAGGTGCTCGTGGTGTAACGGTTATCGTCGTAGGAAATGGACTCGGCGACTCGATTTCAATTCCTGGACGGGAATGATTGCATTTCACATAGCACTAATACCGTTGGGAAACGTATGAATCCAATTATTCTCCCTCCAGCTATGGGTAAATAGTAGGAAGGACTGGGTTCTTCAGCCTTGGTGAGGCAACTAGTCTAGAAGAAGGAAAACTCTGAATTCAAACCTGTTAAACTCTGCTTAAAAATTGACCTTGTGTCATACCCTGCTCTCGCGGAGGGGTTGGTAAATAGGATAACCTAAAAGGAAAACTATATTTTCTCACATTTTTGTGCTAGCCTCGTTTCAACCAGTTTCATTCGATTAAAAAAGAATATAATCATCAGATGAGACTTATATTCCGATGAGGTGCAGAAATTATTTTTTACAAATAATCAAATTCCAACTCTGCTATTATAAAAAATGTTTGACATTAGGCAGAATTCTTAAACAAAAGATAATCATCTTGGGTTTTTGTTAAAATTAACAAATCCTTCTAAAATGTTTTTACACGAGTCAAAAAAGTGCTCTCTACCAAAAAGTTGAGTAGTAAAAATCTAAAATAAGTACAAGATTATTAAAATTACCTACAAGGCAATTCTTATCTTATAACTGTATTTCTTTCATATGAAACTAGCCGTAATGAGATAGCCACAAGTTGGTGAATTAACATAATCTAGTATATATATATATATATATATATATGTATGCAAAAGCATTGATAGATGTGTGTGGACTGCTTGGGGAAGATAATGAAAACTTCCTTTGGTCACATTCTATGAGAGCATTTTTCAAACTAGTTAGTTTTTTTCCGCAGTTCCTCCTATATATCTTCATTTCTGTAATTCCGGAGTAGGAAACTATTCCGTGAGTGCAATTAAATTATTCAAAATTTGAATATTCAAATATTCCTGGTAAAGATCTTTGTGTAAATAATTTCACAGAGCAAATATTATTTCAAGAAAAAACAATATTTGGTCACATTCGGTTTATAAATTTATTACCATCCTGTTAAGAGCATTGATATGAACTAACAATTAAAAAAAAAATTTAACAGGACTTCTTCAGAATTTTATTTTCCTGTTCGATCTGAAGAAGTCTTTTTAACATTTTTGAGTTTTTGATTCATATCAATGCTCTTAACAGGATGGAAATAAATTTATAATCCTGATGTGACTGAATATTGGTTTTTCTTGAATACATACGAGGTGCATACGATAAGTTTCCAGACTGTTTTTCGTATAGGCATTTTAAATTGGCGTAGACTATTGAAAATTCAGTATGTTATTGCTATACGTCTTATAAGATGACAGACCAGTTTTTATGATTTCAGCTTTAAGGGAACACCTACAGCAGCAATTCGAATACACCCAACTAAAGCCTTGTTGTCACAGCTGGTGAATTTCAATTTTTTTAGAAGAACGAT
>OY757911.1:44243845-44336345 GCA_963585895.1 Sepioteuthis lessoniana
ATGAATATATATGTATGTGAAATAGCCCATGATCGTATGTATGGATGTTTATATACACTCATATCTGATTATGCTATTAACTATTTCTGTGTAAAACAAATTATTTTTCCATCTTTATCTATCTATCTATCTATCTATCTCTTAATGTATGTATTATCTATTTTACAGGGTAGAACGATAAAATTGTCACCCTAGAAAAGACGATATCATTCCATTTCCGTTTAATGAAAACCGGTTTTCTTTTTTTGTTGCAGACCATCAACTAGTTGGCCAGTTGTGTACGAATCCCAAGAACGAAATCCCATGTCTCAAAGTGACACAATGTTCAACGGAGATGCGCCGCTGTACAATTCATGCTCTCTACCGATCCAAGTTATGACAACAGAACCATTGCCAGCACCCTCAAAATGCGGATTGCCACGAATAACCGGGACGTGCGCAGGGTGATGAAAACAAAGTTTGCCGCTACGGTTATGGTCTTTGGTGTGGTTTCAAGCGAGGGCCACATCATGCCACCTCACATCTTCGAAGTCGGCTTGAAAGTCAACACCAAAGTGTACCTGGATGTGCTGAAGATTGTGGTGATCCCCTGGTGCAATCAGGTGGCCGTTGGCTGACCCTGGGTGTGGCAACTGGACTCGGCGCCGGCCCACAAGGCCAAAGAGACCCAGGCTTGGCTTCAGAAGGAGTTCTACAACTTTGTACCCTGCTCTCACTGCCCTGCTCTCACTGCCCCCTTCCCTCTACCTGAACCCACTGGACTACTTCGTTTGGTCATAGGTCGAGAACGTCACCAACATGACCTCCCACAACACCAAAGCCAGCCTGATCACCGCCATCCACCGAGTATTCGCCGAGCTCCCGCCGGCGATTGTGGAAAAGGCATGCTCCCAGTTCCGGATCCGTATCGAGGTGGTGATTGAGGCTGAAGGCGGCTACATTGAATTGATAGTTGTTCTAGTACATAATCAAATTACCTGAATTGATTTTTTCAATAAAAGTTTTAAAATAAAACTGTAGTGATGTTTTCTTTAGGACGACAATTTTATCGTTCCACCCGGCATTATATATATATATATATATATATATATATATATATATATATATATATATATATAAAAGAATAAGATTGTGGAATAGGTATTCATATTCCTGCACACGAATATGAACCAACCCTTTTAATTGTTCATTATGCCGACTGCAATTCAGCAGAGGTATAAGACCCCATCAAACAACGAGTGTCTTGCTTATGACATTAAACCATCTAATGGTGGAATGCAGAGTAACTTCCCATGTCCCCTCTGACTCGGGGGTAGTAGTACTTGTAAAATTTTCATCTATGGGCCAAGTAGAACCATTTAATCATATGCTCGAAATCATTTAAGTCTGTACAGACAATTGATTATTATTTAATTTGATAGGAATATTTGATAAATAGAATTACTAATAACAAATTTCAATAATTGAAGCTGTGAAAATAAATAATTGATATTTAATATTAGTGTTGGCAATACTTAAAACCATTTAATTGTGTGCAAACAAATGAGCTCTAACTGATTTAAAAATAAAGCTCCCAACAATTTATTCATTTAAAAATCACACACACACACACACACACACACACAAAGACGCACACACACACACACACACACACACACACACACACACACACACACACACACACACACACACACATACACACATGCGTATGTATGTATGTATGTATGTACTAAATTACCTATTATAACGAATATAAACTTTAAAAATTGAAATATCTCAGTAAAAACGGATAAAATTAAAGAATGGCAGCTAAGCCGAACGAAAAAAAAAAAAAAATCGAAAACGTAATAAAGAAAGAATTTTTTTTTAAATGACAAAAAAACTAAAATATAAGACAATAAGGAATATAATGTTATAAAAAAATTTAATATATGTTTGAATATTGAATCTTAAAAGGAGGACAAATAAAACACATTGCTAAATAGATGTGAACAAACACACACGCATTCACGCTCTCTCTCTCTCTCTCTCACACACACACACACACACATTTTCTGAACACATTTGAGTCGATATATACTCAAAATGTATAACATAAGTATTTAAGTATTTTTAAATAGAACATCACTTTTCTTCAAAATTAAAAAAAAATATATATAAATAAAAAGCAAACAAAAACAAATAAATCCTTCTCAACGTTTGTGTTCGATATTCAATTCCCAATTGAAAAGTTTAATGTTTTTTCTTTATTATAATGTTTTATACATCTATTTATGTACTGACAAACAGCACACACACACACACACACACACACACACACACACACACACACACACACACACACACACACACACAAGTACACGTGCACCCACTTGTTTACATCATAAAGTTTTTTTCTCAGAATTTTTTACAGCCTTCTTATTATTTAGCGTTCATTTACTTTGCAAATGGGGGTTTGCATTTAATGCATATTATTATCTTTGATCTGCATCGATGAAACAGAATAATTGCCGTGATTGTTATTTACACTTCAATTCGAACTATTTCCTTAACGTGGATGATTAGAAAAATGATTCCATTGGTTTCCTTTTAATCAACTGATGAGGGAATAAGAATCTTCAAAATCTACTAATAATGAAATTAGAACATCTAAACAGTTTTCAGTTAGGTCGATTACAAAGTGTAATATATATATATATATATATATATATATATATATATATATATATATATATATATATATATATATATTACACTTTGTATATATATACATATATATATATATACAAATATTACATTTGCATTTACGAATAATTGTAACATTAATTAGATCCTTATTACTTGTTAAAGGAGATATGCCCTTGAACGTTCCTTTCTTTTGAATATTTATGATACTAATGCGAGTAATGTACTATGCCTTGCATATTGATTCGGCTATTTTGCAATTAAGATCGAGTTATTCAGTGATATTTAGTTTTACGAATATACAATTTTGATTTATTTGGAACATTTTTTTCATTTGTGTGTCCATTCCTAATCTGTCTTTACATACCTAATGTCGCAATTACTTTCTAGATATATGTACGATTGAATGTTGCGAACGTTCACGGCCCGACCAAGGAAAGTATAGGTGAGAGACATGGAGATTTCATAGTTTACCTATTCATTTTAATGGTTAAGATTTTAGACATCGTTATTGACGTAACATGACCAAATGGAAGCAGCTTAATAATAGGTAAAAAGTGAATTACTCACTTGGTTCAGCGATGGATATTATCTTTACAGTTTAGATGAAATGAAATATCATATTAGTCCTATAAATGTCTTTGGGCGCTGGTGGTTGGTTGTTTGGTTAGTTGGTTTCTGCCGAATCCTGCTCATGCAGAGGGATATATATATATATATATATATATACATATATATATATATATATACATATATATATATATATATATATATATATATATATATATATATATATATATATTTGTGTGTGTGTGTTGTATATTGGTTCATAAAGTGACTGATGTTTGTACAATAGCATTGCTTCTAACAAATCCATCATCAGATGATGACTCTTGGTTCAGACATGGCTTTGGGGTTGAAGCATCATTACCACTCACCCTGAGTACCCAGCTGTAACTCACAATACCACCCTACCTTGTTGGATGTCGTCACTCTATGAAATTGCTATGTCCACAATGATGCAGTTAGAGCCATATCTTGGATTTTTAATGTATTTCTTCTCGTCTGGTGAAGAAAGTCCAAGATTAGTCAAGAATGCGGAAATTGAGTTAGTTTGAAACCTCGGCATCTGACCTCGATAAAAAATATATATTGCTTATATGTTGTTCTCGCAGATTCACATGTTTTTCCATCTTACACTAATCTGCCCAGTCAAAATTTTCTTCAAAAGACACCGTTAATTCAACAACGAAAAATGTTTTTAATTCTCCGGATCAAATGACAATATCTAGAAGCAGGGCCGTTAACGTTATTTCAATTGGAGATAAGAAATGATGTTCTAAATCGCTTGCGACGTGCCAGTCCGTACACCCATCAAAAATAATGTCCTGTGCATAGTTTTACGAGAAAGTTTGGAAATATTTCCTTATTTAACGAAATGAATTCGTCCATTGGTGATATTGTTTAGAATTTTATTGTCAGCCTCACAACATATCTTCGAAATCTCCGAAAAATCTCCAAGATATCGTTGTGTCTCTACGTGTAGCTTCTTAGAGCATACTCATAACCAGTGATAACACGTTTGAGACAGGAAGTTTTCCCTTTTACTCTGTATTGGTTGTATGTAGTTAACCCTCAAGCATATAGGTTGACTGGTATTGGTAAGACACCTTAGACTGCCTTTAGAAAGAAACTTAATTTTCTAGGTTCTATTTTTAAGTTCAATCCATGTCAAACATCTGTATTTTGCACTCTCCGAGTTGGTCCTTGCACGCTGTTTCATTTGTCCTACAATTGTAGCTATATATATTTATGTGTGTGTGTGTATATGAAACTGTTTAAAAGGAGTTGCTACTTCAAATCTTTACTTCGGTAGTTTATTCATACACCAATTATCTCTCTCTCTCGCTCTCTCTCTCTCTCTCTCTCTCTCTCTCACTCAAATATATATATATTTATATATATATATATATATATTTAGAATCCGAGCAGCAAGTTTTGTGCCTCAATTTAGAAGTGCGTAAGCCTGGATGGCCTAAAGTCTTGACAGGCAGTTTGTTGCATACATATATATTCTGGATAAATACTAACACAATGATAAACGACGCATCAAGGAAGGAAGCAGGAAGGAAGACACAAGAAGACTTCTTTAGGTATATATTTACCTCTCACTTTATTGCAAGGGTTTGAAAGGGTTGTTTAAGGGTTTGCATGTGAGAGGATGCTGGAGCCGAACATAAACTTCATATATTTTGACCCCACTGTTATGACCGTCACGTTGTGTCTTTCTTGTTCTCTTAGATGCTCAACTAGAGGTCTTGGGGTCCACTCAATCGGGGCTTTTCCGAGGGCCCCCTCGGTCGAGTGTGGCCTTCCCTACCGCATCTGGTCTCTACTGTCTGGAAGTCTACTGGCAACTGCTTCGGGGGTTTCCGAGGTCCCCCTCGGTCGAGTGTGGCCTTTCCTACCACATCTCGTCTCTAACCCTCTGAGACTCCGCTGGCAACTGCTCTGGGACCCAAACTCAACTGAGTTAAATAATAACTCAACGCCCACACGATCGCATACTGGATCTTTGAAATCGAATGTTTAATCGTCATCAAGCGAAAAAAACTGTCATGCAGTTCAGAGGTTACTCTCTTCCGGTGCATCACTGTAGTGGCACAATGAAACCTTCACCTTATCGGATATAATAAGCCTTAATCCGCCCATGCGATCTCTTTCGATTACTGGCCATTGGAATGTGTCACTTCCTTCCGGTGTATTACCTTGGAATTGTATTTTTGGGCCGGGTCGAAGGTCAAAATATAACATTCATCCCTAAATTATTTTTCAAAAGTCCACATGTGGAATTTTCTTCGCATTCGTCTCCATCACTTTCACGCATATTTTACAGAATAATTTACAAGGACAATAAATGGCTGAAAACACAAAAAGAATCACTTGAAATACAGCAAAAAAAATCTTACTTAGAAGGCGACCTTCTCTCTATGTAACACTTGCCTGGCTAATTATTATCTAAATTTCTCTTACTATCTTTGCGTGGTTGGCCATCTTGACATGTGTGCATCAAAGTACCATACGGATGCATTTTTTATCTTCTCAACACAACGGGCCCTCCATAATTCCTTGAAGAAATTTCAAAACCCTAAAAAGGACCATACTCTGGTCCCATATCCTGGTCACAAACTTAGTGACCCTGGTCATTCCAGCAATACATTTCGCCTGAATTCTCCATGACCACACTCCAGTTCTTTGCTCAACAGGTTCCTACCTGGAGTAACCGGAGAATTTCATAAACTAAAACACAATATCTTCAAGGCTCAAAGCATTCCACAAAAATCCACAAAAGTCATGGTCCAAAACAAAGTATCACAATACATCCGAATGTATCACAATCTGGCACGCATGCTGTAAACCACCTAAAATAGTCCACGCAAAATACTAATCAGCAATGTGTTACCTATTTTTTTTCATTAAATTTCTGTTTCCATGCACATTGGTTTGCAAGCCCCAGAGGAAACATGTTTTACCTGATCAAACCCGCGCCGGGTTTCTTTTCAGTTTAATCAGGAACCCTCGTGGCTACCAATATATAGGCACCTCGCCTTTCCCAGATTCGTTTCACTTTGCCAAATCACACACGAATCCAAAACACCATCGGGACTGAAAGACTCAGACATTATCCACAAAATTTTGGAGTAGGCCACGCCTCTTTTCTTTTATTCCATTCTCGGTACTCCAAACTAAAAAATAGAACAGCTTCATGGGCCGGCGAATTCTTCGATAGAATTGCTTTCTTTGCCGTCTACCCATCAACAATCTGAAACCAGTTGGATGAATGTCTGCCCTACTCTCACGTCAGCCCACGATTTCATCAAAAACAGAAACCAAAAAAAAAAAAAAAATTTCCTATTCCACGAAAACCCCAAATTCTAAAAAAAAATTTTAGAATCAATATAATTGCAAATATTTGTAAATCTAGAATAAAATCTTCTGTAAATGGTTTTCGTCAAATTTCATAATATGAACAGGAAAAAAAAAAATTCTAATGTCGCCTTTAAACTCAAACTCAAAAATTTTCACTTTACAACAAGTGAAAACAATATTACAATCACAGTTCAAAAATGTTCAGTTTTCTTTTCTTCTTTTTTTCAATCTATGTAGTGATGTACTGTCTATTTTACCTTGGAATAGTATTTTTGGGCCGGGTCGAAGGTTAAAATATAACAAGTTTTCATTTCTTAATCGATTTTGTTTTTTTGTTGTTTTTTTTTTCTAGATATTTTTAGAATCCTGGGATAAAATTGGAACACATGTGTTGGGTTTAACGATTCTTAGAATAAATCAAAAAAGATTTTTGATATTAAAGAAATAACAATTAACTCCTTATTAGAACTTTTCACTACATCTAACATAGAAGCATCAATATCAACATGAACCACTGTTAACGTTGAAATTCAATGGAATATTTGCCGCTCACCTTTTATTACAACCTTTGAAACACTCACATATAATTTAATGTATAGCTGAAAATTTGAAAGGAACTCTGCTAATTTGTGACATAGTATTACTGTGTTTTCATTTTATGAACTTCTTTAATGTGGAAACAGAGATGATCTTAAAGTGATAATCATGGAAGTTGTTTTGCTTTTTTTCTCAGAGGAATGAATTGATACATTTTTAATTTAGATGAATTATACTTTCGAAACAACAAAGGAGTTGGTCAAAAGACAAAATGAAAATTGTATGGTAGTGCAAAGAAAGAAAGATTAAAACTTAGGAAAAAAAAAATTTAGGATGAGTGGAGAGATAGAAGAAGGCACTTATGAAGGCACTGAATGTAGGCCCCTATTTTAAGTCTGAAGCCATATAGGATGATGAATCGAAGTATAAATCCATTATCATGAGTGACTTATACAAACATCATAAAGCGAAATGGTGTTTGGTTTTAATCACTATCTGTTCATCTTTTTCGGGCAAGCCAATGTTTATTCTGCGAGTTCACTATCAGATACTGGCTTGAGAATTTTCTCATCTAAGGAAAAAGAAATCATTTTCGTTTTGAAGGGATCCTTACGTTTGTTCAAAAACTTTGGAGCGCAGTTTTTTAACTCTTGTTCTTCAAGGTCTATCGTCAAACTGTATCTTTCTCATGTTGTATGAGAAATACCAAATGTCTTTTGCACTACCAGCTTGATAAGAAACTCAGGCACTTTCATGTTCTAAGCTATTGACCTGATTGACTCGCCAAGATCATTGTCATTCATGGTCGGAATCCCAACAACCAATTGTTGGTTTGACCAATTGTTGGTTTGACCAATTGAGACATTTTTCTCATCCGAATGATCAGAGTGAGACTTCAGAGCTGCCTGAAGTTCGTCATCATCATTGAACTCATCCAAACGTTTCCATATGCCTTGAAAAGGGAATTGCTACATCATGCTGTTTTCCTTACAGATAGTGTCTAACTGATTCTAGTTTGCTGCAATATAGACAAACCATGAAACAGAGCATATGCGCAAAATTAGAAATTAGAAAAGTGGGACAATTTCCCAACTGCTCCCTTCATATGTATATATATATATATATGTATATATATATATGTATGGAGAACATTTGGAAAACAAAGTAATCGAAGGTGAAGAATTTATTGTGAAGGAAAGTTGACTTTAAACGATTTGGTTCTGATGAAGGTTCATTAAAACCGAAACATTTAACGTCAAATTTCTTTCCCAATAAATTCTTTAATTTTGATTACTTTTTTTCAGTTTTTCTCTATATCGTCGGATTCCTTTCCATTGTTTACTTCTATATATATATAATTATCATTATTATTATTAAATCTATAAAAGTGTGTGTTTGTATGAATAAATAAATATACAGAGGCATACATGTGAGTAAATAAATTGAAATAATATAAATACATATACATCTATATATATATATATATGTGTGTGTGTGTGTGTCAAATTGACATGCTTCACCAGATACCTGGAGTCATGAGAAGGTACTTGATTCAATTGACAAAAAGACGAATTATTAACGTCATTAACGTCAATTCTCGTTCGAGGCAGCCTGCATTCCACTTAACACTAACGCGCTTGTAAAAGTCAAGGATAGTTCTGTACTCAATGCAAAAACAGAAAACCAAACTAGATTTTTTAGCTTTGTTTTGACAACTAGTCTAAGAGAAGAAAAACTCAGTACTCAAATTATCTTTACTCTATTTAAAAAATTGACTCTGCAACGACAAATCTGCTTAAATGTATACGAAGAATATGAATGTAAATTTAAGGAAAAGAACTGTAAATTATGTAAATTTTCTGAGTATTTTGGTTATACAAGAATCATTATTAAAAAAAAGTTATTTCAATAAATCGAATCAATTTATTTGTCGTTTATGCCTTTTAGCATTCCACATTCTATGACAATTAATTTGTTAATGAATGAGAACATATTGTATATTGTAAGCACACAGTAAAAATATCGCCAATGCGAAAAGGAAAACCAAAAGAAAAATTAGAGTAGATAGAAATGAATTAAGTAATCATTAAACAAATGTGTAGTATAATTAATAGATGTTTTTTCTGAGTGAAATTGCTCTTCATTAACTCATGGTGTAATAGATTTTTATTCAACCTCCTAAAGCTAAATACTTTAAAATGATATCCTTGTGTTGATAGGTTTGATATCAAGATTGAATAATATGTGTATACTCACAAATGGTACTTCAATGTCTTGAGTCAATTTTCAGAGGAAAGAATTCAGAGACAAGGTAAAACTTAATGACTGCCATTCATCTGACATTTTATAGTTATTATAAGATTAATATTTTGCAGAATACAACGTCAAAATGCAACGTATTTCCAACCGGAAATTGTTTCTGACACACATTAGGAACAACTCATCTTATCTTGGAATATTGGATATCTTATTTTATTTTGACTTTTTATACTGGCAAAATAAATTAAAAAGAAAATAACCAGAAAAAGACTTTTATCATCGAGATATTGAATTAAATATGGCAATATTGTCGCATTTTTCCGCAAAATTAACATCGTAAATATGGCCATAGTTAGAGAAAAAAATCAAATTTTTAATTCGCATATTTCCTTGAAATTTCACTCACCACAGCAAATGATTATGTTCATGGTCATCAGAAAAGCGAATGTTTGAAGCTGTATAATTTGTGGAACATGTTTGACATATCAAAATGGAATTACTGAGAATAAATCTAATTTACAAAATTTATTCTCTACATTGAACAGGACCCTTCTAACATCGAAGATGCTCAATCGGTTGGGGGTTCTAGAATACACCGACTGCACCTCTGCAGAGAGGTATGATCCCCCCCAACGAGTGCTCTAATATGACACTAAATAATCAGATGGTGAGGTTCCAGTAATTCTGGACCCTTGGGGAATGTAGAGTACTCCTTCATTGTTATCGCTCTCAGGTCCCTTCTGGCCCGGAGTGGTAGCACCTGATAGGGTCCTATCTATGGATCAAATAGATATACTGCGTACTAAACTGCGTACTTAAGCTGAATTTGATTGCTCAAAAAAGAACCGTTTTGACATAAAAACAGCGTACTTATGCTAAACTGAGTTGTTTGAAATAGAACTCTTTTGGATATTGAAACAAGACTTCGCTAAAATGAATTTTCGAAATAGGATTGTTTTCACATTTAAACTACGTACTTATGCTAAACTGAACTTTTTTTAAAAAAAATGGAACTGCTTTTGTATGCTAAACTGATTTGTTTGAAATGAAACTGTTTTTGACATTGAAACAGTACTCACGCTAAACTGAATTGTTTGAAATAGAACCTTTTTGACATTTAGCTGTGTGTAAACAAAAACTATACTTATACTAAACTAAATTGTCAGGATTAGAACTGTTTCACTAAACTGAATAGTTTGAAATAGAAATGTTTTTGACGATTAAAGTGTTTACTTATGCTAAACTGAATTGTTTGAAAAAGAACATTATAGGTTAATTTGTATAAAAATGGATCTGGCATTAAATAACCCACAAAACTGATATGCCATAAATCAAAACAAACAGTCAATCAACCAACCAACCAACCAAACAAACAAATAACCTACATCGAAGATTTGATTTTATGACGGACATTTTAAAAACAAAACTAAACAAAAACCTATCATTCCCATCGGGTAATCCTTCTCTCTCTATCTTATTCTTAATTGAAATCTGCTGTACTCCAAAACTCCTTTATATATTCTTTTGAAACTAATTCTCATATATATATATATATATATATATATATATATATATATATATATATATATACTTACGCGCTACCAATACCTACACATCCATGCAGATATGCTTGTATGCTCATTTATATGTATAAATATACACGAAGTTTATCAGCATACATACTCATATCGACACAGCCACGCCTCCCCGTATACGCAATAATTGCAGCCAAGAATAGAATTTTGAACAGAATCACATTATGTTATAATAGTAAATGCTTATTAGCCTAGAGGGTAGAGTGTTTGCCAGTGGTCCCATAGACTTAGGTTCAATCCAAGGTCACATCATACCAAAGACTTTAAAAATGGTACTTGATATCTCCTTACTTAACACTCAGCAATATAAGGTACGTATCGAGAGTAAAGTGGAATAATCAAGGGAAATGAGTAGTGCCCTTCCCCTACACTTCAGTGTAGTAGCTATTGAAAAGATGAGGATAAATGAAACAGAGTGATCCAGGCTGAAACAGAGGTCTGTCATCAAAAATTTAGTGTCTGAGAAGTACAAACTAAATACAATTTGCAGAAGAATATTAATAGAAATATAAAGTAAGTTGGAGACCTTAGTCAAAGGTGACCGACAGATCCCTTTTCAATAGGTACAAAACCGTGGTGTAGGGAGGGCGCTATTTCATTACCGGGATTGTTCCACTTTATCCTTGATCCTTACCTTATAGTGCCGAGTGTTAAGCAAAGTGGCATCAAGTACCATTTTTTTGAGTCTTTGGTATGGCTTGACTCGAGATTGAAACCTGGTCTTCCGGATTATTGGCGAACACTCTACTCATTAGGCCAACAGTAATATACTTAACTAAAAATGTTTAGATGGGTTTGCCACAACGATTCTCCTTTAGAAAGATAATCCACAGAATGGAAAAACAATTGCTTTTCAGTAAAAGTTCTGTATAAGTAAAGACGGACATATTGATAATCTTGTACGATATGAAAGGACCGATCATTATTGATTTTCTTAAACAAATGTGTAATTGTATATAGTACTTCCTATTGTGAAATCCTGAGACAAAATTCAAAACATTGAATGATCCTGGTATCTTCAGAATTGGCTTATTCAAATCTTTCCAAAGTTTATCTTAGAGTACCAATCCTTGTTTTGAATTGTTTCACCTTGTTTCCGGATTTGTTACCTACTTTGCTAGAAACTCAACTTTTTAATCTTAGATGAGGCGGAAAATAATAGATTGATTTATGACTTTCTCAAAAGAACTACTTCATAGTGATCCCAGTCTCAGCTGAAATTTGAACCCGGCCTGCCGATTCTATAACTTTTCGATACTTCATTGCTCGGAACAAGTGCAAGTAAGTTATATCACTGCACGCACATAGCCCGAATCATATTTTATTATTGCAAAAAAAAAAAAAAGGAAAAAGTAAACTTCATCTGGCATTAGTGCGTCTTCCCGTCGATACAATCACTGATGTTATTAAGTCCGTCGTCTCGTTCAACCTTAGGCGCAAAAAGACCACCGCATATAAATATGTTTGCGTCTGGCACAACCAAATGATCTTTTTCTGCTTGATCTATGTTTATCTTTAGGCAATGCCTCCCCTCACCGACGTTCCACTTACGTACACAATCTATTTGTTCCTGGCACAATTTTGCCAAACTTCAAAGGGAAAAATGTTTCTTGCTGTATTGACTTCGTTGAGAAGTATTGGAAAATTTGTGTAACAAATTTCCTCCAGAACAAACAGTTGCTCAAAACGAACTTCTAGCCAACATAAGTATATATAGAAATGCAAAAAAAGACTTCTTATTATCATTGTTATTTCAGATATAAAAAAAATGATTTAAAACCGCACTAGCAGATATAGCTTTGTAAGGAGAAGTTAGTTTTATTGATTAGTAGTCTTGACCTTAAAACTGAGTCTATAATGCAAATTAAAAGCAGTTCCTTTAAAATCTTTGCTAAAATCACTCAGGAAAATATGCATTACAAAAAAAAAAAATTAGCTTCATATACTTCTACTGCTACTGCT
The DNA here is from genome assembly GCA_963585895.1 of Sepioteuthis lessoniana. Classification (NCBI taxonomy): domain Eukaryota; kingdom Metazoa; phylum Mollusca; class Cephalopoda; order Myopsida; family Loliginidae; genus Sepioteuthis; species Sepioteuthis lessoniana. Next base: position 44,256,814 of record OY757911.1, read on the forward strand.
ACAAAGTATTACTTCTATGATTACCGAGAAACCTTTAACATGGATAATAAGAAAGAGAAACTTTAACAGAGAAACAATCTTTTCTAATTGCTACTGAAAACAACGCCCTAAAGATAAACTATGTTAAAGCAAGAATAGACAGGACACAACAAAATGTTAAGTGTACATTATGTAGTGATAGAGATGAAATGATCAATCATCTAATAAGCGAATGTCGAAAATTAGAGTAAAAAGAGAATATGAAATTACACAACTGAGTGGGGAAGTTGATCCACTGGGAATTGTGTAAGAAGTTTAAATTTGACCTAATGAACAAGTGATATATATATATATATATATATATATATAGTAGGGAATCTGTCCAGTTCTCGGAGTTTTTGAGGTACAAACATATTACATAATCTCTGCCAGACGACCAGATCTAGTGATTGTTAACACTCCCCCAAAAGCCCCCAAAAAACAAAAAACAAAAAAACAAAGACAAGCTGCCAAATAGTAGAATTTGTCCTGTCAGACCACAGAATAAAATAACAAGAAAGCTTACTTGGAGATAGATATCTAGACCATGCAAGAGAACTAAAATACTATGGAACAAGAAGGTGACAGTGATACCAATTATAATTGGCATACTTGGAACAATCCTCAAAGGATTGATAAAATGATTAAAGGCTTAGAAATCAGAGCAGAAGTAGAGACCATCCTGACAACAAAATTATTAAGATCGGCCAGTATACTTAGAAGAGTCCTGGAGAGTTTTGAGGAAACTTGCTGTAACTCAAACTCCAGGAAGAATCCATGAGTTAACGCTGATGTGAAAAGAACTCTCAAAAGAGTAAAATAATGAAGAACCGTACAAGAAACTGACGTTTGATACTGCTGACAAATGGCTTTTGCTAAAATTTGGATTTGATATCAAAGTAATTGTACGTATGTATGCATGTATATTGGGAAAGGAGGAGCGCCCTTCCCCATACCGTGGTGTAATAGCTATTGAAAAGGGAGCCTTCTGGTTGCCCTCGACTACGGATGCCAACTTACTTATGCATGTATGGATTGATGGACAGATGTCTTTCTATCTACCTCTCACTCTCTATCTATCAACACACACACACACACACACGCATATATATATATATATATATATATATATATATATATATATATATATATCTGTTACTATCACAACAATAATTGATATGCCTATCTATCTATCTATCTATCTAAAAAAATGAGAAGAATAAAAGTCCCTAGGTATTTGAGATGCAAACTGAATACCTAATTCAGAATTGCTGACAGACACATCGTCATACAGATAGGTACAAGGTGTAGAACGCTGTTGATTTTGTGATCAATATGGTGAATAGCATACGTAATTTGTTGCTGTTGATCATTCATTATCTTGCTTGAACTAAGAATCTTCCAGAGTCTTCTTGCGGATAGATAGAGTGTTAGACCGGAATTTGATTTCAATCATCTTGAATTTCAGAATGAATATATGAAACAACAAGAATGGTCAATAACTTTAAATCATTTTATTTTTACTTTGACTGAAAACTTCCCAAAACACACCTGTAATCATATAAACACAACTTTAAAACGGAGAGCAAAAAAAAGCAAAAAAAGTTCAGCAACAACAATATTTAAATTAAAAAAGAATGATCATTTGAATTTTAAATTGCTTATGCCTGTAAGGAGGACATGTAAAAAGCGAAATGTTTAATTACTGGAAAAAAACAAACATGATTCAAATATTCCAACAGAATAGAAAGTATTTAGGAGTACGATGAGCAATAAATGAGGCGCTTATTTGATTGATTTTCTCAATGTCCGATGCAATCTTTTAAAAGTTAGTTGAAATTTTTGTTTTCCCCTTTACTGAAAGCTTCCAGTGCACCTATTATACTAACTGACCTCACTAGAGAATGGAAAAATTGTGGTCAGAACTCTGGGGAAAACTCCTGATAGTCTAAGAGTTGGAAGAATTGAAATCAAGGGAACAATCAAGACCCTCAAGAGAAGAGAGCACACCAAAATATATTGGATCAATAATGCGTGTTTACTAAAGTTCCAAGATTAGAATGAATGCCTTGACATAATACCGGTAAAAATACTATAAAATATTTTTTTTAATTAAATGAGTTTGAAATAATGGTTTTTGCTTCATCCAAGTTCAAATCCTGACCGGGCTTTTCATCTATCTATCTATCTATCTATCTATCTATCACAGTAATTGTATGTCTTTCTATTTTTCTCTTTCTCTTTCTCTCTCTCTCTCTCTCTCTTTCTTTTTCTCTCTCTCTCTCTCTTTCTTTCTTTATTTCTCTCTCTCTCTCAGCATATATATAGATATATTGTGTATGTGAGATAGATTGATAGATGGATTGAGAGAGGGTCGAGTGAGGGAAATAGAAAGACATGCATATATTTATACAATTTCTGAGATAGATAGATAGATAATTGTTTTAAGAGATATGAAAAGACTGATGTATGCGTGTGTATTTGTACATATATAAATCTATACAAACATCAGTCTGCTCACATGATAAATAAGTAATAGTATATATGTATGTATGTACGTATGTATGTATGTGTGGGTGGATAGATGGATGGATGGATGTCTTTCTATTTCCCTCTCACTCTTTACCACACACACACACACACACACACACACACACACACACACACACACACACACACACACACACACACACACAGAGCTATATATTTATACATATATGAATCTGTTAATATCTATCACAACAATAATTGATATGACTATCTATCTATCTATCTCAGAAATAACCTTCCCGCCGTCCAGACAAAAGTGGGGTACGTTCTTGCATTAATCCAAAACTGTTGACCTTGAAAAGGTAACTGAACTTTTGATCAAATACCGGCTTATTGGTTTAGTGGGTAGAGTGATTGCCATTGATCCGGGAGACTTGGGTTCAATTCAAGGTTACGTCATACCTAAGACTTTCAAAATGACACTTGATACCTCCTTTTTTAACACTCTGCAATATAAACTACGTATCAAGGGTAAAGTAGAGCAATCCAGGGAAAAGAGTAGCGCCCTCCCATACACCTCGGTGTAGTAGCTATTGAAAAGGGAGCCTTCTGGTTGCCCCCAACTACGGTCACCAACTTTACTTAACAAAATTATAAGTGCCGTACTCCTGTGGACCCCTTCACATGGACGAGCAAAGGCAGAACGAACAGATAGAACCTACATACAACAGTTCTGTGCCGATACAGGATGTAGCCCCGAAGCGATGGACGAAAGAGAGGAGTGGCGACAGAGGGTCACGGATATCCGTGCTGATGGCGCGACCTGATGATGATGCTGATGATGATGATGATGATGGATTATTATTATTATTATTACTATTCGGTCAAAGAGTAGTATCTTTTCAATTGGAATTTTCACTTACTGCTCAAGTATTTAAAAAGCAAAAGAAAGGAGTGGAGAGATGTCAATAGTCAAGTGAAGCATAATACCTAAATGAAAGACAGATCACACATGGTCTGGCGAATTTTAGTGAAAGCGAGCATTAAAGAAGAAGAAGAAGAAGAAGAAGAAGAAGAAGAAGAAGAAGAAGAAGAAGAAGAAGAAGAAGAAGCTTTTTCTTTTGAAGTTTAGCAATTTATATTATTTACGATTAGTTAAACACTGGTGCAGCATTATTCCAAGTTGAAACCGTAGTCAGAATGATCGGAACATTCTTGGGCCTAGTTTTCTTATTCAAGTACATTTAGGGAACGAGAAAAAGTTTTGATAAATGACCAGGAATACCGTTACTGTGCTTGTATTCTGGCCTACATGACTTCCTGCTGATTATTGCATTAATTTTTTTTTAGTATTGAAATTACACCCGAATCTTTCTCATTAGGTAAAAAGCAAAACTTCATACTAAATCCATCCCTCGGGTTCAGTAAATATCTATATCAGATTTTGAAGGTTTAGATTGGACAGTTTGACTATAATTAGAGAACAGACAAACAAACTCATACCTATTATTTTATATTTTTCAGTCAAATTTTAAAAAAAAATCAACAATCAGGTTTCGAAGTAAAAAATCACTGTTAATAAATAACACAGCTTCATTTTACAACTTTTATATCTCTTTTAAATCTTATGAGGATGATTATAAATGCTATGAACGGTTGTTATGATAATCTAAAAGAAAAAAAAACTATCTCTACTGCATTTCTAATCGAAATAAAATTACCAGCGAGCAAACATAATCTTTTATGAAACCCAACTGCAACTGCAGGCGTAAGATATTTGAATTCAACCATAGTCGAATACAGAATAGCCTTAAGAATTCTACGATTGTCGTATCTAGAACAACTTTTAGAATTTGACTGTAGTCATCGACGGAAAAACTAAATAATTCGACCTTAGTCGTAAACACAACAACGTTAAAACTCGAACTGCAGTCGTACTATTTTAAGAATTTGACTGCCGTCTAAGATAACAGGGAAAGGGATTGATAGAGATTCAATTCCAATACCAAGTAACAGCTTTTATTAACTTGTCAACAACATTATTCAAAATCGTAAAATTTGATTGTAGTTATACAGAGAGCAGCTTTAAGAAATCGACAATAGTCATACATATAAAAGCTTAAACAATTCTATTGTAAAGAGAACAGCTTTAGGAATTCTACTATTGCCGTAGACTGAAACACTTTGAGAATTCGATTTTAATCCTAGACAGAACAGCTTTAAAAATTAAAGAGGGGTTAAAGTAGATTATACTCAAATGCCATGTAAAAGATATTGATAATTTGTCTATTTACCTGTTCTGAATAGCTTGTGACATTATCAGCATATGAACAACGAACAGTATGATTACTTATATCTAGTGATTACTTATATCTAGTGACTTTCAGTATTACTAACCACGAAAGCTTATTTAAAAACTTTTTTTTTCTTTTTGGTTCTTAGTTGACTGTATTAAAACAGAAATAATCCCTGTTCTTGTAAAAATGTTGTTTGTACAAAATTATTCTGAGACTAGCAAAATAGAAATTAGCAAGAAACTATTTTTCTCTCCAAATAAGGATACGCTATGCAAACAACCTTCAAGAAATATTTGTTTGAAGCTTAGGTGAGAAATCAAAACATTTCCCTAGACAGATTTAGGAAAGGGAAATAATTATATCAAGAAAAGTCATAATATTATTTATCCTTGTTATCCTGCAATATCTGACTCATGAATGACTGATATGTTTTCAGGGAAGAGGGATAAGTCTGATATTAACGACCGAAAATAACTCCTATATGAGGTGATTATCTGATCACAGAATTCCATAGAGAAATCAGAATTCAGATTCCCTTGAGGCGTGTGTAAGTGCTCCTGGAGTTGACTCTCGACGTAGTTACTGTTCTTCAAATGAGTCACGCATTCTATTTTTGTGGGAAAGGTCAAGCTAGTCTCTATCGGAGTGCTAATTGATATAGAACTGTCTCTTCTAGTATACTTACCGTATATCAAAGTAATATCGATTCAGTCAGAAATTAATATCTTGCACCTTCTACACAACTCGAGTACGTGTAATTGTCCTCTCACAATAATTAAATAAAGCTGACTTTAATTTTCTGTTTGTAGAATTCGGTAGACTGTATTTAATTTTGCATATTGACTATTGTCTTGAAATAAAGCTTTGTCGGTGAGACTTAGAATATGGTAATTGCATACTCTTCTAAGGAGTAACTCTTTCGCTAAAAAAAACAGGGGTGTCTGGGGTATCACATGTAACTGCTTCTGATCGTGAGGCTCCATTTCGCGAATTCTTTGGAGTATGGAATATCCTCTTACTCTAAGATCTATTCCAAACTGGAATGGTTTATAACTGTTAAGATTCAATGTATAAGTCAAATGAATTTGTATAAAATCTATTTTAATTCAATTGGACTGCGTGCTCAAACAACTTTTACGGAACGGTCACAGAAAAAAAATGCATATATGAACATACAGTGAATAAACTTCCTTAACATCTAGATTTAAAATCAAATCTATCAATCTGCTAAAAATGCAAAAAGAGTAAATAATTCTTTGGAATTCATCAGTTTTGGGAATACAGATTTCAATGATTGATTCCTTGATTGATTTTAACGTCATTTCAACCCGTCTGAGTTTATTCTATGCCTACAGGTTAGGGAATCATGAACTTAGCACGTTTAGATTTACATATTTAGTGTAGTTATTTCTTAAAGAGGTTTTGACACACAATTATATGATGTCAAGTGTTACTTATACAATCAATTATAGATTCTATTATTAATCCTTAATAAATCAATTATAGACACTAATAAATTTAATAATAGATGTCACGTGTTATTAATATAATTAACCTGAAGACAACTATGTGGTTTCTAATATTCTTATCTATCACTCATAATTTCTACATCATTTTATAATTTCAAGTAAATATTCCTGTTTAATAATAATCTTTTCTTTACACGCAATTATACAGTATTTTAAGATAAAAAACGTAACACCTAATCTCCGCCAGACGACCTGACCAAGTGGTGTAATGGTTATCGTCGTAGGAAATGGACACAGCGATACGAGTTCAGATCCCGGACCAGGCTAATTGCAATTCAAATAGCACTAATACCCTTGGGAAAGGTATGAATCCAGTTATTTTCCCTCCAGCTACGGGGGAATATTAGGAAAGGCTGGATTCTTTAGCCTTGGTTAGGCAACTAGTCTAAGAGAAGGAAAACTCTGAATTCAAACCTGTTAAACTCCGCTTGAATATTGACTTTGTGTCATATCCTGCCCGAGCAGAGGGGTCGGTAAATATGGATAGTCAACAAAAAAAGAGAAATCTACCAAATGGTGGACTTCACCGTCCTGGTTGACCACAGAGTAAAACTGAAAGTAGGCAAAAGAGCAAATAAGTACCTAGATCTTGCTCGGGAACTGAAAAAAAACTGTGGAACATGAAAGTGATATCAATTATAATTGGTGTGCTCTTTACAGTAACCAAAGATTGGTGAAAGGACTGGAGGAATCGGGAATAAGAGGTCGGGAGGGGACCATCCAAACTACAGTATTATTAAGATCGGCTAGAATACTGAGAAGTGTTCTAAAGACTGGAAAAGACTTGCTGTCACTTAAACTCCAGTAGAAGACCATCAGCTAACGTTGGTGTGAAAAACTCTCGAAAGAGTAGAATAATAATAAGAACAATAATAATAATAATAATAATAATAATAATAATAATAATAATAATACCCACTGTCCGCTAGGCTAAGTTTATGTTGGTTCATCTCGTGCAAAGGTGTATGATCCCCACCCAAAAATGGTGTCCCTGATATGACACTAAACAGTATCTGATGTTGAGGGTCTACTTAGGATCAAAGTAGATCAAGCAGTCATTGCAATGAAAGGGTAATTCACTCTTTCTAGAGCTCAAGAATTAGTGCCTCCTCACCAGATACAGTTTATACACTGGATACAACATTTTGAACGGACCTTATCCCTTCTGCAGATGATTTAATCACCATATTCTAAGCCCTACAAGCAGGACTACCAGAATTCCAGGCCAACCGAATAAATTCATTTCTTTTTGTTGATGACTGAGCACACCTTTTATTCCGTTTATATGTATCTACCAACCCCTACTATTTACCCAGGAAGAATAGTTGAATGTATACGTTTCCCAAAGATATTAATGCTCTGTATAATGCATACCGTTTCGTCTTGGATTTGAACTCGTCTCACCATGTTCATTTACAACGTCGATAACAATTACACCACGAGCACCTTCAACAGGTAACGATATAAATGTAATGTATTCGTAGCCTTCACATTCCCTGTGAATGTGTTCATTGACAAGAAAGTATCAACTATATTGACTCTCACAGAAAGTACAAGAAATGTTGGGAATTTTTTAAAGTGTCAATCAGTGAGCGTCAAGCTCAGGTCATTTAAGGAACTTAAATTTCGGAGCTAACGAGACGCCCTACCTTACAGATGTTGCAGCAATATATCTGAGAGGAAAGCAACGGCTTTTTCTCCATCTAATTAAAATTTGACATTTAGAATATTGTAGTGCAGAGCTGGTTTCCAACCCCATTGAACCTACTGACCGAAAATAAGGGGTATTCCCAGGGTTATTCGACCAGTCAGTTCGTAATCGGCAGAGGACAAGTTAAGAGCTTAAATTTTTAGTTGGGTTTGGGCTACGATTTTAGAACTACAGGAAAAATACCACATGACGTCCCCCGTTTTTAGAAGCTGAAACATACAAAAAAACATAAGAGTGCTAAATTTTCTTTGACCATATGCCTGACATTTTCCTCATCTATGAACTCGTTGTCATTTCTTCATATCGTCTTTTACTTCGTCAAGATTGAAAAAATGATATAAGCTGATATACATACGGCTTTGAATTTTGAAGATTATGAATCGCATTTTCTTTGTATTGACTTAATAAATGAACGAAAAGAAATAAGCTTTAACGAAAGAAAGATGAAAGCGAATGGTAAAAAATGCAGCGTTTTTTAAAAAAACAACAACAAATATTAGAATTAATTGGTAAAATTACCTGGCTAATACGAACATTTTTTTAAGGAAAAGATTTAGAGTCTTCTGAGTAACGATGCAAATCTTTAACCAATTGGGTATCAGAAAAAAAAAAAAAAAAAACAAACAAACAAAACACAGAATGATCAGTGAAAAAAAAAATGGGTGAAGTCATTAATGGAAATTTGATCTTTGTCTGAACTTGAACGTCGATATGAGTTATCAGGACAAGTTCGTCATTGATATAGCCCCAGATAGCGTCTCTACTTAAAATATATTAACAAATGATGATGGACACGCACAAGCGCACATGCATACATGCGCACTTAAAGAAAAGACGAAAGGAAGAAGGAAGAAAAGAAGAAAGATAATTTCGTACAAGTGTCAGAGCTGAGAGTAGAAACAAGAAAGGCAATAAAGAAATGGTGAAAAATAACCAAAAAAAGAAAAATTGAATTTGATTCATTATTTTGCAAATTTTATTGAATTTCATTAATCAAAATTTCCTTTTTTTTTCATATTTGCGTTTCAGTTAATTTAATAAATTAACAAGAAATGTCTTCCCAACGAAAATCATGTAAAGGGAAAATTAAAAATAACGAATTAATAAATAGTAATCGTAATCATTAAAGAAATATACAAACAGATAATAATAATAATAATAATAATAATAATAATGATAATAATAATAATAATAATAATAATATCATCAAAGCGAGAATAGATAAGACGCAACAAAATAGCAAATGCAGGCTATGTGGCGACAGAGATGAAACCATCAATCATATAATAAGCGAAGGCAGCAAATTAGCACAGCGGGAATATAAGACGAGACACGACTGGGTCGGTAAGGAGATTCACTGGGAAATGTGTAAGAAACTTAAATTCACCCATACTAACAAATGGTATATGCACAACCCAGCACCTATCCTAGAAAATGACTCGCATAAACTTCTATGGGACTTTAATATACAAACGGATCACCTAATCCCGGCCAGGAGGCCAGACTTAATAATAATCAACAAAAAAAAAAGAGAACTTGCAAAATAGTCGACTTTTCTGTCCCGGCAGACCACAGTATAAAACAGAAAGTATATGAAAAGAAGGATAAATACCTCGACCTTGCTAGGGAACTAAAAAAACTGTGGAACATGCAGGTGACAATTATACCAGCCTTAATAGGTGCGTTTGGAACAGTAACTAAGGGATTACTAAAGGGACTAGAGGACTTGGAGGTTGGCGGACGAGTGGAGACCATCCAAACGACAGCATTGTTGAGAACTGCCAGAATACCGAAAAGAGTCCTGGAGACTTGAGGAGACTTGCTGTCGCTCTAACTCCAGTGAAAAACCATCAGTTAATTCTGATGCGAAAAACTCTAATGGGTAAATAATTAAACAAAAATTACTACTGTTATGAAATAGCCGAGGGATTTCGGTTCATGCCTTTGAGTTTAGTTAGGCTGAGAACCTTTCGGCTCAGCACATGAGTTGGTTGGGTGTAAGATTGAAGCAGGTGTTAACGTGGGTGCGCGCGAGCGGATGGAGGTATCACTCAAATGTCATAACAGTCCGAGACGATACTGGGTGATAAGGTGCGGGTGACGTCACGCACCGGAAGCACGCAGAAGTTTGTGTGAGAGTTTGAGGAAAGTGGGAGTCGGGTTTTAGACGCAAAACGAGAAGGATCGATGTTGGAGCTCGCAGGCGCGAGGCGAACGTGCGCCCGATGTGTCTCTCCTCCTTACGTCGAAACCTTTATCTCAAAGTTAATAAAAAGGTTTCGTACCTGAACAAGAAGTAGCTACGTGTTTTTGAGATTCCTGTTCTTTATATATTCTATCGTTATGAACATTACATGTCTATTTTGCACATGGCCATATTCGTGTATATGGCTACGCAACACTACGTTCAGAAGAAAGAGGAAATGGCTGGAAGAAGTGTGAAGAAAAGAACAAACGACTGCTATACTATCTGCGATAACTTATAGAGAAAAGGTAAATCAAAAATTTGTATTTGTCTTGTAATATCGAAGATATTGCATGTTTTTATCTCTAAATTATTCTATTTCTTTGTATTAGTCTTTAAATGTAAAAGAATAGTCCAAGTGAATTTGCAAGAATAATTTAAAGTTGTTATAAAGAGTGATAAATGACGTAAGAGAGAAAAAGAAAATTAGAAAGATAAAATAATCCTCTAGTCAAGTAACTTATCTTTTAATCGAAACCCCTTATCAATAACAGCGGAAAGCTTAATACATTCTTAAAAACAGAGCCAAAATCATATTACAAGTATAAAATTAGTCATAAGACAATATGACAGGCAGACTAAAAAAAATGTCCACTCTAGATGTTAAACCTTAGGAAATCAAGAAAGAAAGGTGAGTGTGTGTGTATGTGTGGTTTGGCACCCACGTAAGAGTACTCTTACTTTAAGGGCACTTGGTCCCATCTATAACAGCTGTGTAGATAATAAACAACCTCTTGGTCTGGTAAAGCCGCAATATACCATATATATGAAAAACTACAAAACCCAAACATAATTAAAGTGTAGGGAGCAGACAACAGGTTATGGTGTCATTGTCGGCTCTTGTTCTCTTGAAAGTTAACATGGAGGAACTGACTGGCATCTTATGAATGTTTTTTCAGGTACACAAACGACGAATTAAACTGTCTCATAAATAGAACACCAATGGAAAAATCGACGAGGGAAGACAAGTTTGATCTTCGCTGTTGTTTGGAGTGACCCCACACAAAGAGGGTATTGAATAAATGATTGAAATCTGGGAAAAATGGACTTGATTTAAGACAAGCCAAAGACTAGTTGACCTAACTTGGACGATGATAACCAAAAGTTGGTTTTGGAAGGTGACCCACTGGGAAATGTGCAAGAAATTTAAATTTGACTATACGAACAAATGATATCTGCACAACCCAGAATTTGTTCTGGAAAATAAGACGCACAAAGTTCATAGGGATTTCTACATACAAACGGACAACCTAATCTCGACCAGAAGCCATGCCTGGTAATTGTAAAAAAAGAAGAAAAGAACCTGCCAAATTAGTGGTCTTGGCAGACAACAGAGTAAAATTAAAAGAAACTCCAAAAAGAGATAAATATCTTCACCTTGCAAGAGAACTAAAAGAAAAACTACTCAACCTGAAGATGAAAGTAATACGAACTGTATTTGGTGCATTTAGAACAATCCCAAAAGATTGATAAGGGGACTAGATTACTTAGAAATCAAAGGACAAGAATATCCAGAACAATGAGAAGGGTCCTGGAAACTTAAGGAAATTTGCTGTCACTCAAACTCCTGTTAAAAGCCATCAACTAACGCTGGTGTAAAAAAAAAAAAACTCTCAAAGGAGTAAACTAATAATAATAATAATAATAATAAACTGTGGAATATGAAGATACAGGATATCCCAGTTGTGGTTGGTGCATCCAGAACTGTCCCCAAGTGCCTGGAAAAAGGACTGGAGGATTGGAAATTTGTAGGATAATCGAGACCATCTTGACTATAGCTTGCTGAGATAGGCTAGATCTGAAGACTTGAGGAGACTTGCTTTCAGTCAGACTCAACTGAAAGATCACCAGCTAACGCTCGCGTGAAAAACTCAATCGGAGAGAAATAATAAAACCTAAATGCTGAAAAAGTTTGAAACATGAAGGTGCCGGTGATACCATTAGTAGTTGGAGCTCTTGGAACGGTCCCGAGAGGACAAAAAATAGAGATGGGTGATTCAAAGAAGAATTGAAATTATCTTGACTCCAATTCTGTTAAATCAGGTAGCATACTTTGTTGAAGCCTGGAGATCTGAGAAAACTTGCTATCATTGAGGCTTCAGTGAAAAAAAAACATGACTTAAAATTGGTGTGAAAACTTACAGGGAGTAAAATAATTAGTGGTTTAGAGTGCCAAAGAGACTGGCTGTCACTCAGATTTCAGTAAAAACCACCTGGTGCCAAAAAATAATTGCACAGCGTAAAATAATAATAATGTTCGTCCATTGATTTAATGACCACTATTTACTAAACTGAAGATTAGTCAATGAAGTACGCAGAAGACTTTGAAGGCTTGAGTAGAACAAGCCACATTTTTTGGATGAGATGATACCAAAAGAATGGTACAACACTGCACAATATAATCTCCAAACATTACTCCATTAACTTTATTATTAGTTCTTTTCATCTGCTGAACCAGTTATCTTATCTTCGTTAATGAACTCTTGCTATCTCTTGATATACATATAACAGCTGAAGGAAGAGGCTGATTCATGCTTTTTAAAAGTGAAGATAAAAAAAAGGAAAGAAAAAATTGTGTTTATTGCTGTCAGCTGAATACATAGTTCCTAAAAAACAAAGAAACTATCTTACAATTAAAAAAAATAAAATATAAAAAGCAAATATAATTGGATTGGTTTGGTTTGCATATCAACCATTGTAGTTTACATAATGCCAAATCAATTTTTTTACTTATAAATAGTTCTATTTCAAACAATTCAGTTAAGCTTAAGCACATTTTTTTGTTTACACTGTGTTAAATGTAAACAGTTCAATTTCCAGCAATTCATTTTAGCATAAGTACACAGTATAATGTCAAGCTGTTCTAATTGGCCCACAGATAGGACCCAATCAGGTGCTATCATTCCGGGTGAAAGTGGGCGATGACAATAAAGATGTACTCCGCATTCAACAAAGCTCCAGAACTACTGAAGCCTAATCATAAAATTTTTTTGTCTCATATCCAGGTCACATTTAAGCACATTTTTTTGTTTACACATAGTGAACAGTTCAATTTCAAACAATTTATTTTAGCATAAGTACACAGTTTAATGTCAAGCTGTTCTAATTGGCCCATAGATATGACCCTATCAGGTGCTATCATTCCGGGTAAAAGTGGACCTGGGAGCGATGACAATGAAAAGTACTCCGCATTCCCTAAAGCTCCAGCACTACTGAAGCCTAATCTTCAGATTGTTTAGTGTCATATGCAGGACACTCGTTGGGGTAGTATTACCTCTGTGCAGAGATACAGTGTAGTTTGCAGCCCCACTCGACTGGACCAAATAAGTATGTTTCTAATTTGCGGCAACAGGAAAACAAAATGGGACACAACGTTGATTATCAAATGTATGGTTTTCAAAAACATCAGAAAGGTTTCAACCAAACTGGAAGTACTTCAAGAAGTACTTCGAACCTGTCTATTCCAATAACGAGTTGAGCTGTCTGGAAAGCAGAACCACTGGAGCCTTTATTAACTTAGCTAAGTCAAATGGAATTTTTCATCGAAAGAAATTCAGAAACCGATTACCTTCTTTGAATTTGTAATTGCTCATTAAATATAAGTCAATTATATTTCTACAAAAAGCGATACTATTTCCTTTTCAACATATATATATATATATGTGTGTGTGTGTGTGTGTGTGTGTGTTTTAAGTTGTAAATTTTGATTAAGATAGAAAGACAAGAGAAAAAAGAAAGAAAAAGAGAATTTGTGAAGATAAATATGCCTTTGCCAAATGTATTAGAACAAAGTGAAACGCAAGCAAATTCGATCGTGATTTTTTAGCGTACTCACCAGCGACTGCCATATCGGTGAGGGTTAATCGTCGGATGGTAGGGTGAGTGTAAACACCAAAAAAAAGTTTAATTAATGTGCGATGATCTCTGGGTTTTTTTCTTTCAGTTCCCGAAGTCGTGGAAGTCGGAGGAAATGAATAACCGACGCCATTTGTTGAGTAACTTTTTAATTCTTGTCAGATATAATTCTTCCTGTAACTTTGAATGGTTCACTCGCTCTCTTAATACCCTAGACACCGAGGGGGATGTCCTCATGGTATAATGGTTAAAGCGATGGACTGCGGAATCGTAGTAGGCGACTTCATACTCCAGTCGTGCTATTACGTTCACTTTCGGGCAAATACCCTGGGGAAAGGTATGAAACTCCTTATCCTCCCTGCTCTGGGTTAAATAGTACCAATGCTGTTCTTTTAGGAGAATTACTTTGGCATTAAATAACCTACAAAAGTTCATATGCCATTAAACAAAGAAACCAAACCAAACCAAACCTAGACACCAAAAGGCATAGCCTATCAAGAAAACCATCTTTTATTGTATTCACATCCAAACCTCGTTTCAGCATTTCGTAGACTGAATCGTCTGGCCGGCACCGTTTTCAAAGCCAATCGAGTCTGATGTCCTCGGTACGTCTTTGTTGGCTGCTATTTTCAGTTCCGGGTGCGAGATCAAGCATATTTTCTTAACACTCAGACCTCCGAACGAGATGCTTGTATAAACCAAACTCCTCATTTTCGAGCATTATGCGACACAAGGACAGTTTAAAGTGGAATACAAATGGTCTGAATTCAGTTTCGGTTCGGTGATTTCTTTGCTTCATGGCTTATCAGTCTTTATATCTTTTAATGCAAAAAACGATCCATGTAAAAGAATAGTTGTGCTATTTAGCCAATAGTTGGATGAGGATAAGTGGGCTGATGATTTTTCCAAAAGCGAAAGTAATATCGCGACTGGAGTTTAAACACAACTACAAAGATGTTGAAGTCCAGCACGTTAACCACAACCACACCGTTATTGAATTCAGATTTTTCTTTCGAGACTGGTTCTAACCAAGGTTAACGAAACAAGTCTGCCCTGCTATTTAACTATTGCTAAGTTGAGAAAAGATAGGATTATGAAATGTAAAAAGCCTCGTTCAGGATTTGAACCTGGATTATTGGGTCCATTTCCTTCGGTGATAACCGCTACACTACAAGTGCTTCCATCGGAGGAGATATTTGTCAATTCATCTTTCTTCTGGTAGCTCTTTTTAATGAGGTATCTATTCGTTACCCGGGATCAGTCGCTTACAATATCATTCTCGGCTAGTCGAGACCACGTTGCCCGACCAACCTCATTACACCCCAACCGTCTACCAACGGCAACAATAACCACTACTTATGAGTCAAAGTTTGTGCATCTCCATTTCTGTTCAAGTATTATGGTCAAAGTGATTTCCCCGGAACCCGATTTTTTGGAGGGATATCAATATGCTTTCGGGATGCAACAGATATACAATGGCCATCCAACAAATAAAGTTAATTTAACCTAAGAAATTGGCAATAGGAAGTACAGTCTACAGTCGCACGTTTTTCAAGAAAATCAACCCTAATAAGTACTTGTATATGCCAGAAGACTGTGTGAATCAACTATCATAGTAACCGCTGCACCTGGAAAGTCAGAGTTTTTCCACTTTATGGATTTTTTTATTCAAGCTCACTGAGGCAACCCACTATAAGATTTCTTTGATCAAAATATTCTTTTTAAGAACATCACGGACTCTTCAGTTGTTTTTACTTCTCAGCCACCAAAAATTTGATGAACTAATCTCTGTTCAAGCCTGGATCATTAAATCTGTAAGAATTTTAACCATATTTACCAACCCCTCAGCTCGGGCAGGATATGACACAAGGTTAATTTTTAAGCGGAGTTTAACAGGTTTCAATTCAGAGTTTTTCCTTCTCCTAGACTAGTTGCCTCACCAAGGCTGAAGAACCTAGCCTGCCCTACTATTTACCCATAGGTGGAGGGAGAATTATTGGATTCATACCTTTCCCTAGGATATCAGTGCAATGTGAAATGCAATCAGTCTCGTCCATGATTTGAACTCGTGTCGCCGTGTCCATTTCCTATGACGATAACCATTACACCACGGCCACCCCCACTCTCTAAGAAGTTTAACAGCTGAGAAACATTTCTTCCTTTTGAGATTAAAATAATTTTTGCTCTAAACCAAGGGAAAACATTTTGAAAAACAAATATTTTTTTTTTGTATTTTCTTTTCTTTTAATCATTTTATTTATTAAATGTTCAAGATACAAAAGTGAGAGACATCTTTATTTTATGACACTTAATATCATCAGGTGGCCGGTTATTTAGTTGTTTGGGTTTTACGTTATATCAACCTTTGTAGGATATTTGATGCCAAATCTATTTTGATACAAATTAACTGTTCTATTTCAAATAGTTCAGGTTAGCGTAAGTACATAGTTCAATTGTTAAAAACATTTCTATTTTAAGTTATTCAGTTTTGTCAAAGTTATAATTCAAACAATTCAGTTTAGTATACGTATAGTTTTTGTTTACACACAGTTAAATGTCAAAACTGTTTTTTTAGAACAATTCAGGTTCGCCTAATACAGTTTCAATGACAAACAGTTCTAGTTGAAGCAATTCATTTTAGCATAAATACACAGTTTATTTCTACTTGACCCACAGATATGACCCTATCAGGTGATGTCACTCTGTGCCAGAGTGGACCTAGGAACAATGGCCATGAAGGGGTACTCTGCATTCCACAAAGTTCCAGCACGACTGTAACCCCAACATCAGATTGTTTAGTGTCATATGTAGACACTGGTTAGTGGGGTGCTGACCACTCTGCAGAAGTGGAATCGATGTATTCTAGGGCCCCAACCAACTGAGACGTCAGGTGTCCGAATAAAATTTATGATAAAACTGATCAACATTCTGATATTGGTATTTTCATTTTGATATTTATTACAAAAGTGTTTCGACCTCATGAGACGGACTAAGTCTGATGGATGTTTTTTTCCCACTGCCAGGTATGCGTTTGATGTTTATAAGAATATATCTTAAAAAGAATAGTTTTTTTTTTTTGCAAAAGATATCAGAAGAAAGCATATTATGGAAAATCTCCGAAAATTATCAATCTTCTCCTTTGAGTTTAATTGTTTTGCCAAGTATATACGTTAATAGTTCTACATCGAAATTTAATGTTCGCAAATGACCCGGGAGACCAGTGTTCAATCCCAGATCGAGTCCTACCAAAGTCTTGAAAAAGGGTACTTGATACCTTCTGGCTTAACATTCAGCATTATGATGTACGTATCAAAGGTTAAGTGAAGCAATCAAGTGAAAGGAGCAACGCCCTCCCCTAGACCTCGGTGTAGTTGCTATTGAAAAGGGATCCTTCGAGTCACCATCGATTACGGTTGCAAAGTTTACTTTTTTATGTGTAAGATATTTAATTAGAGGAGCCAGTTTTTTTCCTGAACACAGAAATATTTATTAGCCAGAATCAAAATTTAAATTTGTTGGCAGACAAGTTCACGTAGCGGAGTGGTTTACGTACTGGGCTGCAACATTGTTAAAAGCGAGTTCAAACTCAAGTATTATGTTACTTTCACTTTCGAGCTAATGCCTTTAAGAAAAGTACGAACTCCTTCACCCACTGGCTACAGTTTAAGTAGTTCCACAATTGTTCTAAAAAAGGATGGTTATGAAACTTGATATGCCTTTAAACAAACAAACAAAAAACAAACAAACAAAAAAAGAACAAGCCATACATGTCTCGATTAGATGTCTCGCATCACAGGAAAAAAGAATTCCCTGACGCCTATGTATATATAAAAAAAGCATATAATTTAAATGTAGATATTAGAATATGAGGTTGATACATTGTATGGTATTAATAGCAATCAACACGGTGTGGGGTATTTTATATCAAGGTATTAGAGAATTGTTTTCTGTGTACGTTCATATTTACATTTATTGGATTGTGGTTTCTTTAGATATTTTTGGCATACGGCCCTCTCGAATACAAATAGTTTTTAAACAGATCTATTAGATTGAAAAGGGGACCCTAACAAGCACTATCAATCGAGGAGAGATTTGACAAGCGTGTCAATGAGTTGGTACTGCGCATTTTTCAGATATCAAGAACTGGAGGCCTCCTGTCAGATTCAGTTTACTGTCATAACCAGGATACTTGTTTTTTGAGAGGATGGTATGGTCAGCGTACTGTAAGCCCTGTCAACAGGTCGAAAAAAGTTTGTATCTTGTCAATTAGGTTGGAAGTCATAGATTAGATCAACTATAGGTCTGCTATTTAGTTTGAGATGACCCTTTTTTCTGTATTTTTAATCCAAGAAATATACGTCAAAGCTTATATCTAAGGTTGTCACGTGGACCAAACTTACGGATTTTAAGTTAAAACTATAAGGAGTACTGATCTGAGATTTTTATTGGTAAATTTGAAATGGGTTGCAGAAAACGTGTGTGTCAGAAATATAAGCTAATAATGTAATATTTTATTCAAATTAGAGACTCATTGGAAAAGTAGAAATCATTCAGAAGAAGAAGAAGAAGAAGAAGAAGCGAAAGAGAACGAGAAAGAGAAAGAGAAAAGGTGAGTGTGTGTGTGTGTGTGTGTGTGTGTGTGTGTGAGAGATAGATAGAGAGAGAGAGAGAGAGAGAGAGAGAGTTGTTCTCTGGCCTTGAAATAAGAAGATTGTTATAGAAGAAAGCTCTCAGAAGAGAACAGAAATAGAAATTGCAGACTTCATTAAATCAGACGCACTTCACAGCTAGTGCAATTTAAAATCAAGAACGAAAGAAAAAATTGATGCAATAAAGAAAATAAAGAAAATTTAAAAGAAGAAAGGCTACCGTTTCTTCAGGAATAGATACCGCACTTTAATTCCAGAGTTTTCGCTCCGTTCCTAAAAGGAATTTCTGGTCTACTTTTGATCCAATTATGCAAAGGAACATCGACTTTTCCATCAGATGAAAATATCAACCATTCAACTCCTCTTTCAGTTTCGGAATCAACAGAAATTCTCAAAGTGTCAAATCGAGGCTTTACAGAGGGTTTAAACAAGTGGGAATTTATAGTTTCTCTGTTCGCTAAGTTCAGTGAGTGCAATGTAGACATGTCTTCTTGTAATGCAAAAAAAAAAAAAATGCTCTTCTATCTCAGTAAATACAATCATTGTTATGAATTACTTTCCCGCGACTTGGAAGACAGCTTAGTTCACAAATATATATCGCAGTGTGGATGGAATTTAGAATACCTTGTCTTTATTCCCTGCAAAGGTATTTGAACCCCACTCCTCCAAAAAAGAGCTACTCTGAATATGACACTAAACTGCATGTGATGGTGAGGCTCTAGGACTGGGGAATTGGAAAAATGTGAAGAATCCCTTTATTGTCATTTTCTGACGGTCTACTCTAAACCTAAGTGATGATACCTGTTTTGGGCAAAAAGATTCACTTGATAATTATTCGTATTCGATACGAATCCTTGATTCCATATATCTGTAAATTGTTTGTATAAATTATATAAAACCTACCCGGAGAGATGGATGTTTGGGACAAGTGGGGAGAGATAGAGAGAGAGCGAGAGATAGAGAGAGAGAGAGAGAGAGAGATAGAGAGAGGGGGGAGAGCGAACTCCGTACTGGCTGCGTGACTTGATGACGATGATGATGATGATGATGATTTCTTGTAGTTCCAATGATTTACTAGAGATACTTATCAGGTTTAGTTTGCTTTCTTTGTTTAATGGCATATCAACCTTTACAGGTTATTTGAATAGCCGTCCTCGTAGAAACCCAATAGTGGTACTATTTAATCGATAGCATGGGGAGGGATAAGAGAGTTCATATCTTTGCCAAGTGTATTTGCCCGAAAAGGGATTCATATTAGTTACTTGCAACAATATAACCCATGGTTATCGTGGTAGGAAATGGACACGGTGATACGAGTTCAAATCCTGAACGAGGCTGATTGCATTTCATATAGCACTTATACTCTTGGGAAAGGTATGAATCCAATTATTCTCTCTCCAGCTATGGGTTAATAGTAGGGCAGACAGCCAGCATCAGCCTTGGTGAAGCAACCAATCTAGGAGAAGAAAAACTCAGAATATTCATATATATATATATATATATATATATATATATATATATATATAAAAACTCAGAATATTCATATATATATATATATATATATATATATATATATATGAATATTCTACGGGGTGGGTACAAAATTTGATTATACTAAAAAGAGACCAATTTTAACCATTAAAAAAAAGAAGTTTTACAACTAACCAGTTTTGGTCATCACTGATTACAGCTGAATCAAGGACACGATTAAGAAAGGACAAGGGCCAGAGACTGTTTAATGCAGAGGAGGAAAAATGCAAGTTGAGTAGAAAAGGGAGGGATAAATCATAGCAATCAAATTCAAGCCTAATAAATATTCCCTCTGTTTACAGATGGACGGTTTATGGGTGAGAATATGAATGGTCTCAACAACCTTCAGATGATAGTCCAAGTGGGTTTATATATATATATATATATATATATATATATATATATATATATATTTACGCGCGCGCGCGTGCGTGTGTGTATGTGTGATATCCTGTTGGTACAGAGAGGCTAGTAAATACATACTTGCAACCATATTAACGTAAGCAAACTAATGACTATTATTGGATTGAAATTATTACATGAAACCATATAATTTTTTACATCGCTATTTACGCATAAATGCTACTCTTACTGCTACAATTAATATGGGTCAGTGTGAACCTGGGAGTAATGGCAATGAAAAAGTACTCCATACTCCCTAGAGCCTCTGAATTGAATCCACACTGTGATTCTGACAGTCGACTTATTCTAAGTCCCATATTAGGTCTGAGTAATTGTACAATCTTCTGGGTAACCGTAATAAAAGTTTAATACTGAAACTACCATGAAAAGAGGAAAAATAACAGGAAGTTGAGTAGAAATAACAACTTTTTTCGTAGTATGCATATCAATTTTGGATGAGCATGAAGGAGTTGCACCTTCACGTACCCCTCAGTGTTGTAGCTATTGAAAAGGGAGCCTTGGAGCGCCCTCGACTCAGGTTGCCAACTTTACTTATAATGAATATAAATGTTTTTGCCTCCTTTTTTTAATTTCTTGTTTGTGTGTCTGTCCTGAATTCCTTTAATAACAAAACTTGGCTTAGTCGTTGAATTTGGAATCGATATTTTGGTTCAGTGACCAGAATAGCAGGAAAATATATCAATTCACTTCTCTTTGAATACCTCATTTTTAGTGACCCAGACTGGGATAGCTGGTCTCAGAACCACTTGCTTTTGGCGGCAAAATGGAGAACGCTATTTTTTTGGAAATGGTGACACACTTGGGTGTAAAACATAAACCGGGTATTTCTACTTTTGAAATGTAATGGAACACAATGACTTTGAGACCGTTCTTCACTTTTGATGTGGATTTTATAAGACCACAATTAGCGAGGGAAATCTAGCTTATGTATCGTTTCTCAAATTTCATGAAGAGAAATATGAAATTATTATCTGTAAAACAGATAAGAGATTAGGCGTGAACGCTAAACAAATCATATAAAGAGACTGGTTTTCTGAACTGGAACTAATGTTATGATGTCGTGCAGTCATCAGACAGTTTTGAAAACGAGATTTGATGAAAAGATTGAGCAGTCTGCCAAGGTCATCTGTAAACAGGGCACTCTATATAGATAAGGATGTTTTGTTGAGATTTCTAGATTGATTATCTGAATGACTCAACATTTTAAATATAAACATTGATATCGACCTATGGATGCCCAACATTTCAGTTTAAATGTTAACTGTTTACTACACAGCTTATTTTGTAATTGTGGTAAGGTTTGCATATGACCAGCTCCCCAATTTGGATGAGTTGATAACAAGAACAGTGCACCACGGGTTCTGAAAATAGATTTCTTCTCCCAGTCTTATTACTTTGGCGAGACAGAAGAACCTTATGTTTCTGACTATTTTACCAATACATGGAGGAAGAGGATTAGGTTCCTGCTGTTTCCAAGGACATTAACGGGAAATGAAGTGCTATTAGCCTAGTCCATGATTATATATATATATATATATATATATATATATATATATATATATATATATATAAACCTTGAGGATACTGGTTGCTATTATATTCACAATAATTTTTTGTTTTGTTTTAATAAAGATTCATTTCTAAGATTAGGATTTCTATCAAGGTTTCTTGAAAAAAAACACACAGATGTCTGTAAATACTGTGATACAGATGGTAATAAATGATATTGCCTATTTTACTAGATTGATATATAAGTTGGCCTACTTTAATCGATGGCGACTTGAAGGCTTCCTTTTCAATAGCTACTACACTGAGGTGTTGTCGAGGGCACTACTTCTTTCCCTGAATTGCTCCACTAACTCTTGATTCATACCTTATAATACTGAGTGTTGTACAAAGAGTCATGATGTACAGTTTTTGAGTCTTTGGTTATATATATATATATATATATACAATAAATAAATATATATACTAATTTTATATATTTAATAAGATGGAAGTCTGTCTGCGATCACAGGTTTCATACTGCCTTATAAACGACGATCAGTGACAACCAACACTATATATATATATATATATATATATATATATATATATATATATATATATTAAAGAAGGAAACAAGGAAACATTTCGAAAATTCCACACAGAAAAAGACACAAACCAACATTGCTTGCTGTTCGCACGAACTGGCGCGTTATTGCTCAGGTAGTTCGGCGACTTGCTTTTCCAACGGAAATGAGATCAACTCGCCAGCATCCTGGTGTCGTCATTTGGTCAGTTAATTCATTTGCGCTGCGGACTGTTGGGTGCTGGAGAACGACATTGCCGTTTTCTCAGCATACGGCAGCTGCAGTAGCGCTAGGATCTCTTTGCTAGTTGGACGTAGCCTTGATACTAATGTAAACGTTGTTTTTGCAGGTGACGAGGGGTGACTGGTTGTAGCTGATGTTGCCGTTAAAAGCTTCATGTTCCGGGTGATCGCAGTTTATGCACCTAATATCCCTGTGGAGAAGGCTTCCTTTTTTCGTCGTTTGGCACCGTTCCTCGACGATACGAAGCGGCTAGTTTTAATGGGTGATTGGAATGCGATCCTTGATCTCAAGATATATAAGATCAGGTGGGGAGCTAGTAGGTTGGGAAGGCGTGAAAGCAGTCTGATAGACTTTATGGCTCGCCATGACTTGGTCGACAGGTTTCGTCTGGATCACCCAGGGATGGAGATGTGGAAGTGGTTAAATAGCTCGCCCTCTGCCGGAGTATAATTCTACTTGGACAGAGTTTTAGAAGAGCATACTGTGATTTCGTTAGTTGTCCCACGTTCCACTTGATAGGGATGGCTTACCATAAACCTGTTAATGCAGGAGCAAAATTTTGATAATTTAAAAATGATTTCAAAGTAGCCGGCCTCTCCAACAATTAGCTGTGTGGAACAACCGTTTTTGAAAAAAGGTTTTCTTTATGCAGAAATGACAAAGCTGGTTAAAGGAACAGATGTTACAAATGGAAACATCTTATATTCCGAGACCTCTGAGTTTTGTTCTAGTACACTTCAATCGGGGAGATGTTATTGGTAGGTCTGGTATAGTTAGGATACCAATACCATCTTACACCCCGGAAGACTGCTGAAGTGTTGGTTGGGTAAATATATACATATAATTGTTTGAATTAAGTGTTCTCCTTGATCAGTTGCTATAAAAAGTTTAAAGATCCCAGTTTTTCGAACTATTTAGCCATAAGAGTCGGATTCAAACCTCTCTCAAAATTATTAATCGTCATATCACACTGCTAGCAAGGATCTCCCTGACCTTCTCTCGCCACCTGTCTCTATCGTTCATCGATCCAGGCAACACCCCGTATCGGCTCAGAGTTGTTGTATTTAGGTTTTAACTGGTTGTCCTACCATTGCTCGTCCATGCGAAGGGATCCACGAGAGTACATCGCTTATGAGTTTGTCCTTACTTCTCCATCAGTGTCCCTCATGTTTGGTTCGTCTATTTAGAATAGTTTTCTTGATAGGTGGTAGGTGGCTTTACAGCTACTGTTTTGTTTGATGATGTTGCCTCCAGGACATGTTCAACACAGCTCTCAGCATTCTTGTGTAATAATCGTCAAGTGTTCCTCCATATGTTTAGTTAGCGTCCATGTGGTGCATCCATATAGCAGTATTGACACCACCCCTGCTTGTAAGAAACAAAATTATTAGCGAGGTTAATATAGTAATGATCTGTTCGCATAAGCTGTTGTCTGCCTTTTTACAGTACAATATTCGTCAAGATTAGCTTAGGCCGTAATCGGGGGTATTCAATACGGTAGCGAACGAGACATCTTTATTATCATCGTCAAAATACGACGCATTCGATTTTTCTTTTTCATTCCTTCTGGTTAATCGAAATAATTTGATTCGCGTGTGAGAATTTGATGAATTTTGTATTAAATAAAAAATAGAATTTAAGTAATTATATTTACAAGCTAATTCTATTAGCCTTTAACCGAATTTTTCAGCTAAATTTGAATAAGATAATTTATGCTTTTACTTGTGCATAACAACGGTTCTACAGTTAGCCGATTCAAGCTGTTTTAGTTCAACACATTTGAATTGGAAATTTGCTCACGATGTTTTATTTTTGTAAATCAACGTGAATAACTGATATGTTGTGAGCGCAGAGTAGGACGACGCAAAACCACAAGGGTGCGACAACTTGTAAAGATCGAAGATAATAAAAATATGAGGAAGTGAAAGACAAGTTTACATCGGCAGTCATTAAGATTGCAATTGACTCGAATCATGTTTATATAATTTGTAATTATCTGCATATAACAAAAAATAAAAAAATAAATAAATAAATAAAAACAAAAAATTAAGCAAACAAAAAATAATAAGACATATTATTTAATTTTCATTCAGAAGTTGGGATGATCTGGGTGAGCGTAAACGAAGTCTTCGTTTCATTACGACTGTTAAGTTCCGAATTTAGCTGTTATTAGGTGTAGGTCGAAGATATTGCTTCGATAAAATCACGATATATTTTTTTAGTGAATTGTTAATATACAAACTTAAATATACGGAACTCAACAATACTTTCACACACAAAATAATATATATATATATATATATATATATATATATATATATATATTCACTAATCTACTATCTACCAGCATTCACGGTGACCAAAAAAAAACCCCGTTAGGAACAAGAGATGAAAATATCTCGAATCACCGCCCGGGGGAAAAAGAAAAAATATGTCATAAGACAAAAAGAAAGAAAAGGCAAACCCCGTCACACCAGTCGAAAAACATCAAGAGATGTGCAGTCAGTTTGTCAAAAGAAAACTAAAACCTGTCGTAAACGCTGCAATGCCACAATTACAAGAGTGCTCAACACGAGTGGAGCCAATTACAAAATTGACTCTCGATTTAAGTTAACTTTATATATATATATATATATATATATATATATATATATATATATATATATTGTCATCTCGCGTGTCTAGCCACACTGAAGAGCTGTGATACAACAAAACAGTCTGTTTTGTTGTATCACAGCTCTTCAGTATGGCTAGACACGCAAGATTCTCGAAGTTGGGATTGAAATGTGGCAGACTATTACGCGAGCTGGAAATTCTACCGCACAGCACAAGGAAACTCAGCATAGGCGAAGGGATTTTAACACATATGTATCACTTTTGTTTTATTTACATATATATACTTAACGACTTCAGAGAGCTCAGTTCATTCGAAGATTTTGTTATTAACTTTGAGAAATTATAATGGTGTAGTGTATTTTACAGATATAGCTTCAGCAAAATAATTGTTATAATTTTTGCTGATGTGTTAACATAAAAACACCAAGAAATTGGTTGGTCGGTTGTTTGGGTTTTATGACATCCTTGGTAGGTTATTTAATGCCAAATCCATTTTTATGAAAAAGTCTTATTTCAAACAATTCAGTTTTGGATAAGTACGGAGTTTAAATGTAAGTACAGTTTAATTTTTAAAAAATATCTTTATTTCACGCTATTTAGTTTAGACAAGCAGTTCTAATTGAGCTAATTCAGTTTAGTATAAGTACAGAATTGGTTCACACACAGGTAAATGTTAAAATAGTTCTATATTGAACAAATCAGTTTAGTGTAAGTACACTTTCAATGTCAAAAATAGTTCCATTTCAAACAATTCAGTTTAGCATTAGCATGCAGTTTGAATGTAAGTACGGTTTGATTGTCAAAAACATTTCTATTTCATGTTATTCAGTTGAGTCAACCAATTCAGTTTAGCCAAATATGCCGTTAGTTCTATTTAACCCATACATTGAGCCCTATCAGTTGCTTCCACGCCAGGCCAGAGTGGACCTTAGAGCAATGGCAATGTAGAAGTGCTTCACATTCCCCAAAGCCCCAACATCACTGGAACCTCTCCATCAGATCCTTTAGTGACATATCAGGCCACTCATTGGGTGGTCTTACCCCTCTGCAGAAGTGCAGTCGGTGTATTCTACAGCCATAGCCGACTGGGCAATAAGAAATTAGATTAGTAGGATGTATGTATATATATATATATATATGAGGAAAATGTGTTAGACAATAACAGACACTATCAGAAGAAAACGATGATGAAGGTATAAAACTTCGATAAACACTTAACCCAGATCGCTTTAACATCAAGTTGCTGTTTTAAAACAGAAGGAACAGATTTGTGGTTACATAAAAACCTAAATAAACAAATGTCTGACAAAGCAGTTACGACTGATTTGAAACACACTCCACTTATGCTTAACATATATTTCCCCGCAAAATCCTGTTCGATGAATGAATGTGCAAGCTCACCAATTAATTTTTCATCGTTTCTTTTATAGGATATGAACGATTTAAAAACTTTTAAACGATTTTCTTATAAATTTTCCTTACAAAAATCTTTCTCATAACAATTACTAATTTGTAATCACTTTTGTTAATCTTATATATATGCACACACACACACAGAGTAGCAATTGATAAGGGAGCCTTCTGGTCGCCCTCGACTAAGGTCACCAACTTACTGACATACATACATACATACATACATATATATCGGTGTCGAGTGTGTCCTAGTGGCTATCCTCAAAGGGATATATATATGTAGTCAAAAAGCAGAATTCATAACTGTGATTTTCTTCACGTTGTTGTCCTTGGTGAAGATATTCATCCATCTCTTAATCTCAAGATATGTTTCAATTATAGGGCAAAATGGGTTCTTTATCTTTGTTACAGCCAGCTGTCCAGGAGAAGAAAAACATAAAACCCAGATTCCCTTGCTTGATATTGCCCCTGTATCACATCGTGCCCATGGCAGACGGGTTGGTTGGTTAAACTCAGAGTCGTGAGTTGTTTATCTTTATGCTTTTTCACATATATAGACACACACACAACACACTCTCATACACACAAACATAAATGTATATATACATATCAGAAAAGAAAAAAAAAGATAGAATGTAAGGAAAAAAGTACATAAAAATAGTCAATGCAACTGTAGCCGAGCAAGTGTATAACCTAAAACCTTCTATTACTTAAAGTTTTGTGTAGATAAAACATTCGTCAGAAAGAAATATGAGGGATAGGTCCGAATTAATCATATTTATCAGGCAAGAAATCTATCACGCGATTTTATGCTTGTTCACGTGACACCAACGTGTAAAAATCATGTTGGTTTCATAAATCTGAAGAATCTAATTACAGGTAAAATATATTAGCCGATTTTTTCGGGTTTTAATAGTACATGATTTGGATAATCCAAGTCGTAATGGATTTAGAGACCAGGGTTCAGTCCCCGGTTGAGACGTATCAATGACTCAAAAATGGTACTGGATGCCGACTTGCTTAACACTCAGTATTCGGTGTAGTAACAAATGAAAAGGGAGCCCTCAACTACGGTTGGTAAATTCACACACACACACACACACACACACACACACACACACACACACACAAATATATATATATATATATATATATATATATATATATAAAAGAAATGATATCAATTTTTCTAAAATACCTTATATATATATATATATATATATATAAGGTATTTTAGAAAAATTGATATCATTTCATAATCTAATAACTTGACTGATACTCGTTCAAATAATCTGATGGTAAAGCTCCAGTAATGCTGGAGATTTGGGGAATGCAGAGTACCCTCTTATTGTCATTGCTCCTATATCAACTCTGTCGTGGAGTGATACACCTGAATGGTGTTTGACATTCTAAACAGAGTGCAAATAAATGGCTTATGCTAAACTGAATTAAAAAAAAAAACTGTTTGATCATATAACCCGGTGTAAATAAAGACTGATATTTATTTAAATTATTACTGATATATAGTAATATTTGAAACGATTAAACTTTAACCAATGCTTAAATGAATTGTTTGAAAAATATCTTTTTGATCATTTAACTGTGTAAATAAATGACGGGCGTTTAATTGAATAGTCAGTGAACCTGGTTGACTTTTGTTTACAAATAATATATATCTAATATATATGAACTAACCAGATTTGGTATTAGATAACCAATAATGGTTGATATAAAACCATAAAACCAAATCAAACAAAATTCTCATTGTCATCGCTTCCAGGTCCACTCTGGCTCTGAGCATTAGCACCGAATACGGTCCTATTTGTGGGTCAAGTTGAACTCTATGACTTTTAAATTGAGTGCAAACAAATGACATGCTAAATAGAAAGGTTTGAAATGGTTTGATCAAATAACTGTATAAACAAACGACAGACGTTTAATTGAACTGTCAGTAATAAATAGCAATACTAGAAACCTTTTATCTTTGTTACATTATGCTAAATTGAATTCTTAGAAATGGAACGGTGTATCATTTTACTGCGTGTACCTTAAAATGTATTTACTGATGATACATTTAAATATATATGTAAAATAGAATTTGGCATTAGATTTCTAGCAATGGTGGATATGTGATAAAACCAATGTAAACCAAGCTATATATTTATCTCAGCTCATTTATATAAATTACGTCTCACTTTTCACTATAACTCTCCTATTCGTCAATTAATTTTTGCTATTCCTACTTTTAGAATTGATTTGACGTTAGAAAATTGTTGATGAAGAAGTCAAATTTCAGAAACTGTTTATACTATGTTAAGCTGAATCAAAAGATCAATGAAATATATTTTTGCCCGCAAGAAAAATCCTCAGTTGTAAGTCGAAGCTAAAATTACAGCCATAACACTTGTTTCGCAAAGTGTTAACATATTTCTCTTTCCACTGTCGCTGAACAAAAATGATTAATTAAACATTGCAAAGAACCATTCATTTGAAGTTGGTAATCAATTTACAATTTGAATTTGTCTGTGTAATTTATAAGGAAGTATATGAAAGGTATTGATTTTGAGGTGTAACTTAAATAGTTTTGGCTATGTATCAATTTTGATACTCAGCAGACAACTATATTTTGGTTGTGGGAATTGTGAAATGTTTTCATGTCAATGTAAACGTTGATGTCGTTATCTGACCTAACAAAAAAGGGATACGAAGTAGTGTTATTGCGCTCAATTTGTTCGGTTTCAAATGCACATTCTTAAGATTAATGCTTTCACAAGCCATTTATAGTTACATCATTTTAAGACTGATAAAAATGTTCAGACAACTGATGACGAGTGATGTAGTTCATGACAAGTTAGAAGAAATTAAGACAACTTAATTTTTTTGCACTCAGTTTAAATGTCAGACAGTTTGATCATGTCAGAGTGGTCCTGAGAGGAATGGTAACGGGAAATTACTTCGCATTCTCCACAAACTCTAGAATTACCATCAGATTGTTTAGTATCTTATCTAGGGTAATCGTTGTAGTGGGGTTCTTAGAAAGATACAGTTGGTTTATTCTACCGTTCCAGACAATTGGGCTCCAAAAGTTTAAAGAATACGTACCTTGTACATTTATATTAAAATTTTGCGTGTAGTTTCTTAAGAAGTATTCGCACGTGGTTATAAGATGTTTTGTGTTACAATGGAATACTTATTATAGTATGGCTTCAAGCCACAATTCTGTATAATAATTGGGGGGTGTGCTAGAGGTGTAATGGTTAAAGCGCTGTACTGCGGAATCGTAGAAAGCGATTTCAAACTCCAGTCGGGCTTACTACGTTCACTTTTGGGCAAATACCTTTGGCAAAAGTATTAACCCACTTATCTTCCCATCTATGGGTTAAATAGTACTACTATTGTCCTTCAGCAAGGATAGATTTGGCATTAAGAAATCCAACAAGGTTGACATGCCATTAAACAACAAACAAACTGTTTTAATTTGTTTGCACATACTTATATGGTTTCAAGCAAGTAATGATTATCATGATAACTGCCTAGTTATATGGTAACACTTATCACTATCTGATTTAATTGAAGAGAAATCCTGTTACGCAGTGACTATCGGGCTGGTTTGCGACAGCGTTGGATATGAGTTCGAACTCCAGACGTGCTATTCCATTCATTTAAAGATTAATACCCTTGGAAAAAGATATAAACCCCTTATTAATCCGAGATATGGGTTAAATCTTACCTCTACTGTTCTTATATAAACATCGCTTTGTCATTAATTAACCCTCGAAGGTTGATATGTCATTGAACACAAGTGATAAAATTGGACTGTAAATTAATAATTTTATTATTGAATTTGTTGATGGCTTGGTTTCTTTTGTTTATCGTATCAACTTATGTATATTATTTAATACAGTTGGGTATCACCTAATGAACTGTTCCATCTGCCATATATGGCAGTAGCGGAGATCAGTCTGAGAATAAGCTAACGAGTCAGACGAGAAGAGCCGTTCCTATTGTTGAAGTATATCATTACTCTATCACTAATCCTATGTTCTTATTACTAACAGTCTCTCTCTTGTAAATACTCTTTCCTGTAAATATAACTATTTTCCTCATATATCGTGGTTTGTCTTATTATTACTACTACTTGTGTTCACTAACCAGAACACAACAAATACCAAAGCAATGTTTCTAGAAGAACAGTAGTGGTAATATTTAACCCGTAGCTGGGAGAATAAGTTCATATCTTTCCCAAAAGTATTTGTCCGAAAGTGTACGTAACTGCGCGACTGGAGTTCGAACCCATTTACTATGATTCCGCAGTCCAGCGCTTTAATCATTACACCATGAGTACATCTCCTTTAGTTGGTTGAGGTTGTGGACTTGTTATAGATCTTTTAGAGTAGGTGTACTTATCATTGAAGTCAATGCTTACACACTGGCACGTGCGTGCGGAAGGATACCACAATCACCTCTTGTTATGATAAAGTTTCGGGACAGAAAATGAAAAGTAAACAAAGTCGAAGTTATTTCGCGTGATAAGTTTGATTCAAATTAAATAAAACTAATGATACAATGATTTAGTGAGATGACGTCACACAAGGATTTGGATGATGAAATATTTAATTTAAGAATAAAAGAAAATTAGCGAATTAAAAAAAAATACTCAATTGAGATCCACAGAGCAATTAAGTTAGATGTTGGTACGAATCGATTAGGTTGGGGGATGTCTCTTTGTGTCTGCTAATCTGGGGTTCGTATATAGGCCCTTACTATATTCCTCTCTCTCTCTCTCTCTCTCTCTCTCTCGTGTTTGCTTTAATGTTATAAAATGTTGGGTGCAAATAAAAAATCTTCGTATCTGGAACTGTTGAGTAGCCTTGTACTTAAAGAGGTGTATCATCTATTGATGTTTGCGATGGTGTCATGGGATTGCACTCTTTACATTTGGTACAGTGAACTCATATGTCCACATTTGGTATCGTAACAAGCCTAGTACCGCACAAAGAAACAAACCAAACTAAATACTCAGCCTAGTTGCCCAGTCAGCTGAGGTTGTAGATTACACCGACTACTTTGCAGAGAAGTAAGGCACTCCAACGAGTGTCCTGGATATGACAGTAAACAATCTGATGGTGAGGTTCCAGTATTGCAGGAGATTTGGTGAATCTGGAGTACCCCTTCATTTCCATCGCTCCCAGGTTCCGTCTTGCCCGGAGTGGTAGTACCTGATGAGGGTCCTATTTATGGGTTTAATAGAAGTAAACTGGTTTCTTGACTTTACTCTTTTTTGCATTTAAAATACGTATTCATGCTAAACTGAATTGTTTAGAATAGAATTGTTTTGACATTGAAAGTGCGTACTTATGCCAGACTGAATTGCTCGAAATAGAACTGTTTTGACGCCTAAACTTGAACGTATGGTAAACTGAATCCTCTGAAATAAATCTGTTTTGACATAAACTCTGTGTATTGCCTTGTCGACTGGGGATATAGGATATACCAACTACACTTCTGCAGAGGAGTAAGACACTCCCAATGGGTGTCCTGGATATGACTCAAAACAGTCTGATGGTGAGGTTCCAGTATTGCTGGAGCTTTAGGGAATGCAGAGGACCTCTTCATTGCCATCGCTCCCAGGTCCACTCTGATCCAGGATGGTAGCATCTGATAGGGTCCTATCTATGGGCTGAATAGAACTAAACGGCATACTTACGCTAAATTGAACTGTTTGAATTAGAACTGTTTGACAAAGATAAATAGCTTGAAATAAAAGTGTTTTTGACAATTAAACTTCGTACTTATGCTAAACTGAATTGCTTTAAATTGAACTGTTTTGACATTGAAATTGAACTTACACTAAACTGAATTGTTTAACATAGAAATGTTTTGACATTTAACAGTGTGTAAACAACAAAGTCTGTGCTTATACTAATCAGTATTGGCTGAATCAGAACTGTTTGAATAAACTGAATTGCTTGAAATAGAAACGCTTTTGACAATTAAACTGTGTACTCGTGCTAAACTGAATTATTGTTAATAGAACATATTATTGGTATAAAAATGGATTTGGCGTTAAATCACCTCCGAAGGTTTATATGCCATAAAAACCCAACCAACCAACTCAGCCTAGTCAACAAAGGCTGCAGTATACTCTGTATACAGGTGTAACATCTTTCTTAATGATTATCCTAGATGTGACACTAAAATATCTAACTGTGAAGTTCGACTCCTGGAGTTCCAGGGAATGTGGAGTATCCCTTCCTTGCCATTGCTCAAACATCCACATTGATCCAAAGAGATAATACCTGTTAGGATTCAATCTATGGGTCAAACAGAAATATTTGATCATTTTCTACTTGAAACCATGCAAAAATGACTGTTAAATTGGATTATTAGAATTAGATAGCAAAGCTTCTAATGATTAAACCGTGTGCAAATGAAACTAATTGTATGAGATAGCAATATTTGAAATCATTTAACCGTGCGAAAACGAATGAACTCTGGTTCGTTTAAAAATAATGGTACCTACAAACTATTGATTTACAAATCATGTACATTTAGCTTAAAATAACCAACAAAGGTTGATATGGCTTAAAAGCGAATAGTCAACCGACCAACCAACCAACCAACCTTAATACAATTAATTTGCAAACGCATCGAGTTGACTTGGAATTGATATCAAAGTAGGGGTAATCCATAATTCCCAGAGATCTAGAATTGGAGCTTCGTCAGCAGATGCAGTATAGCGTCATGATACTCATTTATAAGCCGGTTTGAGTCAGCGTATTATTAGCCTCGCAGGCATGACCAGGAGGGCAAGCGACATGTATTTACGTAAGAAGTATTGGGCATGCATTTTCAAAAGGTTATTGATGGTATATTATTGGTTGGTTGCCCATGTCAATTTTTACTGATTTGTCTTTTGTCAAAGTCAGTCTTTTGTTTTTACGCAGTTTTATGCTTACACGTAATTAATTATGATATAACCAAATATAGCTTCCATTAAATATTCTAAATACAAACAGCATACTCAGTTTTATAGTTTCAAGTAATATCAATAATCTGCACAGTTATTTTGTGCAAGTATTCCTATCTAATACAAATGATTGGCATACTGTTATATGGATTCTATTATTCTTATCTTGTATCAATAATTTTCACACCATTATGTTTTGAAGTATTTCAAGAAATTACATAGTTTCAAGTAAATAATAATAATAATAATAATAATAATAATTTGAGATACAAACGGATCATCTAATCTCGGTTAAATGAACAGACCTAGTTATAATCATTAAAAAAGAAAGAGAATTTGCCGATTAGTGGACTTTGCCGTCCCAGCACCCCACATAATAAAATTTAAAGAAAGCGAAAAGAGAGATGAGTACTAAGATATTGCTACCGAACAGAAGAAAAAAAAGAACAAAACAATGGAGCATGAAAGTGACAGTGATACCGATTGTAATTGGTTCGCTCTGTACAGTTAGCAGATTATAGGTAAAAGAACAGAACATGGAAAAAAAAGGACAGTTTGGAGGACAACCAAACTACTGTATGAATAAGATCAGCTGGAATACAGAGATTAGTCCTCGAGACTCGAGGAAACTTACTGTTTCTTATACTCCAGTGGAAGGAGTGCAATAATAATAATAATAATAATAGTTAGAAGAAGAAGAAGAAGAAGAAGAAGAAGAAGAAGAAGAAGAAGAAGAAAAGGGGGATAAGAAGAACTAAGGAAGTTATGAAATATAAGTGTGACGGACATACCGACGGTAGTTGGTGCACTTGGAACGGTTTCTAAATGCTTGTGGAAGGAACTGTAGAAATGAGAAATCAGTAGAAAAATCGAGACCATCCAGACTACAGCATAGCTGATATCAGCCAGAATTCTCAGAAGAGTCCTGGAGACCAGAGGAAACTTGTTGCCACTTAAATCCCATTAAAAGAACATCAGCTAAAAAACTTCGAGGAGTAAATAATAAGAAAATAAAGAACAATAGCCCAAATATACTGGTTAAAGACTATGAAAGAAAAATATACCTTTTAATTAATATGGCTGTAAAAGATTATAAGAAAAAACGTAAACACAAAGACCTGGAAATAAAAATTGAAAATAAACGTGGCACCTTAAAATGTTTCCTGTGCCAGTAATGGTGTGAACACTTGATATAATAAAGAAAGAGATAGATAAACACATTAATAACTGGCAATAACGCCCTATATAAAATTTAAAAAATGAAGTTTGCGGAACTTTTTTTCTTCTGAAAAAAAACAACAACAAAAAACAAAAGAAAGGAAGCAGCAAAAACATAAATACATAGAATGCATATAATAACCACCATCCCATGCCCTAGGTCTTGGGTAAAGACCAGGTAAAGTATAGTAGAAAAGTGAAAGTAAAACTGAAAGTAGAATGATAATAATTGATAATAATAGCTTCAGTTAACTATTTTAATACAAGTACTTTCACACAGTCATTTAGTTTTGGATTTTCTTATCGAATACGATAAATTTTAGAAGATATCGAACTCAAACAGAGCAGGAATCTGTCTACACACCCAGAAAATTTTTGCTTTTTGCAATTGCCAAAAGTTGACCTCTCGATTGGATAGGGATAGCTTTTTCTCATATCCTTTACTTATATGGCCAAACATAAGTTATTTGAACAATTTTCGGGGTAGCACTGTGTGAACTCTTGGTTTGCTTTGCTTTTATGTCTGTTCATTATATTTACTCCACTTTTTTCTTTTCACTTTATTATTGGATATTTAATCACTTGTTTTAGGGCTATAATTGAACATTTCCAAAGCAAATGGAGTCATTTAAAAGTATAATGAGGTAAGTATTAGAATAATAATTGTATTAATAAAAATATAGCCAACTTAATATATATATAATAATTGAATGATGATAATTTTCCCTGTATATTTTCCTGTCGCTGTCCGTTAAGTATTGTCTGGTTAGAATAAACAGATATATAAATTGAACCAGTAAATCTTGCACTAAATCGAACATCCTATCTGGCAGGAAGTATTTCCAGTATTTCAAGCGAATACAGGTTTGCATGTAAATAATAATAAGACGAAGAAGAAAAAGAGGAAAAGAAGAAAAAAGAAGAAAAGGAAGAAAAAAAGGTAAATTTCGTAGTCAGATGACCAATCCAGACAGTGAAACCGAGATCTCAACCACAGGCAGCGGAAGTCAAAAATAGGAAAAACAAGGATGAAGTATGTCCAAAACACCGACAATTGAATACATTTTTCTTTGCTTAAAGTATTTGGAGCCAAATCCGTGTTTTATTTTGAAATTGGCTTTTTTCACGGTCTGTATGTGCTTTGCTGTTAAAAAATGAATGTAAATCGTGTTAACTTAGCAGAGCATTATGTTACAAATATGGTGGTGGAACGCTATTAAAGTATGTGTTTACTATATAAATATAAAACAAAAAGAAAAGGAGAGAATAGTTGGATTATATCTAAATTGAAACTTAACAAATCATGAAAGAAGAAAATTCAAGGAATACAGAACATTAAAAGCTATGGAAATCAGCATGAGGTGTGTGAAATAAGGTGGATGAATCCCAAATTGGATCAACGGTGAGTTATCAGATGCTGTGCGAAAGATCTTCAGAGTTCAACGGCCATGGTAAAATAGTTCAGTTAGAGAACTAGTCCTATCCATCGATAAGTGAGGTGTAAACAGAGGAGGGGAAAAACAGCCAAACTATACTTTTTTGTCATCTGCTTAAGAGTTTTTAAAGATTACTTGGTCATATTTGTGACAGGTGTGTTATAGTCACAGTATACTACCCATGATAAAAATGCCAAATAGGAACATTCCACCACTTGGGCCCCTGACAATAGCCCAAGGTATCTTGTTCGGTAGGTGTTTTCCTGATTCCCAACATAAGGGAATCATCAGCCTCCTGATAATGTTGGCTGAATATGCACAAACCAGAGACACCAACATAGAAAATGGACTAGGGAAGACAACAAACTTGCACCTCATTGTTATTTTAGAAGCAACCCAACAAAAAGCGGGTATAGGAAAAGAACTAGACACCGAACGAGAAGGGTCGACTTTCGAGGCTCGCAGAGGCCAGACAAATTTGTGCGCTACGGGCGCAGCACGAGATGGGGGGGGGGGGCAGATGAAAAAGCCAGAATAGAAAGAATGAGTATCTCTCTTCCTTATATCGAAACCTTTAACACAAAGGTAATAAAAGGTTTCGTACCTGAACTACGAAGTCGTAAGTGTTTTTCGTGTTTCGGGATTCCTATGTTCTATGTATATATGTTATGAACATTCTATGTACGTTTCGCATATCCATATCTGGCTATGTAACATCTCCAGCATTGAAGATCGCATGGATATATCAATCAGTACAAGTACTCTAATGCTTCTTTAAAAAGAGCAAATTACATCATCCATTAATGCCATTAGCAACATAAGTTCTAACAAAAAACAAAACAAAGCAACAAAACTTAAAAACGGAATGGAAAAAAAACACTGTGTAGATATTTCATGCTGTAAACTGGCGAGATTACACGCGGGAATACCTGGACAAGTCTTTGAAAGGTAAACCTTAAGAGAGATATTAAATCTCTTCTAATAGCAGCGCAAAACAACGCCGTAAGAACCAATTATAAAAAAGCGAAAATCGATTTTATGCAATACAATAACAAGTGTAGGTTAAACGGAGAATGAGATGAAACTGTTATTCACATACGAAGCGAATTGAGAAAACTAGTCCAAGAGGAGTATAGCACTAGGCACGACTGAGTGACAAACTGGGTCGACTGAGAATTGTGCTGACTCGTAGATAATGAGACACATAAGATTCTATATGATTTTGAGATATGAATAAATCATATCATCCTTGCCAGAAGGCCACTCGTAGTAGCAATTGATAGAAAAAAAAGAAAACGTAACGTTTTGTGGATTTTACCGTTCAGGCGGACCGCAGTGTAAAAATAATTGAAAAGAAAGACAAATACTTGAACCTTGCCAAAGAACACAAAAAAACAAAACAAAAAAAAGCTGCGGATCGTAGTTGGCAGGCTTGGTAGGGACCCAAAAGTCTTGGAAGACGGTGAGAAGGAACTGCAAATTAGTGGAATAATAGAGTCCATCTAAACTACACCAGGGATCAGATCGGTCAGAATACTGAGAAGGATCCTGGAGACCTATGGAATTTAGCTGTCTCTCAGAATCCAGAGAAACACCACCAGCTAATTCTAATGTGAAAAACTCGCAAGGCGCAAAACAGTTATAGCGAAAAACAATTTAGTCTCGTCGGTTTTTTGTTTATATGATTTCGAGTGACCGTTGATTCGGCAAACTTTGTGGAACACTAAGAAATAGATTCAGCATAGACTGTTGCGCATTTTGAAGACGAGAGAGTTTGCCTTGATAAAAGCAACCCTGCTTCGAAGATGGTTACTGTTTTTTTTTTTTTTTTTTGGTGTCAATCATTTTCTTTCATCTTCACTTATTTCTTTTATTCTTTATTTCTTTTTTCTTTCTTTTTTTCTTATTAGGTACTTACATGTTTTTTAAAGCTGAATTTAGAAATTTACAGACTAAATACACAGTCGTTTGAATGACGAGAAAATCCACCAAATTTTTGTGATTATTTTAGTTTATGTAAACACAGAACTTACATGATCTTTTAAAAGAAGTACTAGGATTTGAAGAAAGAGCTTTTTGAAGATATACATCAAGAATCACTCCGAGCAACACTCAAGAGAGTACTTACGTGGAAAATACCAGGCCTGATGGCATACATTGATTCTGGTTTAAAAAGATTCATTACCATCCAGGACAGATAGGCCTTTTGGCTAAATAAATGATAAGAAGAAGCTTATATATCACAATGGAAGCCAAAAGGAAAAACTACTCTGATGGAAAATGACCCCCAAAAGAAACCATTCTCAGCGACTATAGGCCGACAATTTGTCTACTTGTGATTTGGAAAATTCTAACCTCATAGATTCGGGAATTTATAACTCTCTAAGATATCACGGACTGTTTCCCGTAGAAGAAAAAGGATGCCACAGGGAAACAAGAAGAACGGGTGACCAACTGTACTTCGATCAGCATCCGAGAAATGACACAGACTTACTGTATGAGTCAAGAAAATAAGTATGATGACTTACCATTATTGAAGTCATTGTGGATGCGTCAGCATCAATGCGATTGCTCAAGGTCTACATTAGAAAGAGCAAAGAAAGACAAATAAAAGCGGCTAGTAACAGCACTGACAATATAAGGACAACTAGAATAACAAAAAATGGAAAAAAGAAATGAAAAGAAAAACAAATGTACAGATATTTCGAGCAAAAAAAAATGACTGGTGAAATCTCTTACAAGAAGACCTGGATATATAAAGTAAGTAAAGTAGACGACCGTTGTTGAGGGCGATCAGAAGGCTACCTTTTCAATAGCTACAACACTGATGTGTAGGGGAGGGCACAATTTCTTTCCCTGGATTGTTCCACTTTACTCTTGATACGTACCTTATATTGTTGAGTCTTAAGCAAGGAGACATCAAGTACAATTTTAAAAGTCTTTGGTATGACGTGATCTGGGATTGAACCCTGGTCTCTCGGACCAATTGTGAATACTGTACCCACTAGGCGAATGAGCCGGTTTATATAATCACGTAAAAAGAGCATGTGGCAAACTTATCCAAAAGGAGTATAAGTTTAGGAATGGAGTTTGATCAAGAAATCGAAAATTTGAACATACTACCAAATGTTAATTGCACAAACCAGACTCCGCTCTAAATAATGAGAAGTATAAAATGGATACAAACTAATCTCCTAATCTGGGCCAGTTCACCAGACAAAATGTTAAAAAAAGCTGTAAGTTTAAACCTGCCTTCTAGTGTACTTTATAGTTCCAGTGGACCACAGTGGGAAAATGAAAAAAAAAAAAAAAAAAAAAAAAATAAAGACAAACAAAAAACAAAGAAACAAAAACAGTGACTAGTACATAGACATTACCAGAGAAGTTTCAAACCAATTGAATATATAGGTGAGAGTGATGCCAATTTCAATGAGTTCGTTTGGAACGGTTTCTAAAGACTTAGAAAGAAGAGAACTCTAAAAATATGGAATTCAGGGGCAAATCGAAATCATCCGGATTGCAGCATTGCTCAAATTGGCCAGAATACTAAGAAGAGTCGAAGGGAACCTGAATAGACTTGCTGTTTCACGGACGCTAGTGAAAAACAATCATCTGACGATGATGTGAAAAACTTGCAAGTCTAAAATAATTAAAATCAATCTTTTTTCATTCCTGGCCATTCTTTAATTGGAGTCCGAGTGACAGCAAATCCCCACGGTTCTCTGGGACTCTTCTCGGTATTGTAGCCGATCTCGGTGATGCTGTCGTCTATATGGTCTTGATTATTTTTATTTCTAAATTCCTGTAATTGGTATTCCCGCCAGGTTGATGTTCGGCTGACTTTTTCTTTCTGTGTTAAAGTTCACGTTTTTGTGTATGTTTTTGATTTCCTTTATTTTTACATCATGGTCCACCGGAAAAGTGAAATCATCAAGATCACTAGTTCTTTTTTGTCCTTGTTGATTAATACTAGGTCTGGTCTTCTGGGTAAGATAAGCTGATTGTTTTATCACAAAAGCCCAGATAATCTAATGTTTCCTCTACTAAAGATTCTTGTTTGTGCATATGCATTTGTTAATATGATCATATTTTTATCTCTGGTAAAATTCCAAGTAGATCACTTTTCCTATTCAATCGTGCCCTGTTCTGTACTACTTTAGTTTGATATATTCATTATCTATGTGATTAACCAATTATTCTATC
Source organism: Sepioteuthis lessoniana (assembly GCA_963585895.1). Taxonomy (NCBI): domain Eukaryota; kingdom Metazoa; phylum Mollusca; class Cephalopoda; order Myopsida; family Loliginidae; genus Sepioteuthis; species Sepioteuthis lessoniana. The sequence continues at coordinate 44,297,732 of OY757911.1, forward strand.
TCTCCATAACATGCCCTTGCAATTCTGTTGCGTATTATAATTATTCGCTTTTACATGATGGGTTTTTAATTAGTTTGCGCTGCTATTAACAGAGATACAGTTTTATTTTCGAGGTTTTCTTTTGAATCCATATATAGACCTTTTCATGGGCAATATCTCCAGTTTCATTGTTTCAAGTACACATAGAGTTGTTTGTTCCCATTTCTGCTTTATTTTTTTCCAAGCGACATCTCCATATTAAAAGATGGTTCTCAGAAATTCGTGGTTAAGTTCAACTAACTCAGAAGCAATGTCTCATCAACCGAAAAGGACATCAACACACGACTAGCCAAGGCTTGGACTGCTATCGATAGACTATCGGTCATACGAAATTCAGAACTGTTCGATCAAATTAAACGCAGTTTTTCCCAAGCAGAGGTAGTATCAATACTGCTACATGGATTTACCTCGTGAACGCTGACAAAGTGTATGGAGAAAAAGCTTGACGATAATTAGACAAGAATGCTACGAGCTGTATTGAACAGGTCCTGGTGACAACTGCCCACAAAACAGCTGTACGGCCATCTACCACCCATCACGAGATCCATCCAAATCAGACGAACCAGACATGCAGGATACTGCTAGAGAAATAAGAACGAAATCATAAGCGATGTACTTCTGTGAACCCCTTCACTTTGACGAGCAAACGTTGGACGACTTATCTATAGCAGCTTTGGCCGATACAAGATGTAGCCGGGGAGATCTGCCAGGAGCGATGGACAATAGAGATAAATGGCGGGAGTGGGCCAGGGAAATCCGTACTAGCAGCGTTACATGATGATGATGACTTTTCTCTTTGTTCTCATGTTGCCATTACTGCTACTAGCGACTGTAATTAGTCTTTTTTGTTCTTTTAAAGGTAATCCTTGAGTCCTTGTATTGCTGTATCTACGCAATACATGAAGGTGGGATGCCCTTTCCTCATTCTTTTCTTTACACAAGCAGTCACTTTATTATTCAATTATTATCATTATGAACGATTTTTAAAATTCTTTGTCACAAGCATGAGTACTCCTAAACACTCAAGAAATTTTACATATTAATATCTTGCACAAACTTATGCTTTAAAACCTTCACTCAAGCAACCCCGACGCTGTGGTGTGTATTTCGGTGTAATCGCATTTCCTCAGCTGTACTGTGTGAAATCAATACGCAAGAAAATCCCCGCGGAAGAACATGTGCCTGCGGACGCTGACTCCCAATGGAAGAATGCGATAGCTGCAGGATTGTTTTTGTGTCTGGGGTACTTGAGTCACTGCCGGATTTGTGTTGTTCTATCGTTTAGCTCATGAGGGAGTATTTGGATGTCTTTCGCATAAAGAAATAACGAAATGAAATATATATATATATATATATATATATATATATATATATATATATATATATATATATATGTGTGTGTGTGTGTGTGTATGTGTGTGTGGGTGGTATCAGAAACCTAGTCGAATGTTCTGCAGATTATTTCAGGCCATTCATATTTGAAAAGAGCAAAATATTGAGAAAAATAGCCTGCAAACTATTCGGTATTTTTTTCTTCTTTTAGTGAATATATTAAAAACACATCAATAATAAATATGGACGGCTATCAATCTCAATCCATCTGTCTATCTATCCGTCTATGTTTATCTTTAAGTCTATATTCATCTATTTCGGTATCATTTACCACAATGTATCTATCTATCTATCTATCTATCTATCCAAAATTCTCATTATTTCTTTATGTACCTAACCAATAATATTTCAGATCATAGATTATAAAAGGATTCTGTTACAATAAAAATATGTAGAGGTAAGCAATTTTATATTTGGATGTCAATAATACTATGTATGGTAACTGTTCTCCCAGAATATTATTTCAATATCCAAATTATTGATATAATGAAATAAACAATGAAATATCAATTGGAATCACAAATCTTTCTCAATAGATGCATCAATATAACCATATATTCGAATCCTAAACGAGGCTCTTTGCATTTCACATAGCTCTAACTCACTTGGGAAAGGTATGCATCAAACTATTCTCCCTCCTGTTATAAATAACAGGATATATTAGACTCTTTAAACTTGATGTGGCAATCATTCTAGGCGAAGGAACACAGTGAATTCAAACCTGTTTATACCCACTTAAAAATTTACTTTGTGTGGTATCCTACATTTGTTTGGTTTGGTTTTATGGCATCTAAAACATTATATGTTATTTAATACCAAATCCAGTTTATATATATACGAGGATCATTAAATAAGTTTCCAGACTTTTTTCGTTTGGGGACTTTTATTGATAGTACACACATGAAACTCTAGTCTCCTTCGAACTAATCTCCTCCGGCTGCAATGCACTTGTTGTACCGTTACAACAACTTTTGGAAGGCACCATGGAAGTCCTCTTGTGTGATTGTGTCAATGACCTTCGTCACAGCCTCTTTCATCTCCTCAATTGATTCATAAAGACAGCCTGTGATCTTAGGGAATAACTAAAAGTCACAGGGAGCAATGTCTTGACTATAGGGAGGCTGAAGAACTGTTTTAATGCCCATATTGGTAAAACAGTCTGTGAGAAGGATGGAGTTGTAGACTGGTGTATTGTCCTGGTGGAAATGCTACTGACCCGATTTCAAGAGTGCTGGCATCTTCCGACGGAATCTCTTCCTGAAATCCCTTAAGACCGCAACATAGTAACCCTAACCCTAAACTTAACCCTTTGGCCAATCAACTCTGGTGTATTGACTTCCTTACTCCTCCCACACCTCTCATCATCCCACACAGACTCTCTGCCTTCCTTGAATCTCTTATACCACTCAAAAACTGATGCTCAATCCATGCAAGATGCTCCAAAAGCAGCCTAAAGCATTCCATACGTTTGTGTAACATTTTTTCCAAGTTTAAAACTGAATTTTATTGCATATTGTTCTTCTAAAGTCCAGATTGCTTTTTTGAAAGTCACCAGCAGTGACAATCAGGCTTTAGTAGAGTGTATTCCAATTGCTGCTGTAGCTGTTTATTTGAACCTGAAATCATAAAAAATGGTCAGTCATCTCAAAAGATGTATAGCAATAACATACTAAATTTTCAAAAGTCTACGACAATTTTAAATGCCAGTACAAAAAGTCTGGAAACTTATTGAATTCACCACGTATATTAGATATATATGATTTGTGAGCACATTTTTTTCATAATGTTTTTAAAACGAGGCTGGGCTGATTTTTTTCTTAAACAATTAAATGGTCCCAAGTATGCTATGCAACACTGATAATTCAATTAGATATCAGTCATTTGTTTATACACTGTTAAATGATCAAACTTTTATATTTCTAACTATTTTTTTAGCATAAATTAATTGTTTGCTATTAGTTTAAATGTCAAACAGTTCTATTTGACTCATAGATAGGACCCTATCAGCTGCTATCACTCCGAGTCAGAGTGGAACTTGGAGCAGTGACAATAGACGGGTACTCCGCACTTCCCAAAGCTCCGGTATTACTGGAGCCTCACTATTAGATGGTTTGATGTCTTATCCAGGACACTCGTTGTTGGGGAAGGGTCTTATCTCTCAGCAAAGATGCAGTTGGTGTATTCTACAGCCGCAGTCGACTGTGCTACCTGCTTTTGTGGAAAAGTTGGTTGATTACTTATCTCGGTCTTTTTTATAACTGGAACACTACAATATCAGGTGGTGTCCTCGTGGTGTAATGGTTAAAGCGATGGACTGCGGAATCGTAGTAAGTAAGTTCGTACACTAGTCGCGCTATTATGTTCACTTTCGGGCAAATACCCTCGGGAAAAATTATAAACCACCTTATCCTCCCAGCTATGGGTTAAATAGTACCACTACTGTTATTCTAGGAGAATGGCCCTGGCATTAAGTAACCTACGAAGGTTGATATGCCATTGAACTAAGAAACGTCTAGTTAAAAAATCTATTTAAAAAGTAGTTGTTCAAAACATGTTCCTATATTAAACAATGGAATACGAATTTGCTTCGATTATAATTATTCTTCAAACATTACTACATCTGGCAAAAGCACATTATCGTTTTGCACGGATTATTTTTCATTGCTCCTTTTACACGGATCGTTATAAACTTAAGAAACCAGTTTGCTAAGCCTCAAGCTCAAACAATCATTTACTCAGATTAGATTACACAAGCTCAGAAATGGGACACTGAGCAAGAATCAAATACTCAAACAATAGTTTAATCAGTTTAACCTAATTAAAACTGAATAACATATAAAACAAAATATTTACCCTTTTTACTCAATACTCGGATTAATAATACAAACAAAACCGTTTATCATTCGTTTTTCTTCAGTCTTTCTTTCTGTCGTTCTTTCTTTCTTTCTTTCCTGAGAAACAGACCATAAGCTTCGGATGTATTGTTGTCTTTAATGTTTTGCGTATTTTTTCAATTCTTTTCGCACAATCAAAACTGAATGGTCTATTATTTATCTGAGGTGCTAACAGTGCGTCTCACTCGAACACAATAGTTCATGTCTTATTTTTTAAGATTACACTTGTAAAAACTGACTCGGATCAGGTCATGAAGAGAGGAACGACATTCTCTGCTTGTAACTATTAAAGAAAATCAAATTAAATTCCAACAAAACGAAAGAAAAACGGAGAAAAAAATTTCATCGAGCGAATTAAAATGCAAACGTGATTAGAAGATTATTGTTTACGTAGTGGCATCAGGTACAATCAAGTCTTCTTAACACTCTTAAACGCTCGCTGAATCTTTTTACATTTCAATAAATTGCCTAAGTTATTCAGATTATTCAAATTATCATTTTTGAACAGTTTTCAAAATCCTCCAAAAGTTATGCATGTACGCCATGTTCAATTCTACTTGATCTTTCTGTCAGACAAAGTTAAGTAAGAAACAGACTGGCTTCTGTAAAAAATGAATTAGATTCGTATTTTACAGGTATAAGGGCCAGTGTTCAAACTCAGCTGAAATACATCGCCATAATGGCGGGGCTTAGCGCTGACTTGATAAGGGAAAGTCCCCACCAAAATAAAGTGTGTCCGAAGTATGACAGGAATCTACATTTAGTAGAGAGGCTCCATTTCTGGAAATCTTATGAGTATTAAAACCCCTTCATTGCCAATACTCACTTCTCCAATCTGACTCGGAGTGGTAATACCTATTAGGGTCCAATTTATGGTTTAAATAGATCTGTTTTAAAATCATATATTCGATGAAATAATTCAGCTATTCAGTGCAAACTCTCCTAATTTAGAATGCTGTTATTGCACACGCTTCAGCAGATATTTCCACCAACAGTAGTTGTACGCCATACTAAGCGAATATTAGTAAATATCCATATAAAAACTGATACACAAGAAGACTAATAAACCCATAATTTATATATGCCAAGCTGAATTTAAATGACTAAAATATTATACATATTTCCTTATGGGCAGAACTTTTAAAATTCGGCATTGTTTTTTTTGTTTTTTTTTTTTGAGGAAGCCTTGATACTTATACACTTTTTTCCTTTCTGTTTGTTTTATCCTGCAGTCTGTTAAACGGCTATATTGATAATCAGAAGGAAAAGAAGGTATGAGCCTGGCAATTGCGAGCCGTTTGAATGTAAAATATCCATATAAATTTACTTCTTTTATTCTCTAGGCGTGTTTCTGGTTTTTGCTGATATAACTTATCTCCGAATTCATATTCCCCTACTTTGTAAAACTGCCTGCCAATCACCTTTCCTACCCAGTCTTTTCTGTTTTTGGCGCTCATTCAGATTGAATCCTAGTTTTTTCTTATTATATGAATTACATTTCACGCATCAGTTTATTTCTATCCAATTTATTTTGTCTTTGATAAACTTAAATCCAGAACACTTGTTCTCAAATGCTTTTGCAATAATTTTTTTTTCTTTTAAACTGCCCTTCAAACAGTCCATCCAACGATATCTTGTTTTGCATTTCTGTTCCTGTTTCGTGTGTTAACCAATTGTTTATTTTTTCCGTTTCTACATTGATCTATTGGGTTTTCTGAATTAACATTTGCTGTTTCTTATGCTGTTACTGGAAACCCTATGTTTCTAATTGTTAACTGCAGTATCTATTTCTATTCTTTATTATCGAATAAATGCAATTTATTATAACCACTAATATAAATATAAATGAACACATGTGTCCCAATAAAACTTAGATAAATAATGAAGGCTTTCGTTCTAATTATGCTGAGAGAAAGGTTAGAAAGAGAAGACTCTACACATCATATAGCAAACATAATAAATTTAAAAGAAGACAGAGAGAGAGAGAGAGAGAAAGAGAGAGAGAGGAGGGAGAAAAGAAGAAGCAATGACGCTGTGCATCATGCGCTTATCGAATGCTTCACACGAATGAAAGAAAGAAATAAAAGAAGGTAAAAAAAAAATAAACGGAACAAATTGATAATTAGACAGCTATTTGAGTAAAAGAAACAAAGGAAGAATATTTGTTTCGGAAACTTATCAGTGAAGTTTACTTTTGAACAGTGATTGATATAATATTTGATAAATGATTTTTCGAAAGTCAACCAGTAAGTACGTTTTAAGAAATTCTTCGGTGATTACTCATCAAAAGATGAAAATAAACTTTAACTTGAATCCAAACTGTTCTAATCACACTAATTTTTTTTATTTGTTCATTTGCTAGTGTAGTTTACAAATGCTGGGTCTTAACAACAACGACAAACACGTGTATATAAAGACATTATCTTATATTTTTATTCGTTGAGAGTAGCGCTTGTGTGGAGCAGGAGAGTAATCAGAGAGAGAGAGAGAGAGAGAGAGAGAGAGAGAGAGAGATCGTTCACACAGTGAAGCTCTCGGGAACCGGAACTGCTGGCGGGAACTGACTTCAGCCAAAATTCTTGACCTAATATTGTCTTAAACCTCCCATGCAACCCACGCACAATGTTTTTTTTTAATTATCTACACCCTACACAACCCCAATGTTTAGTTTTCCTTGGCCATGGTTTACACCTACGCGATACTTACTTGTCATTGGCCATGCCTTACATCTAAGCAATCCTTGCTCTTCATTGGCGACAGTTTACACCGAAGCATTCCTTGTTTCCGGTAATCATTTTCTTGATTTTATCTACGGCCAGATATATCTGTCAACATCATTCGCCGGGTTTATCGCAGGTCAAGGTGATATATCGCACAAGGAAATAACTGATGAGTAATAATAAATAAACAATGACGACTGAGCATCATTTGTTAGTAAATGGAATTGACATCGCATGTTGATTATGTATATAAACGATTTGAGATGGTTTAGGTTGTTTTATACTTGCACTCTTGTGGGAACATGCACATAAATATGTGTTTATTCAAAAAGATCAATAAAATAGATTAATTTTCGTGTGTTTGTTTACTCCCGGTATTTTCAAGACAAGCCACTGATAGGAGTCCATATTACTACGCACTGTAGGCATCCTGCATGTTTATAAAGGTCTGTACTATCATCGACAAACAGAAAAAAAGTTCAGCGGGCAGTTCTCGTAGCGTAGTGATTAACGTGCTGGACTGGGTTTTTCGACCTATGAAAAACCGGAGAAAGAACTGAACATCTTTGCTGTACGAATTCAATGTTCCTTTTAATATTTTTTCGTTAGTCAATTTTAAACGCTACAGCTATTTTTTTTTTTTTTAATTTGAAACGCTGGAGATTGGAATTTTCAAACCGAACACACAGACACAACATTTAATCACTTTCACAACAGTGGCTCAAACGTTCATTTCCCCTTACAAAACATTCAAGATAAAATGAAAACGCTTGCTACAATAATAAACAAATAAAATAAATAATTGTCTGGGAATCAATTATATTTATATTCTCCCAAGACAAAAAGATGCGATGAAATCCCTATAGTTTATCGCTGATTAATAATTATAACATTAGATTAATATAAACCTCTAATTCATGAGACTGATCAAAAAACATTTTACAAACTTAGATGCAGTGTCTGAATTAACTATTTCAATGTCCTTATTGAAGACATTATCACCAAAAACTTTTACAAAATCCATTTAGCATACAATCCAGTGCTTACAGCAAATAATTACAAAGAAAAGCCCAAAGAATAAAATAGCTATAGACCGTCAAATTTCATATATTTACTTTTTTTTATAAATATCACATATGTATATGTCTGGGGGGTTGTTTCCTTTTTTTCTTTACAACTCATGCTCTTTTAAACTTAGTATAAATAGACATACAAAGTTTTAAAGAGCATGAGTTGTAATATATATATATATATATATATATATATATATATATGCGTGTGTGTGTGATTTTTACATAAAAAAAGAAAATACTTGTATATGAAATTTGATGGTCTACAGCTGTTACTTGGCCATTGACCTAATGAGTAGTGTGGTCACCAATGGTCTGAGAGACCAGGGTTCAATCGCTGCTCGAGTCATACCAAAGACTCAGCACTATAAGGTAAGGGTTAAGTGGAGCAAACCAGGGAATGGAGTGGCACCATCCCCTACACATCAGTTTAGTGGCTGTTGAATGGTGGGCCTTCGGGTCGCCCTCGACTGTGGTCGGCAACATTACTTACATCTATTTATAAATGGGTCTAGAGAAATAGTTTTATGTCTTCAGCAATAACTTGAGTGTGATGATTATGAGTGAGTGACTGCTCCAAAGGATAAAGGTGTTTGAGGGAATCAATCTGTAAGCTAGCATCGCCTTTTTTTTTACCTTGGCTGATCTAACATTTCCATTTTCACCAATATTCAAATCTATGACCCTATACTTTTAAAAATGAATTAACTTGGGGTATTTCAAAGATAGACAGTCACATCTTTTACAAACAAAGCAAGTAGCCAAGTCAAACTGTTTGTCTTGCTCGGAAATCCTTTAACCATATAATCCCCAACACGCCAGAGTAGCAGCGATATCCAAGTGTTTACATTTTGTATGGGCTTTAACAATCACCAGACCAGTAAAAATACTATATTTGGGACAATCCTAAATTGCTTACTAGTTCAGGAATATACCTGCTCTTCGGATTTTTCATAAATATTCTCCCTGTACCAGTTTTATAAGATATACCTTTGTATCATGGGAAGGATCAGATAATGAATGTTTGAGCTTATTAATAAATCTGAAAATAGAGCAATCATCCTTAGTAACTTGGATAATTTGGAAATTTTATCAAAACTCACAATACTCTTTTCCTTCATAGAACACATTTTACATTGTACTATGGTCTGTATAGCTTCTTTGTGATTTTTTCTCATACATTTTAGATCTCTCTTAGGCCATGCTAGAGGATCCTTACTTATCCAAGTAGGGTTTCCCACCAAAAAATCTAAGTAGGATTTAAATTTTTTAACAGAACAAACCTCTAGTTATAAGGTTAGCAGGATTTTGTAATGAATGGATGTGCTTGAAACAGAGGTTTACGACATATTTAGAAGACAATTCTTCCCTATTCCAATTAATATATTTCAGTCTGATCTTGACAAATGTATTTTTGCAATTCAATTTTGAAAATAACAACCAAGCTAACACGATTTGGGCATCTGCAGCTATAAAAATGTTCTTAATGTTAAGATGGCAGATTATTTCAAATATACTTTTTAAACACTTGAATGCTAGATAAACGGCTAACAATTCAAATGTAGGCAGAGACTTCTATGCAATAGGGGCAACTTTCGATTTGGTAAAAAGTAGAGATTTTCCATTTTGCACAAGATAGATAGCACGACCATTGTCATCATAGTCGCTCAAGGAATCCTCCCGTATGCTAACGGATTTCAGTGAAAACATATTTTCTAAATTCCTTTCAACGGAGCTACATTCGAAAATATTTTTAAAGGGGTCAGTGTGAAATGGTATTGGGTTTCTGAGCTGCGACCATAGTTCTAAAGCTGTTTTCAGGAACACACTTCTTACCAACCGAAACAACACTTTCTACCAGGGAATAATTCCTGTGGATATCTTCCAAGAAACACCTACATAGAGGTTCCATGTATTTGATTACATCAATACCAATAAGTCCATCAACACTTATGGTATTACTCTTCATCTTAGGGAAATCAGCAGCTAGTTCGTAATCAGTATTACAAAGGCCCCGAACTACTTTAGATTAATGCTTGACCGAAAAATCTAAGCTAAGGTTGTTGTCAACCAAAATGTAACTGATAATGTTCTCTTTTCTAATAAGTAATTTTAACGATTTCTCATCAAGAGTCGTTGTCTTTACATCAAAATTCTTTTTAGAGAGTTCTTCAAATATTAAATCCAAATCCTCAACAACTTTAGCGGAAAAATACGATATCTGACTGCCAGTGTCTAACAAACAATTAAATTTAAATTCGTATTTGTTTTAGTGTACTATCACTTCTAGTTGTGGGAGAAGTAGGTCATGTTCTATTAAAGCAGAGCTCAAACAAATATTTGCAGAAGTAGTGTCTTTATTAAAAAAAAGTGCCCGATAATGTGAATTCTGATTGCAAATTTTACAAGCCTTAAAAGCCTCTTTAGCAGCCTTGCATTGCTCAGTTTGATGACCTGGTTTGGCGCAACGGTCACACAAATATAGATCTTTGCATCTTTTCAATTTACATTCCACTGAGGGATACATTAGGCATTGGTACATTACATGCAAATTAGAATAACATAAAATAACAAGAATACTTCTGTTTAGGTAATGAATTGGAATGGCTGTTCTAAAGATACGTTTTATTAGGGACCTGATTAATAAAGGGTTTATTCTGAAGAAAAATTTAGGTTTAACCGAGTTCATCGTAGAGTATACTCATTTTTTTTTAGTATGTCTGAAAATTGGTGCATTATACAATTTAAACAGGAGTAGTTATTTCCAGCCAGATTCATAATTTCCCTTTTTAAAACATCAGGTAATTTTTGAAAAATCATGTGGCTGATTAACTCTAAACCAGAACTTTGTTAAAAAAAACATCCAAGTCTTCATGACTTCAACTCAATTAAATTTGCCTTTACTTGAGTAAGAAGACCTTTGACTGGATTAAGGTCATAGCCGTTCCTGAATCGAGCACCTAAATTTTCTTGAATATATGTTTTTTTAATAAGTCCTATATCCAGAAATTCAACCTTTAGAAATTCTACAGTAATAGAGAAATTTACATTTAAAATTGATAATGCAGTATGATTTGCAAAGGGCAACCTCTTAGATAACTTTTCAAAATTTTCAATTTGAGAGAATCGACTTTAACACCTAAAACAAAATTTTCAAATAGTATCAAAAAATTTTTGAAAGCAAACTTATCTTGATCATTTCCTAGGAAAATAGGACAGCATAATTTCGGCAACATATTCTAAAGAATCATATCATCTTGATTGGTATGTCGGTAGTTGTCTGACTGAGCTCTCGAAGTTGTCTCAAAATTCTTTCCAAATGTTTTTTTCCATCCTTGATAGATTCAGCAAAATGTATCACCGGAATCCAACTCCCTGGTCCACAATATCATTTCAGTCACCAACATTTTGTTCTTTATCCATGTAAAGATTCAATACTTCCTCAATTCTTTCATCCTTTTTTCCCAAAAGGTAATTATGCTTTCTTTTAAAAATGTAAAAAGAGTTTTCTTCTTCATTTTCAAGGCAATATGAACCAAAGGTTCGATCTATTGTAGCCTTTAAATATTCAGTATTTTTGCTCAGTTAAGCACAATTCTTTTTAAATTCTGTACTCATCTTGGATCACAAAATTTGTTGAAAAGAATACTAATAAAACTGCAAAAATAATCTTACTTTCAATGGATCATATTACTGGTGGAATTTATCAATCTTCGAACGGCATATTGAAACAAATGCAGGTTTTTTCAGAGAGTAAAAAAAAAAAACGAATTAAGTTAATAATCTTTTAAGGAAAATGTAATCTTTTTATATTTAAGCAAAATTTAATAATTCTTTTTTTTTTAAATCAAATTTTTTTTTTAAATCAAAATTTAATAAATTCTATTTCAATATTTCTACAAAGATAGTAAATAGTTTCTGTGCAGTAAAAAATGGGCTTTAACTGTAAAAAGTTATCAGGTAGATAAAAGATATTGATAAAATGAAGATCGTCTTCAAATTTTGACGATTCTGTTGAAGGTTTTTAAGATAAAAAATAATTTAAAGATCCAGAAATCCAATCCAAGAAATTTTATTCAACACAAAAAATATAAAAAGATATTTGCTTAAAAGTTCTCAAGATAAGCAATCAAAAGTTCTTTAAGATAAACAATAAACTGTTTAACAGTATCGAAAGAAAAGCAAAATTGAAATGTTTATACAATTTAAAAAAATAAAAATCAATTTTATAAGAGTCCCCCCCATTTGCTTATGATTACCTATATACAATCAGTTAGAAAAAAACTCGATAATATAGTTTTAAATAATTTTAGATCAACTGATACTACAAATGTAACGGGAACTAAACAACTACCTTGTTAATTTCCACAGTAAAATAAAAATCAATGTCAAACAATAATCTTTAACAAAACATGTTAGAGATTTTCATTTTAAAATGTAACTTGGTTTTTGCAAATAAATATATGAAAAATACATGTTTTACTTATGTATTAAAAGAAGTTATTCATCTCGAGAGTGTCACCCTTTTTGTTAAATGAACTTTCTAATTCAAATTACAATAAATTTTCCTTAATACATAAATGATTATGTGTAAAAGTTAGAATATAAGTTATGATAAAAGTTATGATCATAAATTTATAAATATTTGAATTTCGATTTTTCGACTTATGAAAAACCGGAGAAAGAACACAAAGACTTCGTTGTACAAATTCAATGTTCCTTCATATATTTTTTCGTTAGTCAAAATATTCCATCAAATTCATTGAGCAGACAAACATTTGAAACGCTACAGTTTTTTTTTTAATTTGAAACGCTGGAGATTGGAATATTCAAACCGAACACACAGACACAACATTTGATGACTTTTACAACAGTGACTCAAGCGTTCATTTCCCTTTACAAAATATCTAAAAAAATAAACGCTTGCTGCAAAATTAAATAAATAAAACAAATAATTCTCTGGGAATTAAGTACAATATCATGAGATAAAAACTAATTTTCAACTTAGGATTATTAGAATTATAGCAATCTTTCGATCCTAAAATAGCAAGACGCAGACAATATCCTGCAGAAACTGATAAACACAGACTACGCAGATGATCTAACGCTTCTTTCAAATATACCTGCTCAAGCCAACTTCCAACTATATAGCCTGGAGCAAGCAGCATGAAGTATTGCTCACCAGACGAATGCAAATAAAAGAGTTCATGTATTTTATATTAGAAAGAACCATGTCCACTTTAAGTGGCAAGCCTATAAAATTTGTTGACTTGTTTACGTAGCACGGCAGCAATATCTCATCTACTGAGCGCGATGTAAACGTAGGTTTATCGAAGGTGTAGAGAGCTATCAGCAAGATCTCAATCATATAGAAGTCTTATGTAAAACGGGATTTTTTTCAAGGTGTGGCTGAATTAGAACTATTGTATGGTTTCACTACATGGTCACTAACAAAGCACAAGGAGAAAAAGCCAGAGAAGGACTGCACAAGAAAGTTAAGTGCTGTTTTTGAAAAAAATCCTGGAAGCTACAAAAGGACCGCTATATGAGAACACATCTCTCATTCCCAAAACCATCCAAGTAAGTCGAACAATTCATGCAGGACACTGCTGGAGAAGCAAGGACGAACTCACCAGAGACGTTCTTCTATGGACCCCTAGACATGGACCCGCCAGTGATGACCGACATGCAAAAACTTACATCAGGTCGGTGAGGACGCTGTGCGGACGCTGGATGTAGTTTGGAAGACCTACTTGGTGAGATAGATGATTGGGGCGGATGGAAAGAGACAGAAAGTCAAGGAAATCTGTGTTGTCAGCGTCACTTGATGTTGAAGGATTATGAGTTAATTGAAATCATATAACTGTGTGCCAATTTATATCATCGAAAAGAAATATTTATTTGAAACCATATAATTAATATGGTTTGAGATGAATAGTTTAAACCATACAATTATGTCCCAATTATTTGTATTAGAAATACTCGATGCCATTTAACTATGCTCAAATGAATTATTTGGGAGGAGACGCCCTGGTCTAGTAGTTAACGTATTGTATACTACAGCTGTGTCTTGATGAACAATGAGGAACACGTATACATAAAAATATAAGATTATATTTTTGTTCTTGACAATGATACTTGTGTGGAGCAGAAGAGTAATCTCAGAGAGTTCGCACACACGAAGGGGTTGTCGGAAGACGGAAGAGCCAGAGAACAACAGACTTTAGCCAAAATTCGCGAACTTATATAGTCTACAACTCCTACGTCACCTGCAGCAATTCCTCTTTTTCATTGGTTATGGTCACGCCCATATATCAGTTCTTTGTTTTCCATTGGTTACAGTTCACGTCCATGTATTGTTTGGTCCCCACTGGCTACTTGCCCAATCCCACCTCTATGGGCGGACATATCTGTCACCATTCGCCGCGTTCAACCACGTCCATAGGTCAAGGTGGAATTCCGATAATCTTGTTGATATTATTTGCGGCTGGATGAAGCTGTCAACAACATCCCCCGATACACAACACCTGCTGGGCTCGGTGACATGCCGGTAATCACTCCGATCTTATCAATGTATCTGTCAACAACATCCGTTGTATTCACACCTGTAGGTCATGTTAATATATTACAAACGTTGTATTCACACCTGTAGGTCATGTTAATATATTACAAACGTTGTATTCACACCTGTAGGTCATGTTAATATATTACAAACGTTGTATTCACACCTGTAGGTCATGTTAATATATTACAAACGTTGTATTCACACCTGTAGGTCATGTTAATATATTACAAATGTACCGAACTGCAAAGTCCTAGTGAGCGAAATCAAAATCCAGTAGAATCATATCGAGAACTTTCGAACCAATATTCTTTGAAAAGAGTTAAACTCCTTTCATCCCCACCAGCTCTGGGTTCTAATATTCTTTACAAGGATGATTTTGGCATTATATAGCCCTGGGAAGTTAATATGTTATTAACGAAGAAACCTAAATAAACCAAACACCCAAAAATGTGAATATAAATGTACAATGAAGGAAATTGTCGAGCATCTATGCATAATATAACCCTACACAGATTGACATGCCGTTAATCTCAATCAATTAAGAAACCTACCCAAAACTCGATTCGCCTTTTAGGGCAGAGCAATTAACCTTTGCATAGGGGTTGGCTATTTATAAGTAAAACCTTAAATCAGTGAATGAAAAGTTTGAACAATTTACCAACACCTGAAAGTTTTGAACTTTTACTTAAATAAAAATCCAAAGTACTAATTATGAAGTATAAGATAATCAACCAAGGATGCTTTTTTGAGCATCTTTGGTTGATTTTCCTGAGATCATGAACGTGACGATGCACAATGGTTTGGTTTGGTTTAGTTTTGTTTGGTTTGGTTTTATGCCATACTAACCATTGTGAGTTATTTAATCCCAAATTCTCCTTATATATATATATATATATATATATATATATGATTTGGCTGGGTCGACTTATAAGGCATATCAACTATTGTAGGACATCTAATGCAAAATCATCTTTACACCTATATATTGAATGTATATGATTTGGTTGGGTTGACTTTTTAGGCATATCAACCATTGTTGCTTATTTAATGACAAAATCTCTTTATACATGTGTGTTAAGTATAAACGATTTGGTCGGGTTTGGTTTGATGACATAGTGACCATCGTAGGTTATTTGATACCAAATTCTTTTTATACATATATATTGAATGTATAAATTCTAAATGCATTTTGTGAATAACATTTTTAAATGAGCCTGAGTTCATTTTTTTCACACAGTTAAATAGTTTTAATTATTTCTATCGAATAGAAATCATTCTGTTTACTCTAACTCACTCGTTTGTACACAGATAAATGGTTACAATTAATGCAATGTGTCACTAACAATTCAATTAAACAGCAGTCATTTATTTATTCAAAGTTAAAAGATCAAACAGTTCTATTTCAAACAATTCAATTTTACACTAGTCCTTTGTTTGCGCACAAAACTACAATGGACTGTGAGATGCCGAACTCACCTGATACTCTTCGAGCGCTACTCGCCGGATTTTCCTTTATGGCTTGTCTCATCGGTGAGATTCTAACAACCAGAGCGAAATTTCTTAAACAATCTGGTAAATAAACTATGCTCTACTGTATCTTGACTTTTCACGCAACAAATTTCACAGCTCAATTCGAACACGAAACGCGCAAGTTCCTGAATTAGATTACGTTGCACCTCTATCTGTAAGTCTTTCAAATTTCACACGTAGTAAAGCAATGTCAGATCCCCAGCTGTTGCATATTGATCTTTGACAACCGGTTAGTGTGGATTTCGTAAAGAGGATGTGCTACTATGTCTTAAGATAAACAAGGGACAGCGGTAATAAATCACGTGAATTGCATCGGAAAGAAAAATGTTTTGGCGCCAGAAAATTATATAGTTACAGAAGTTTTTCGACCCTGGCAGCAAGGCATTCAGTCGGTGAGAACAGTTAGCCGAGTAGACACGTTACGTCGTTTTACACTAGCCGGGAGCTGCAGCCCATGGGTTGATAACCGGCTCTGTAACAGGCACCCGCGAAAGAAGACGAAGAAGCAAGGTTCTGAATATATGTATCACGACTTTGATTAAGAAGCTATATTGTTAATCCTAGCAATCCAACTCTGTCTCCCTCTGTCATTCACGCATTCACGAGGTTTTGTAATGAAGTTTATATTTTCATAAACAAGTGCTGTGTTGTGATCACTTTGTCCCCGTTATAGAACACAACTATCATAGCACGACCAAGCACAGTTGGTAAATACCACGGCCTGAACTATTTTGGTCATATGATGTATGTATTTACCCAATCCTCCATACGATATAAGGTCAATTTTTTATGTGTAGGTTAACAGGTTTTAATTTAGAGTTTTCCTTCTGGACCAATTGTTATATGAAGTCTAAAGTGCCCAGTTTGTCTAACTATTTACCCATTGTTGGAGAGAAAATAGCTGGATTCATACTTTTCCTTAGAGTATTAACAATATGAGAAATGCAAATAGCCTCGTCCAGGTTTTGAACCCGGGTCCTCACGTCCATTTTCTACAACCATATTCATTTCACTATGAGCGCCTCTATGTGATGTTCGCACCGTGAACTAGCTAATAAAAATAAATATCCCTGAGAAAAGTCAAAGGAAAACTGATTTTAAGCTAGCAGGTAGATCTATTTCGTGTTTTTCTTTGAAAAACAGACGGAGCTTGGGTAGTAAAATCTGCATTCCTCACGGTGTGCAGCTCTCTACAAGATTATAATACACCAGAGAACAGCGTCTAACGACTATATTCCATTATCCCGATTGCGACTTCTTCCATATCCCCAGACGAAAAGTGTTTCAAGAAGTGAGCTTTTAATGTTCTTCGCGAAAATAAATAACTTTTTGAAGTTTTTGGCTCCTTTTCAAGACGAGGATTAGTGAAATCAGCCGCTTGCATTTGCTGCTTTAAAATTACCTTGAAAGTATTTGGTGTTAAAATAGAGATAAAACGGTGAAACACTGTAGACGTGCCATGGAAGACTATCGATATTCGATGACCGAATCCGATATTGATCGTTTCCTATATTTTTTTATATATTTGCGTGTACATGGTAGTATAGAAAAAAATGTGTCCCAAAAATGCTCAAGAATAACAACAAAAATAGTGTAAGAATAAAATTTTAAAAAAGGGATAAAACGTGATGAAACAGTTGAGATATATAACTGAATATTTGACAACTTCAGCTATGATCGGTGTTTGAGATTATGTCTTAACTTTCCGACTAAATATTTCGGAGCATTTTTTTTTTTGTTTAATATTCAGGTAGCAAGCAAGTACAATTCGTGAGAGTCAGTCCTTCGTATATAGTCTAGAACACATATGCACCCTTTCACTCTTTCTCTGTCTGCCTGTTTCTCTCCTTTCTCTCTCTCTCTCTCTCTCTCTCTCTCTCTCTCTCTATCTATCTATCTCTGAGTATATATACTCACACACTTGATACCGGTTATTGTCGTCATAAATTTATGCTATCGATGACCTGATTTCAAATACTGGATGAGGCTGTTCATGTTTCCTTTTCGGCTCATGTTCACAGAAAAGGCATGAATCCATCCATAACTTCTCTCTCTAGCAATGAGTAAATACTAGATTAAACTAGGTTCTTCATCCTTAAATCTGAATTCAAAACACACAGAAATTGACACTGTCGCATACCACTTGTTACAGAGGTTACACACACACACACACACACACACACACACACACACACACATATATATATATATATATATATATATAAAGGATTTAACAACTTTCCTGGACAATTTTTCCCTCTCGATCTGTTCATATCTATCCATCTATCTATCTATCTCAGCCTATCTATCTATCTATCTATCTAATTTTATGTCTATTGGAATCTATTTATACTTATTTTAGTTTCATTTATGTCTCTCTCTCTCTATATATATATATATATATATATATATCACTTATTTCTATTAGTAGACACCCATTCTGTATTTTATTCACCGAATCACACCTACTTTTATCGCCTTTCTTTTCGTTCATATTTATCAATATGAAAACCCATATAGATATTGATTAATGTGTCGCTATCTCGCGCACAATAACTATATAATGATTTTCCAACTATCTATCAGCGAACTAATTTAGACATATTGGTAAAATCAATAAGGTGGTAAATTTAGACGCCAAGACTTTGCAAACGATAGCAGGCGTCACCATCTTGGAACCATTAATCAAAATTCCACCGAGTTTTACGATCTTTGATTCTAAACTGGAGGCCATTAACTGGTCAAATGAAATATTAGATTCTGATAAAGTAAAGAATGAGAGATTACAACGACTGACGTCATTGTCGAACTCATTAATGTGAGTTGATGCGCATGGTTAGTAGTGTTAGTGAGTGCAAGACGGCGTCCATTCAGATATACTCGTCGAAATATTGAATTGCTTTCTCTTGTCGACTCTCCATCCATGTTTGACGTCTAAATTATAATTTGGCTTTGTTTACAAGGTGATAAGGCGATTGTTTTGAGGTTGGACAAAGCAAGTCATCATCAACAGCAACAACAAGAACAGAAACAACACAAGGGCAATTCATTTACAAACAGGAGCAATGATGCTTTTTTTCTCAGCAATCTTCGTGGAAGATGAGTCAGTAGAATCACAAATCAAATAAGATTAAAGAAAAACTATTTTTCATTTGGAAGACGTGTTATTTTCGCGAGGAATTCGTGATCAGTTTTTTGGGTGTTTGGAAATTGTAGATAACCTTCCTACCCTTGTGAACGTATAGACTGACAAGAAGTTTCCAACCATAAGAAACGGTCAAACGAGAGTTTTTTTAAGGGTCAGCAAGTTAGTGACTCAGAGATCTGCAGAGGACAAGTAAGGATCTTAAATTTCAGAGCTAGTAAAACCGCCCTGCATAAAAGCAGTGGTAAGATCTATTAAAGGATTTTTCTTTAATAAACTCAAATATATCACGTCTTTTTGTTTTTGACGCCGGCTCAGAAGGAGGTTGAAACACTGAATAAAAGTGAGTAGTATTTTTCTGTCCCCATATATCTAACATTTCATGTTTTCCCTAATGGAAACAGATTGTCATCTCTTCATGCCATCTCTGTCTCCGGAAATTTTCGTCCAAACCTCGCATTGAGACATTACTCGATGTTTCTTTCTCGTATATCCCCGACAATGAGCCTTCTGAATGTACCTCCTTCGGGTCTATCACTCTCTGACTCTCTCACTTCCATGTTTCTCGTACTGTCTCTTCTACCTCGAATTCAAAAGTCGATTTTAATCCAGCATATATTATCTCAATCGTGTACCTTACATTTGAACAGCTAAAACCATAAAACATCATTGAATTATTGAAAACTAGACAGAAAATATCTTATTTTTTATATCGTCTAATTTTGTAGCCATTTGTTTAGAATATGTAGATATGAATTATTACTATTTAGGATAATGCATTCATTACAGTATATATATATATATATATATATATATATATATCAGATTTTATAATTCTATGTATACATATATATGTATATCAACAAATTTATGTATAATTTCAAAATTATGTTTATATATATATATATATATATATATATAATGAAAACATCTGAAATCCAAATGTTGAGTGCACAGTTGAGAAAATTGTCTTATAAACGATTTTTATATAATCTATTCTGTGCCACATTGAAAAAAGTAAAAGAAATGAAATTAGTCTCGTTATTTCTGAAGGAAATGTCGTGGGCGAAAAACAAGTTTGTGCTGGTGCGGTATACATCGTGTTCACTTGACCAAAATCCCTGATGATTGTCTACTTTCCTAAAGTGAAGAATCATGTCATATGTAAGATTTGAGTGGGTAAAGGGGATGCGATGCTGCAACATCTTACAATCATGCGGTGCTTAGCACAGACCTTTAAATGCTAAGGCTGTTTATGAAAGAAATAAACGTTTCTTTCTTTATTACTTCCTGTCTTTGTAAATAGAGCTTCTTGATACTTTCGAAACCCACATTGTATACTCATCAATATCTCTCTATGTCTCTCTTTCAATATTTGTACTCAATCAGCGATATTGAGCTCTCTACTTTATATAGGGCAAACTAAAATAACACATACATATAGTCATCCACGCACAGACAGTTTTGTTGAATCACAACTCTTCAATGTGCCTAGTCAGGCGAGATTGTGGATGCTGTGATCGAAACCCGGCTGACTTTGACACGAGCTGGAAATTCTACCGTACAACCACGAGGAAAATCAACGTAAACAAAAGGATCTTTAACGCATATGTATCACATTTGTTTTGTTTTCATATGTGTGCTTAACGGCTATCGATAGTTCATTTCACTCGAAGAACCTTGCATTACGCGATTGGCAACAGTTAATTTCTTCGCTAGAGGACTGAACTCCCTCTTATGAAAGCATATATATATATATATATATATATATATATATATATATATATCATCATCATCATCATGTCGCGCTGGTATCACTGATATCCCTGGCCCTCTGTCGCCACTCCTCCGGATCGTTCATCGCCTTAGGCAGGTCTTCAGGACAACATCCAGTATCCTCACATAGATGCTGAATGTATGTTTATGCTGGTCGTCCTGCTTTTGCACGGCCATGTGTGGGGGTCCATATGAGTACATCTCTTATGAGTTCGTCCCTACTTCTCCTGCAGTGTCCTGCATGTCTGGTAACATTTTTATTAGCTAATTTTTACCGTGTCTTACACACACCCACATACTCCCACGCGCAATCATACTCAGAAACATTCCTCAAATATATATATATGTATATATATATATATATATATATATATATATATACACATCACTGTGAGTCTATTTGAGTATCGGTGTGGTAGTGTATGTATGTGTATGTGTGCTTGTACGTGTGTGTGTGCGCGCGCGCGGGTGTGTTTGTGTATGTGCATGTGTGTGTGTTTTGTATGTTTTCAAAACCAAGTAGATATCTCCTTGAAAAAAACTAACGATTTAAAAGAATCTATCGGTCAAGATATTGAGCTGTTTCTAAATAACCGTTTATTTGTTTTAAGAAACATCATTTTCTCCATGAAGAATGGGTTCTTAACTTGGGTAAAATATCAGACAGTCTTGGTAATGTCTCTATTTTCTTAGAGATCCATTATTAACACATAAGTAAATATATTCATATATTCGCCCTTGTTTCCTATCAATACGGTGAATGTTACGTTAGCTTTGTAAAGATTTTTAGCAACGTTGCTGCTGTGAAAAGATAATAGTGTTACATGATAATGAGGCCAAAGTTAAGTGGGATAAGTTGGACGTAAAGTCTTTTTTCTCTGTTATTTTTCGTCTTAATGATACTCGAAAACTATGTATATGCCCCTTTCAACATTAAAAAAAGAGCAAGGTTTCTTTCCAAGGTGAGTTCTTCATCATAATTGAAGACAATTTCAAGCTAAACAAGACAAAGATAAACAGCATACATAAGAATAAAAGAAAACAAAATATCTAAGCAAGATGAAAGTAAAAAAAGAATTATGTAGAAGAAAAACAAAATAAATAAAAATATTATCAGTCATGTATAAGATAGATAGAAAGAGAGAGAAAGAGAAAGAGAGACGTCATGGCTACAGAGAAAGAAAGACAAACAGGCATATAGAGGCGGAGAGAGAAGAATTATAATTAGATTATGGTGCTCGTAAGCAAGCAAACATGAAAGCGACAAAGAAACAAGCACAAGATCAAATAGAGTAAACATCAGTTAAGAAAAACATAACAGCCCCACCATCAAAAAATAAAAATAGCTAATACAAAAAAACATACCTAAACAAAAAAAAAAAAGAAATGAAAAGCGAAATTCGAACACAAAGAAAAAAAAATACAAAGAAGAAAAAGAAAAAGAAAAAGAAAAAAATAAATAAAACGAGTTCAGATCAATGCATTTGGAATCGGACCATAAAATTGAATTTTGCCGGATGCCACACATGGTAACGTGAGCGGTTTGGTCAAAAGACATGACCAAATGATCCATGAAATGCATTAGTTACGTCTGTTCGCCTACTAAAAGAAGAAGAATCAACCAGAATGGTCAGAGCATTAACGAATAAAGGGGAAAAATAATAATCGTATTCCTAAAAAAATCAACGTTATCCTCATTGTGTTATCACAGTCGTTGCTTTTACTGAAGATCGAGTGGCAACAAGTTTCCACTATACTGCAGTTATCATTATATTTTCACTTACTGGTTTTTAATTCGAGTTTTGAGAGGTGGTTAGTGTGAGTGCCAGCAAGTTTCCTCGGGTCTCCAGGACCCTTCTCCGTATTCTAGCCGATAATACCAATGCTGTGATGTGGAGGTTCTAGATTATTCCACTGGTTTCAAATTCTTCAAGTATTCTTTTGAAGCATTTGGAGACCATACAGTATTCATCAATATCATCTTAATGATCCTCAGTTTTTTCAGCCCTCTGGCACGGTCCACGTATTGGACACTCGTTTTGCGTTCTTTCATTTTCACTCTGTTGGCTACGGGAACAGCAAATTCCACTAGATGCCAAGTTCTTTTATCTTGTTAATTAACACTGTCTTGTCTTGTGGCCGCGATTAGGTGATTCGTTTCTATATCAAAATCAGAGAGAATTTTATCGGACTCATTTCTTGATCAGATTATGGCTAGTGCATGTATCATTCGTTAATTTGGTTAAATTTTGATATAGTACACAGTTCGCGGTAGATCAGCAGTCCAACCCAATCATACGGAGTCATGTTTACTCTTTATGCCAGTTTGTAAAATTCACTTATAAAGAGATAAATCGTTTCATCTGTCTCCACATAACCTACAACAGCTATTATTTTACGTATTATCAATTTTTGGATTGTTATAATTGATCCTTTTGCTTCAATTTTGTTCTACTAACAAATTAGATTCAGCTTCAATCTTCTTAGCCATGTGCAGGTAATCTTATGTGCAATCTTCCCAGTTTGTCTCTTGAAGTATTCACACGGTTGTTTCTCTTCCTTTTTCTGAATTCTAGACACTGTTATATTTCTGTTTGTCATTAAGTTATTTCTGTTGATATTGCCGTTACCGTCAGCTGTAATTAGACTTCTTTTTTTTGTCCTTTTCATACATTCCTCGGGTCCTTGAATTGTTGCATCTACGCAATGCTCAATGCCGATAAATCCTGTTTCTCCATTTCTTGACACATAGAGTCTGTCATTTCCCCATTGCAATCATTGTGCATCATTATTAATTTCTTTGATCTTTGGCCCATCTTTATGGGTTTCCCCCTTGTCCAATAGAGATTATACTCTGCTCCAAAGAATGGAGCAGAGTATAACACTATCGTTTGGTCTGGTTACCGGTACCAAACAATATTCTAAATATTTTTGCGTGGCACCAAATGTAACATACGATTTGATATGGCACCAAAAGTGATACAATGTTCTGGGGTCGGTTACCGTTTGTAACGCTATAGTTTGGGTACGGTACTATATGTAATAATATCTTGGCACGGCACCACTGTAACAATATCGTGGTCATGACTAACGACGCCGATACCAACGCCAAATGTAATACCGTTGTGCAAGACAACATCTGATGTACCAAATATAATAATAATGTCTTGTCCGAGTAACTTAACCTATGTGATACTATATTTGTCACGGTACTTTTAGTTTGGTCTTATCCGGGTAACGGCGCCAAATGGATTTCCGTATAGTTTGTTTGTCAGTCCTCTCTGTGCCCACACTGTGTTTGAAAGATCCACAGATACGTAATGATACAATTCATCCGGAACTTCTTCCATTGGTCGGGTTAATTCGTAAGAACAAAGTTGCCTGGATGTTGGGAAGTCAAAGACAAGAAGAA
This sequence comes from Sepioteuthis lessoniana, assembly GCA_963585895.1. Taxonomy (NCBI): domain Eukaryota; kingdom Metazoa; phylum Mollusca; class Cephalopoda; order Myopsida; family Loliginidae; genus Sepioteuthis; species Sepioteuthis lessoniana. The sequence continues at coordinate 44,322,275 of OY757911.1, forward strand.
CTCTCGGTCAACAATTAACAATCCTCTATTGGAACGTATTGGTGTAACAGTAATATCTCCAATACATTTGTAAAAATTGTTGCTTCCTCTTGCAGATATCCTGTTTGATGCTCAGACTGTAGTACGAGAGAGATAGAATCGGTAATGGTCTATAAACAGAAACACAAAGAGACATCCCCCGCCTCAACAAACGTCTCTAAACGCCAACTTCTGACAGCTGACAACTTTTTCAAAATTCGCAAATCTTGGATATTTAGATTCAGGATATGAGTAGTGTGGTGTCATCTTGCTGTGTTATTGCATCCTCTCCCCAAATTCACTGTTTACATTTCCCTAATCCAACCTGTAACAAGATATGAATCCATTTTGTTTACAATTCATCTTCCTGTGTTGGTCGATGGTGTACTCGCTTGAACTTTCCAATCTGACTAACATTTTCGCTCAAAAATTTTAGTTAACTTAATAGCAAACTGAAAAACTCGTGGACTTACCAAACCAGATGATAAGATAATTAATACAATCAGCCATCACGGCAACTGGTTTATTAGCGTTTCTTAAAAAGGATGCTGATAAGGTCTTTATTAGATGTGCATATTTTTATTACTTTGATTAAATTTCTGCGACAGAGTTTGTTGAGTTTTATATTGTGAGATGACTAACAACCTGTTTATTTATACAATATACATCATGAGAATACTGTCACATATATTTAATCTGTTATCTGCCTGATTAATTTCGATTTAAGTCATCATTGAAATAAAAAAGAAAGATTTAGTGCCCACTTTTATTTATCAAATGGAAATAAAAGTAACCTTCGGAATTCCAATAAAAGAAATAGATATATCCATGACTAAAAGAATTTTAAAAGTTGGCATTTTAGATTAAACTTAACTATGATAATTATTTTGAGGGGTTAATGCTGTGGATGTTTTAAGATTAAGAATAAAACTGATAATATTAAAAGAAAATAAAGAAAATTAGAATAATAGCATGCATGATTATTAGCTATTTAATAAGATTGATATAGCACAAGTGTGTCAGGTTTCTTACAGAACTTACTGTTCATAAGTAGTTACTCATCTCAGAAATGAACGGGTTCATTGCTGCTTAACTTCGATTTTGTAACTAGAACAGGTGCTTTTAGCTTGATCTAACATAAATACGGATTGTGCTTGATGATTGATGGGTTTTAATTGCATGCCATACGGGTTTGTTTTATGTCTAAGAGTTATGGAGTCGCATAAATAACGCGTTCATATTTACATTTTTTTGTTTAGTTTTTTCTTAAGAATCAATTGAATAGCAACGATTTTAAAACAAATATTAGACGGGATTCTAATATATTACCACTCCTGATAAAAGTAGACATCGGATTAATGGCAATGACAGGCTATGCTGCAATCCTTAGACCTTTAGAAGCCTCCCCATCAAATGCAGTTTATTGTAAAACCCAGGGCACCTCTTTTTTTGATTGAAAGGGTCTTGACCTCTGCAGGTAATACCGTCAGCCCCATTGACGGCGCAAAGATTATCTGTTAATCAGAACTACAGCTTTTTTAAAAAATAGGAATGATCCTAAGAGAAAATTATTTTCACTGTTTTCAGGAATAATACATTTTTGCTTGTATATTCAGACGAAGGGATAAAATATTTAGGCGGTGCTATGTGGTAAATTAATAGGGAAAAGTAATTCTTCATTTGCCTATGGGTGATGATGTAAATATAAATGTATGGATGAATAGACAGTGAGTAATTTGGACTCTTGAGAAACAATGCGATACGGATTGACCTTGCATTATAAGAGCTTTAGATCATGAAGAAACACATGTGGGGATTTTGATCCCAATTTGAACTATGCAAAAGTAAGTATTAATCAGAAATTTCACTTGCAGTCGGAAGACTGATATCGCACAATTTGCTTTGCTCAACATTTCTTGCAACGAGGTATGATTGAAAAGTTCAAAGGCTAAAATATTAAAATAATTACCCCATATCTGTTGTCGATGACATTGATTAAAGGGATTCATGTATTGTAATACTTATGAAAGAAATGTATGCACTGGAAAAGAGATTATGTTAAAAAGTAAACCTCATTTGATTATATTCCATTGTCCTTGTTCGCCTATGGACATTTTCGACGGCACTTATATTTTTGTAGTATTGTATAAGAGTAAAAATATTAAAGGATATAAAGTGAGATTGATTGAATAATTCTAATGACATGTCAACACGTTTGTGGTTATTTTATGCTCGGAGTTTAGTGAATTACGTAAACTGAACGTTCATATTCACATTTGTTGTTTAGTTGTTTCCTTAGATTTTTTTTGCATACGATGATATCAATTATGTATTACTAATGCAAATAATTTTCAAGCAGATTCTTTTGACGTGTTGATGGGACCCTTGTAGGGAGTACCACTCTGATTAGTGTAGACTTGGTATAAATAGCAATGAAAGGATATTTCCCATTACCCAAATCTCCAGAACAAGAGCAAGACCACCAGACATTGTCAGGACACCTATTTTTTATTGAAGGGAAATCATAGGTTAGGGTCAGTGTTTTCTAAGCCCAGCCCTCCCGATAGGGAAGTATATAGTATGAATCCAAATTATATACCAATATGAATATTCTCTTTTATATTCCTTTCTTTTTAGAATATATATTCTTTATGATCGATTAGTGACGTGCAGACAAACTTGGTAGAGAAATATTATTAAAAAAAATAAAAACATAATGGCTATAGTGACGTTAAGATAATGTCAGAAATCAAAATAAAGAATAAAGGAAGAAAAACAGTGTTAGTCTTTGTCTTTGTTATTATCACATGAATCACTGTCAAAATTATTAATATTTGATTTGTATTTCTTTCATCTTAATTTTAGTTGCTTTTCATCGGAACCATTGCAACCATCAGTCTACAACCGTCAGTAAACAGAACGGATCAGACAAAAAGAATAAGTTTAGTCTTTATAGCAAATCTGCACCATGTTAAAAGGTCACGGGTACAAAAGATAAACTCAGTTGATAAAATCAATGGTGAAGCAAAGGACAGTCGAATGGTTCTATTCTTTCAGGCTTATATATCAACCCAATAATCTAAATTCTATATTAGACAAAAAAGAAATACCCATACACCCCCCCAAAAAAAACAAAAAAACAAAACAAAAACACGCACACAGGGTAAAACTTGATTCAATGTAAAATCGTTCATGGTTAGTTAGAGTAAAAAAAAAAAGGAATATCGTTGTGAAACCAAATACTTCAACCGGTGTATTTTATCAAAAGAAGGGAGAGTTTTTAAATGTTCGACTTAATATCTATTGAATACATATTTACGGTTCATATCTACAATCTTGTTTAGAAAACGACATGCAGTTACACAAAATTATCATATCGCAGAATCAGCAAAAAGAGTTTTGGAATTATATATATATATATATATATATATATATATATAATGGTCATTCAGTGAATGAAGTGATTTTTGTTAAAGGAGTTGCTAGAAAGAAACAGACTTTACATTAGCAATTTTTTCCAAGATATTAAGAGAGATGGGTCATTTCCTGGCACAGAAGACTGTCACAATGACTTCCTTTAATGAAAACACTCACGATAATTTTCTTTACCGGAAAGTCAATGCGTTCCAATTACATGGATTTAATTTTCGAGATGAGCTCACAATGTTCAAACCATGTTGAGACTTTTTTAAACAGTTGTAACTAAAAGATACGCATCCGTAAAATTCACTTTTTTTCAGTAAATTTCACATCATTTGCTCTTCTCAACCACCGCGTATTTGATGACAGAGCACTCTTAAAGCCTTGAGGATTCTGTGATTTGTCACTATCTGTTTATTTGCTAATATATATATATATATATATATATATATATATATATGATTATTTTGTAAATTGCTTGAAGCATTGCAAAATTTTTTTCTTTTTTATGTATAGAATTAATTTTGTGGACTATTACAATTCAAAATAATAATTATTTGAGTCGAATAATTTCAAAGTAAAACTTCATCGTCAGACACATTTTTTTTATAAATGAACATGATGTTAGATGTTCAAATATTTTCTTACGTTTTAAACATGGGGTTATGTTGGGTGTTAGAACGCCATGGTGGGTGTTATGACTATGGTGCCACGTGGGATGTTTAAATGCCATGCGGAATAGACGTGACTTCAATTGTCCTAATCAATAACATATTACTTTATCTTATTTTATTTTTATTTCTATTTTATTTTTATTTAAACTTAAATGTGTATTAAAATGTCTATGTTAATTAATGATATTTTCAGTATATAATTCTAACTTACGGTTAATCTGAGGGTGTAACTTAGCTATTGATAAAGCGACCTTAAATCTGAGATTACCAACATTACGTTCTATTGCTTCTATTTTAAGGGAAAATTATTATCATTATATTTGCCTTTAACCAAATGTTTATAGAATGCAGATGCACGTGTGTTGAGGTGTTCTTTAATTCTGATTGAAGAGGTCTATAAAAATTATGGCATTTTAAGCAAATTAAACGATAAATAGAGTAAGCTTTTTGGCATATGTTTGGATCTTTTATTGGGCAGTTGGATAGAGTGCATGTTGTGATAGTATTGTTATTTTTCTTCGTTTGGTATTAGCGTAGTGAGGGTCCAGGGTGGGCTAGTGGTAAATCTAGCCCTTCCTTGTAAATAGCCCTGCATCTTTCTTTGGTGATAATTTCAATGAATGTGGTAGTTTCCGGAAATAGGTGTTAGAGGTTGTATGTAGTTTCTGTCTAGGAGTGATAGGGACTTAGTGTTATCTAGATGTTCTACCTTAAACATGTCTACCTATGTTTTGGAACTCCTCAGATATGGTGGTAGCTTCTTCAGTGTATGATGTCATCATAAGTACATTGTCAATATATCTTTTGAAGAATATGTATGATGGACGCATGGATAGTGCTCGATATTCTTGCTGGTCAATATTTGAAATGGCTAGTGTGTCTGATATACTGGATCCCATGGGTAGTCCTGATATTTGTATGTATTTCCGTTGTAAGTGAAGTATTGTCTATTATAATCGATAATAGTTGGTGCATATATGTTGCTGTTAGTTTGTGACAATATAAGTTCTTGGGGGTTATATGTTCTGATATAATATCGATTGATGAGGGTTCAGGTACTGTGGTGTAGAGAGAGATTACATCCAAGTTGAATGCGTAGTTGTTCTGTATTAAGTTGAGTTAGTTTATGGATAACTTCATCAAAATTCTTAGCATGTCATGAAAAGGTAGGTAAAAAGGTTTCAATATTTGTACAAGAAGCTATGATATTTTATTAAGAGGTCATTCTTAGCTGGAAATGAAAAAAACTGATCTCGAGTGTTGTGTTTTCATGAGGTTATAGAAACTGGGTAATTTGTTATTTTGAGTAATATAATTACACATTCAACTTACTGGTTAGCAAGCAGAAGTAGGTGCCTGTAGTGTAATGGTTATCCTCGTGGGAAATGGAAACGTCGACACGAGTTCAAATCATGGACGAGACTGATTAGATTTCACATAGCACTAATACCCTAGGGTAAGGTATGAATCCAATTATTCTCCCTACAGCTATGGGTAAATATTAGGACAGACTGAATTCTTCAGCCTTGGTGTGGCAACTAGTCTAGGAGAAGGAAAACTCTGAATTCAAACCTGTTAAACTCGCATAAATATGGACCTTGTGTCCTATCCTGCCCGAGGGGAGGAGTTGGTAAATATGAGCAAGCAAGAGTACTGAACCTACATAAATGAGTTCTTGTGTCATTAGGTAACCCATTCATACGGCCTTGTGCCACATCAAATCAATAAGCTAAAAAAATTACTATATATATATATATATATATATATAGTTTGGAACAAGAAACATGTATCTATACCAACTCAGAACCTCTCACACTCTGATTCTCTCTCTCTTTATATATATATATATATATATATATATATATGTATATATATATATATATATGTGTGTGCAAATATATCAAAGAAAAATCCTTGGGGTAAGAGTTTCCAACATGAGTACTCAATACCATATATATATATATATATATGTGTGTGTGTGTGTGTGTGTGTGTGCATGTTTGTGGGTATTTAATATCTCTGCCAGAACGTATGACACAATCAGATTTGAATTCGGGCTTTTTCTTCTATTAGTCATGTTGACACAACAAATGCAAAGAACCCATTTTCATCTGCGATTTATCCATAGCTGGAGGGAGAATAGTTTGATGCATTAGTTTCCCAAGAGTTTTTGCATTGTGTGAAAAGCAAACAGCTTCGTCCAGGATGTGAATCGGTTCGCCGTGTCCATTTCCTTCGGCGATAACCATTGCTCCAGGATAGCGTCGTCAGGATCACCGGTACTGGGCGACTGTCAATTTCTTGCTTATGCGAACATAACACCGACCAAAATCGCATAATCAAGACAATGACAGTTACTACGTTGACTGTGTGTCTACACTATCCTAACACACACACACACACCCACATACTCACATATATATATATGTATATATGTATTTAATCATATATATATATATATATATATATATGTATGTATATTATCAGTTTGTTATTAATCATGTTAGTTTCACTCTCACGATAATTAGTTTCAAGTATTTGTAAAAAAAGTTCAATCTTTTGATGAAATATCTAGCGTTTTCTGTGGATTATAAGTTTGATGTATATAGGAAAATATGAAAATTTTGAACACGTGCATTTTTCTACTGACTCTAAGTTCCATATATTTGAAAAAAATCTTCATATGAATTCCTTGGCTTCTTTGAGAGTTGGCAGGCAGAAATATAAATAAGCACACACACACACACACACACACACACACACACACAAGCACACACATGAATATATATATATCTTTTTTCTCAATTAATGTTTTGATGTCCAGGAATGTAGGGGTTGAAGCCATTAATCAGACCTGTTTTTATTCATTCTGACTTGGTATCGATATCAATATCGAATTTACATAGTCAATTGCATAGCTCGCTTTGTCGATCACTTGTACATCAATCGATCACTTGTAACCCCTTCCCTTGGGGGAAAAATCTATTATTTTGTTGGAGAGGTGCACGTGTATGTATCATCATTTGATGTGCTTCGACTTTCGGCTTCCGGGTATAATTAGATTATTTGCTTGAAGGCCTAGGTTAAGCAACATCGGTTCTTGACATTGAAGGGAACTTTTTGGTAATTAGCCATAAAACTATTTTTGAGTATTTTTTGTGACTTAGGTTTCATTGTTTGAGAGAATATATCAGAAATGACGTATCCATGTCTTCAGAAATATATAGGTTAGTTTCTTGGTGTCGTATCTTCAGCTGTCTGTGTCCAGTGTAGGAGAAGGTTACAAGGAATCATAGGACATACCCCTTCAAGAAAAAAATGTGTGCTTTTGGTCAAATTTCTTTTCACGCATACACACATACAAACACAACCACACAGAGGCTCGTTTATATATATATATATATATATATATATATAAATATATATATATGTGTGTGTGTGTGTGTGTGTGTGTGTGTGTGTGTGTGTGTGTGTATTTGAGTGTATGTATATATATATATATGTATTTAGAAACATGAAGCCATTTGTTTTTAATTATATAATACGGACTTCTCAATTTTCTATAGAATTATAAATTTCGGTATTCACCGGTTTTTTGAAAATTCAGTAGTGTTTTAAACTATGGTCAACTGTTGTTTTTTTTTCAAAGAAAGAATAATGCATTAATATCATATTTCTTAATATATCATGATATTTTCACCGTTATTTTTTTTATCTAATTAAAGAATTAAAAAGACTTTTTAAAATTCTCTTCTCGCCGGAAGTAATGTAAACTTGTCAATATTATATTCAAATACATGACTGTATTTCATTCATCTAAAGAAGGTCCTTATATAGACCTGCAATAAGTTTATAATGAAGCTATAAAATTGAATTTTTTTCGTTTAATTTTATTATCTATCTATTATTGGAAAATTTATTCAATCCAACTTAAAATATTTATGTTAATTATTAACCAACGTAAAACTTACTTTTTTTGTGCGAAGTTTTATGAGAAAAGAGAACACATAGCTAAGTCAAATTTATATTGCACATATTTAAGCACTTATACACATATATACATATATAGAGCCAAATAAAAGCGCAACCAAATTAATACTTAGCTTAGGTTCTTGTTTTTTTTTTTTTCAAAGAATAGTTGACTTCGGACTTTCATTACTTTTTTGTGTGTAACGTTGGTTATTTGAAGAGACGTAATTCCGAGTCGAAAAGTTTCTGTTGACTGTCACGTTATTTGTCACACGTGTCTTTTAAACAGCGTCTGCTGATTGATAGTTATAAAATTAATGTTTACACAAGGACAGCTTTTTATTCTCAACCAATAAAAAAACGTCCTTTTGATTATTCTTAAAAATTATTACTTGTGAAAAGTTATATTTATTTTATTTATTTATTTAAATTTGTAATTTTGTTTTATATTGCAAAATTATATTGAAGGAATATTTATTTCTAACACTAACACTAACACTAACACTATATATATATATATATATATATATATATATATATATATATGCGCATTTCAGGTCTATATAATGACTTTCTTCTGAGATATATATATATATATATATACACACACCCACACACATACACACACACACACACAGACATACACACACACACACACATATATATATATATATATATATATATATATATATATATATATATATATATATGGGGGGGATATTTCCTCAACTCTTCAGCCACGGACGGAATAAAACCCCGGGTGTACTACTGGTTTGAAATCAAGTTTTTCTTTTACTGGTTAACTAACCGATATAAAATAATCCAGTTTGTCCTACTATTTTCTTATCGGCGGAGGGGAACAGCAGGATTTATGACTTTACTAAAGACATAAGACCGAAGTGAAACGCGAAAAGCGTACTTCAGGATTTGAACTCAAGTCACTAGCTCCACATCCCACGATGATAATAATTACAGTAAATAACTCAATATAACTTGACAAAGCTAGATATCAATCTTTTAAGAGAAATTTCAAATGTAACTTCAAAAGAAAGCAGGTTAATCGAAATAGATATATCTGAAAAAATACTATTATAATGATTAATTTTATACTGAATCGGTATTGTTTGACAGCAAAACTTAAAACCATTTAACTGCCTGCGATAGAAAAATAAGTTTTAATAATGTTGAAATCAATCAACTCTTTACAAACACACAATCTCTGACTCGTTTAAAAAAGGTAACCTACAAAATATTCACTTAAAAATTTTATATATGCACAAAAAAGGATTAATTAAATGACCATGAACGGTTGATATCCCAATAAACCAAAAAGGTGAACGTAACTGTTCTAGAAACGGCAAAATAAGACGACGATTTCTGTGAATCTCTCCTTTTTTAAGCAGGGGTACGTTTACATAAACGGATAGCTAGAAATGATTCAAACATTCGGAATAAGTCAGTTTCAGCTACAGCGAAGAAACTACTCGACACATATCTATCCATTATTAATTTCCACTTGTTTCCACCGAAACTGAACGGAGAGATTAAAGTTACGGAGGTCCCAATACTTTGGACGTGTTGTGTTTTTTTTTTTCTTATTCTCTTTCCCAGCGCATCTAACAATTTGTCATCACCGACATATCAGTTGTCGGTGACTAAACTACAATTATCTCATGTTTCTAATTAGCAAAATGATCAGTTTGCATGATTGAGAATGCAAAAAATCCCTGAAGCGAGGAACTAAAGTATGTTGATCCACTTAAAACAGTGTAGTGTCTAACGTTCAGGACAGTAACTTTGTAGTAAACGATTCCAACACCAGTCATTCCATTTTGTTCAATTCTGCAATAATACCCTTGGGAAATGTAAGAACCTTCTTACCCGAACAAAGTATGGGTTAAATAGTATTTTCTACAAGTATAGATTTGTGCATCAAATAACCAACGAAGGTTGATATACTATCAAAAAAGAAACCAAACCAAACTAAACCAAACCAATTAGAATAATCCATATCAACATATATTAGCTGTTTATCTTTTTTAAGTCATTTTAGAAATCTGAGAGCGGTAGTTTGAAATAAGCGAATTCTGCTCTGATTACAATACTTCCAATACGGATATTTCCAAAGAGACAGAAAGCACCATAACACGGCGGGATAGAACACGTTTTTTGCCTTCAAAATAACCAAAGGGTTTTCACACACTCACTGTAATATATATAATACCGGATATCTTGTACATTTTGAGACTGGATATTATCCTGTTTTGCGGGACCACATCATGAGACTTTCTGTAGTCAATACACGCCATTATTGTTATTTACAGTATTGTTATTAGTATTTTACTCCTTAAGAGTTTTTCATACCACCTTTAATTGGTGGTTTTTAACTGAAGTCTAAGACAGCAAGTCTCTTCAGGAGTTCAAGTATTCTAGCTGATTTTACCAATGCTATGTTCTGAATTGTCTCGATTTCCTCAGTCACTTTTCAAAACCTTTGGGGACTGTTCCACAGCTTTTATCGCTCTCCTTCAAAATCCAGGTATAATTAATTTTTTCACTTTTATTTTCCCTCTATTGTCCGTTGGAACGGCAAAATTGACTGATGTCAAGTTCTTTTCTTCAATTTGATTAACATTTAGGTCTGGTGTTCTGGCCTGTATTTAAAGATCCGTTTGTATCTCCTAGTCCATAAAAATGATATGCACCTTATTTTCTAGAACAGATTCTGGTTTGTGATTATACCGTTTCTCAGACTGTAGAAATTTTAATCTCTTATATGATTCCGAATTGATCACGTTTTCCTCACAGTCGTGTTTTGTCTTTTTTGTGCTAATTTGTTGCTTCATTTATGTCCTTAATCTTTACTATCGTGTCACCACACAGTTAACACTTGGTATTTTTTGTAAAATAATCAATTTTTGATTTATCATAATTGTCATTATGACATTATTTTTTTGGTGTTATTAAAAGAAATTCAGCTTTACTCTTCATGTTTCCGTTTGTTAGTCTTGTCCTGTTAATCTCGCCAAAAATTTCGTTCGCTTGATACTTGAAGTATCCATACAGTGGTTTTTCTTCCAATTTTTGTTGTCTAGAATTTTTATTATTGTTTTCGTGTTTGCATTTAAGGTGTTTCTGTTGATTTTTTTTAGTCTCTGTGTTTTCTTTTATTTTTATTCTATGGTCCGCTTTCGAATTTTTGTCCCACAAAATTAGAGACAGATGAAAGTTATAAGACAGTAGTGACTGGAATGCACATTGAAGTTTTGAGAAGAAAGCAACTGTAATAAAACTGATGATTGTGAATGAATGTAACAGAGTTAGAAGCACTCTATTTATCTTCGAAAGTTAAATGAGAGCGACATTGTTTACGATTTCTATCGTTATGGCCTCTGAGCCTCGTTTTGAAACCATTAAAGACTTGTTTATACAAAGTGACTTTGACTTGCTTTAACGATGGGGAAAAATGAATGGTCTTTATTTGATATAGAAATATTGACATTTAGAATTCTCTTGTTTTGAGAGTTCAAAGCCTAAATTTTGTCAGTGTTAGCTCATTTCCTAAGTTAATCAGTGGAAATCCCGGAAGACATTCGTTTGAATCAAAAATCAGAAATACAAAATACGATTTTTTGATAAACAAAATACGGCACCAACATGACATAACACGTCATCGGATGATTACTATTGTGTTTATTATGTTGGTAGAAAATTAAATGAAAATACGGAGGCCTTTGTCTACATCTTAACTCTTTCATCTCGAGTATTTTACAAGTATTTTACCTTTGTGGAAATTGAAATGATCATTGCTAAATGTTTTTAAATGATTATTGCCGAAATATAAAATCAGGACGTGATGTACTGGGTGTTTCAGAAAAAAAAAAAAACTGATATCATTTCAGATGGACTGGGTGTTTCAGAAAAATAAAAATCATTTCAGATGTACTGGGTGTTTCGGAAAAAATGATATCATTTCATAATCAAATACTTGTCGAATTCTCGTTCAAATTATCTCTAATTTCAATAGTAGGTATACAAACGACAGAACATTAAATGTTCTTTTTTCATTGACTGGCGTCTAAATAGTTGAAGAGCAAACAGAATAAAACATATTAAACCCTGCTTTGTTTCCACGTATGCTGTTGAAATTTGAGATTATTTGAACAAGAAAACTAAATCATATCAGCTATTTTAAAAATTTTTTTTAACTGAAATACCCTGTAATGTATCTACATAGCACTACTTAAAGTTGAATTTGTGCGTATTTGAGGAGCTAGCCCAGTTCATCTAACATGTTGATGCTTTTAAAATTATCATTTTTGGATAATTAAGTTAACAGTTTGATAACATGAAATATATCAACGCAATAATATCTTAAGTTGAATTTGTGCGTTTTTGTTTGAGGAGCAAATTCAGTGTTTCTAAATCACTTTTTTGTTTTAGGAAAGCCTGACCAAATCACCAAGTATATACGGCTTTTCACTCCCAAACTATATCTTTATCTAATTCCTAACACCAATAGGGGTTAGCATGGACCACGTTGAGAATTATTACTTAAGCGATATTCATTGTGAGTGCATTAGTTTCGATATCCATGTTTCAAAGATGATGATTGCCGCTTAACTATTCTTAAATCAAAGATCAATATATTCATTAACTGTAAAAGAGACGTGCGCTAAATTGCTAAATTAATCAATATATTTTTAAAATTTAGCCCAAGACCCAGAAGCTGCCCACCTTGCAAAATCAGATAGCTCATACGGTTGCTATGTGTGCATATCGTTTGTATATCTTGCAGATTTTTGTTAGAAATGTTTTTCGACCTTATTCAGAGTGCGATTAATGGAGATAGCGAGAGAGATAGAGAGACAGACAGACATAGAGACAGAGACACTGAGAGAGAGAGAGAGAGAGAGAGAGAGAGAGAGAGAGAGAGAGAGAGAGAGAGAGAGAGAGAGAGAGAGAGAGAGAAGTGGGGAGAGATGACATTTTCTTTCTCTATCTGAATTTCTGTGTGTGAAAGAAATGAAATAGAGTGGAAGCAAATATTTGAAACTATAACACGCGAAGATTTATTGAACGAACTTAAGCTTGAATAGAAAGTTTAAAAGGGTAGCTTGAAAGAAATGCTTGAAAAGAAAGCTTAAAAAAGAAGTTTGAAAAGGAAGGTTGAAAAGAAAGCTTGTAAAGGAATATCTGCGATATAAAATTAAATGTGAGTGTGAGTGTATATAAAAGATGAATGCAAAAGACTTAATAAAATCATTTAGTTTCTTTGTTTAATGGCATATTTAATTTCGTGCGGTATTTAATGCCAAAATCATACTTGTAGACGAACAGAAATGTTATAATTCAGCCTATAGTTGGTCAGATATTGAGGTTCATACATTTCCCATCAGCATTCGGCAGAAAGGAACATAAAAGTGCAACTGGAGTTTGAACTCGGCTTCTAAGATGGCCTAATCCAGCACATAAACTACACCACGAGGACTCATTTGTCTTTATAAGAAAACTCCTTTTGTGTATTCAAGATATATCATTATTACTTGTTGGTAATAAATTGCATTTTGTTTGGTGGGAATATTGGTGTTAATATCGTCTGGGTTATTCTAGAGTGAATATGTATCTAACAGAGATGTTTGTAAATGGTAGCGACTGACCAATTATTAGACAGATTGTCAGGAAAAGTGTTTTGAGTTATTTTTATACGTATAGGCTTCAATCCAACGCTAGCCACAGTTGTAAAATTTTTGTCTCTAGGTGTCAAAATACATACATTTTGGTTACGTGACTGCTCGGGACTACGCCTGATTGAGTCTTACTTTTTTACCTGGTTTAGCGACTGACTCCCTGGAATTCTAAATCAATCTTTTATTTTTATACAACGTTCGATAAGTTTTATTTTTATCAGTGGAGGGGAAAAAAACTGATAGTATTTGTCGAGAAATATTTTCGGACGTGTTGTTTTAATTTTATAATTTGTTTTTGTT
>OY757911.1:44341345-44388845 GCA_963585895.1 Sepioteuthis lessoniana
TCTTGCGATAATATAAACAAAGCGCACTTTTTTCCTGCACTACCCTTCGAAAATTTACTCCGCTATAACACATTCGTAATGCATTTCTGTATTCTTCTAAAATCCACATTAATTTATTTTCCCTCAGTGTAATAAACCCCTTCTCAACGGTCTCTGACTCCCATTGGGTTACATCGTTTCTATCACCAAATAACGTACAGTTGCTGTTTTGTTGCGTTTCATCTATTTTTTAAAAACTTAACTTTGTCCTTGTGGCGTTGTTTTATGCTGCTGTTAAAAGAGACTTAGTTTCTTTTTTAAGGTTTCTCTTTCTGTTGTATATTGACCTCCGACCCGGCCAAGCTGTCAAAAGAAGATATGCACCTGAGTAAATGACAGGTGCATCCGGTGGAAGGTATCAAGGGGATAACCTTGACTGTCGACAGGTTGAATTGAGTGGGCGTAAAACAACAATATAACTCGGTGCACCGGAAGTTCGCGTCAGTTGGAGATAAGATGCGGTAGAGAGAACCAGCATCCTGCAGAGGGGTCTCTCAGGCCCCCGATTGAGCAGTAGCAGTTGGAGATAAGATGTTGTAGAAAGAATCAGCAACCAGCAGAGGGGGCCCTCAGGACCCCGATTGAGCAGTTGGAGTTCAGGTTAGTTGGACAGAAGATGCTGGAATGAGGACAATGTGCCGGAGAGGCTGGGCCCCCAGGCCCCCGGTTGAACAGCTCAGGAGAACGGGAAAGTAACGCTGTTATGGCCATAAGAGTGGGGGTCAATATGTTGCAGTTCTGTTCGGTCTCTAACTCCTTCTAACACACAACCCTTTCAATAAAGTGAGAGGTATATTTTTCTAAAGAACTGTGTCACTCTTCTTTATTATTACGTCGTTACAAATCTGCGTGTATATGTGTATGTATAGTTGTTTGTGACAATGCAACATTTCTTAGCCATGTACACGTTCTATCACGTGAGATTTCGCTTATTTGTCGCTTGAAATGTTCATACAGTTGCTTTTCTTCCAATTACTATTATTATTATACATCTTGCGATTTTTTCACTCAAGCTGGTGGTTTTTAACTGGAGTCTTGGTTGACAGCAAGTCTCCTTAGGTCTCAACGATTCTTTTCAGTATTCTGGCTGATATTTATAATGCTGTAGTCTGCGGGAGGGTCTCTATTCTTCCTCATATTTCCAACTCTTCCAGTCCCTTTTACAAGTTTTTGAGGATCGTACAAAGCGCACTAGTCACAATTGATATCACCGTTACCCTCATGTTCCACTGCTTTCTTAGTTCTCTAACAAGATCTAATTACTCACGTAAGATCTAAGTATATATTCACTTTCTTTGATTTTCACCCCGTGGTTCGCTAAGACAGCAAAATCAACTATACGCTAAGTTCTCTTTTTGGTTAATTATCACTATATTGAGTCTTCTGGAAGGGATTAGGTGATCCCTTGTAAAGAAAAATTATAGAGAATTTTATGCACCTCATTCTCTAGGATTGATTTCGGTTTCTGTATATACCATTTGGTTGTATGATCAAAATTTAATTTCCTGCACAATTTCCTGTCGAATCGAGTTTCATATTTCTTTTGTGCTGATTTGTCACATTCACTTGTGATTTTTCGTTTTGTCGCTGTTACCACATATCGTACACTTGCTATTCTGTTGTGTATTATTGATTATAATCAATAATACACTGTAATACACATAATTATCGCTTCAACATAATTAGTCCTCGTGGCGTTGCTGTTGGAAGATATTTAATTTCTCACTTATGGTCCCTCTTTCGCAGCTATGTCAATTTGTTTTTTCCTTTAATAAGATTCTTTACTGCAGTTTTTGGTTTCCAGTAATTTTCACGTTCTTCTGAAATACTCCTCTCTTAATCATTACTTTCATCTACGCTTTTTTATGGTGTCCACTTACAATATTTTCAAGTGCTAGTAATTTTCCTTTTTCGCCAAATTTTCTGATTATTTTTTTAATTAGGCAGTTGTATTCTTTCCGTTCATGGTCTTTTACAATTTTTCATTATAAACATGGCATATTTTTCCATCCTAAATTCTATTTCAATTTCTTGGTTATATATTCTTATTGTGTGTATCAGGTATCTCCAAAAATTTCTGGGGGGTGTCCTGGTGGTGTAATGGTTAAAGCAATGGACTGCGGAATCGTAGTAAGCGAGTTCGTACTCCAGTCGCGCTATTACGTTCCCTTTCGGGCAAATACCCTTGGGAAAGGTATGAACCCCCATATGCTCCCAGCTATGGGTTAAATAGTACCACTACTGTTCTTCTAGGAGAATGTTTTTGGCATTAAATAACCTCCAAAGGGTGATATGCCATTAAACAAAGAAACAAACTAAACCAAACCAAAAATTTCTCAGTTTTCCAAATAATCTTGATGTCGTTCCTGTACGTAAGTTGATTTACATTTTCTTGTGATTAAATACATTTGTAGCTCTCAACGGACTCCCGAAGTATCAAATTGAGTGTCATAATTGCTAATTACAAATACTGATGGCCAAACCTCACCTCTCTGGCAGAAGCCTCCCTGGATTTTCACCTCTGCTCCCTTTTTTCTAGTCATCCTGGCAACGTATAGCCGAACACTGACATGAATTGATATAGGATTTACCAGTAGTGTTCGCATTTTGCTTAAGTGAACCTACATTTCTGTTGTTTCGACATTAAAGAATGGTGTCCTTACTACGGAGCTTCAGAAACCAGCGTCGTACATCCAGATTACAAATAGATCTTTCAGCCCATGCTCAGTTAATATTAGCTGCTGTTTGAGACTCATTATGACAAAGCTTGAACCCAAGGAAAAAAGTAAGCGCATCACTTCTGTTTTCATGTTCATGGTTAGGGGCATATAACCTTCAAAATCAAGTCCTGAAAGGAGTGATAGGAACTTAATAAAGATAACATTTCGATAATTAATTATGTGCATGTTTTTTTTTAAATTTCTATTAGATTATTATGTCTGAAAAGAATCTTAACAGATTATAGTAACATCGGATGATATTTGCCTAATAAGCTAATACAAACGAAGTCAAAATACTTGAGGTCACATGAAACATCAGAAGATTGAAATCTTTGAACTCATACAGGAAACTCATAGTCATGAGGCCGACATTCGGAGGGGAGAAAACATCTACTTATTTACGATTTTATTCTGGTCCCCTGGGCAGTAATTTATCAAATTTCTGATTTATTTAAAAGATCTATAGCAATATTTATTTCACTATATATATATATATATCTCCCCTATATATATATATATATATATATATATATATATATATATATATATATATATATCCTACCTCTTAAGGTTGAGTTCTATGGCAAAGAAGTAATCGTGTTGCCATTAGCGTTTATTGCAAACCTCTTCGTATATGAACTGAGGCCTCGGTAGCCATTGAACAGGTGTATGTAAACAATAGTAATTGTGATTCATAACCGTTTACAATTTATTTCGCATCTAATGGCTCCTCGTGGCTGAATGGTTAGAGGCTTTGGCTTGGCGTTTGAGTCAACCGGGTATCGATCTCAGCTACGGGGATCTAATGTCTAGCCACACTGATGAGTTCTGATAGAACGAAACTGATCTGACAGTGGATGACTATATATATATATATATATGTGTGTGTGTGTGTGTGTGTGAATTTAATATATACATGTCGCTAAATGAATATTTGTTTTTTAAAATAATGCTTTTACCTTAAATTTTATATTTGTCCAAAGTATATCTGCTAATATTCAGTCATATTCTGTCTCAAGGCTGCCTTGATTAAATAAGCATTTAATTCGAAATACTTTACAGCACATTATCCCAGTAAGCTAGGGTTGCAGAAGACACTTATTGCATCTCTGGAGTTGGGTAAGACTATCCCAACGAGGAACCTGAATATGACACTAAACAATAAAATTGTGAGTCTCCAGTAATGTTTGAGCTCTTGGGAATGTGGAGTACCCCTTCATTGTCTTCGCACCTAGGTTCTCTATGGCCCAGAGTGGTAGCACCAGATAATTCCTATCTATAGCTTGAATAGAAGTGTTTGACCTTTGAACTGTACTTATACAAAACTGAATTGTTTGAAATAGAACTGCTTTTGCCATTTAAACTGTACTTATACTAAACTGAATTGTTTGAATAGAACTATCTATATGTATCAAAATTGGATTTGGTATGAAATAACCTGCAATGGTTTATATGCCATAAAAACAAATCAAACCAAACAAATTTACTGCGTACGCATGCGTAGACATTCTTCCGCTGTCTTATTGAGACGGAATTGAAAGAGAGTATTCTATGTAACTATCGAATTAAGATTAAACATATGCCAAACGTAGATTAAAACGAAAATATTTCTCCACAGATGATTAAAAGATATCACGATAGATTTCAAGAAAAATTCAAAGAGTTAAACCCTGATAAAATCTGTTCCTGATGCTTAGATATTTGCCAGAAACTTGTTAAAAGTGAGGCATATTCTTCAAAATCTTTAACAACAGACAAATTTGAAAATATTTCATGATAGCTGTCTACAACTAATGAAAATCAGCGATTTGATATGCGCGAATTGGAAGATCTTGGAATTCTATGGGCATTTAAAAAATTGCCATTTTGAATGTATCGTCTTATCATATAATCAAGTATAATGTAAACATTTTTGACCAGGCATCTCTCTGATGCCAACTCCTCCTTGGTACAGAGTTGGTTCCTGCGACTTCTGGGATGTCACAAATCACTTGTTAAAGAGGATATATTTCCGAAAGAAATTAAAGATAACGCCACCCTGTAGCAGATGACGATCCTCAAAATAAAAAAAATATCACTTTTTTCTGATAAGAAGAAGTTGGATGTTTTGTTGGTTTTATGGTGTCAACCCATGTTTTATTAATCTATACCGAGGTCAACATTAAAAAAAAAAAGTTTTATAGTTTTAAGCAACAAATGTTTTGATCCTCTTGCGTATGGATGAGTCAGGTCAAAATAGTTCAGCCCCGTCACCATTTTCTTTTTATGATTGACTCCCCAATCAAGAACTTGCATCATTTTCGTGTCGTCAACTAGCTGATTTTTGTGTGAGCATTTTCTTAAAACTAATCCAGCTTTTTTATTTCCTCTGGTGTTTTACACATTCTGTATCAGAATATATTCCTCTGAAAATTGTTCTTTTTCGTTCCGATCAGAAAATGAAATATTGCTTAACATTTTAGTTGAATGTTCTTGTTATTTCATTCAGATTCTGTTAAATTATAAATAATTACAGATCCCTAATTGAAAAAAATCTCTGCAAGAGATTATCATTTAAGTACAGGGATTTTTTTTATGTTGGGTTGGTCATCCGTTGACTAATACGATAATACAATCACTTGAATGTTACTTACCTCATTGGAAAATGTAGCGATGTACGGTATGATTATCCATGAGTAAATTAGCAAACACCATCTAAGCTATTCCTAAAACATTATATATATAAGTCCAAACTAGTGAATGGATTTAGTTTTTTCTTAATTATCTTCTGTAAGGTACTATTAAACTGTTTATGATTTGTTCATTGATTAGACATGAGAACTGTTAATGTTACTGTTATCTATCTATCAATCTATCTATCTATCTAGTTATATATATATATATATATATATATATATATATATATATATATATATATATATATATATATATATTTCTCAATTAAATCTATATTTGCTTGTCTAAAAAGGATCATTTCTTTCTATAGACATATTTGTTTCAAATCTGTTAAAGGCACTGCTCAGATGTATTTCAACAATCACAAAATATATCATTATTGCCAATGATTTTAGGAAAGTTTAACAAATTTAAGTTCCAAAGACAATTTTTGAAAGAGCTTTGATAGAAACTTTTGGATGATGCAATCAGTTCACTCTTGTCTCAGAGGACGGTTTTGAATCTAACTGAAATTGTCGGTTTTAATTATTACGTTATCATTAAGAGTGGAGACAAAACTATATATGCACATTTGTTGAATTCCACTTAGGGTCAAGTTAAAACCTTTGAGATTACCAGTAACTTTATAGAATGTGGTTATTCAATGTTCATTTAATAAACACATTTTCTTCATATTTTTTTTAACTGGGTAAAAATAAATGCCTGTATTAAAATACCTCTTATTGCAAAATTTATTAAAATCATTTGTACCTTTCTTATTAATTTAAATCAGTACAAAACATTCTGCACAAAAAGAAAATCATTATTTATCATTAAATCGCATATTAGTCAACTACAATAACTCGAGTATAAGTCTAAAGCAAAATAAACAACAAACAGTCTCTACTAAAATGTCTTTATATGTAGTAAATAGTTGCTTAATTCTCACAACTTGTACCCTCTCAGATTATTTATCATACGTCCCACCAACGTACGAACATGGCACAAGGACGTTTTTAAGGTGGATCCAATTGCAGGGCCGAAGCCCACACGCGTCCGGCAAGGTCAAAAATACCTTCAACCCCGTCGGCATTCCCCTTTTTGGGGCGCCTCAGACGCCAGGCAATAACCCCCCCCCCCGAAGGAGGTAAAAGCCTGGGGGATGGCCCCCTGAGGCCGGAGGAACTCTCCAGTGCCGCGGCACACCCAGCAGAACCACCCAGAGATAAAACGGCCGATCGAATGTAACCCAACAACTGGAGAGGAAAGATTCGAGGACCCTCTCAGTGGGACTTAGAATATACTGTTTGTATCACCTGCATCGGGGTTAGACCTGTCTAAAAGAAATGTACTCGTTATGACGCTAAACTACATCTGTATGTAAGACTCCAGTTCTGGAGACCTGGGGTGTGTGGAGGACCTCTTCATTGCCATTACACTCTACTCTGTCCTGAACCAGAATAGTTGTACCTATAAGGGACCCATATATGAGTCAAAAAGATATGTTTGAAATTTATTCGTATTTGACACGGTACGTGTGGAAAAAAAACTTTAAAAAAATAACTACATGGAAATAGTAAATATGAATGTACAATAAAAGCATTCTTCTAACCTTTAGGCATAAAATAGCCATAGACTAGATGACAAAGTTAAAATCAATCAACCAATCTACTGTATTCATTTTCACATTAAAAATGATGAAACATTACAAAACACTGATCTGAACTACCTCATGCGTGGTGTTAATAATTTGAACAGAATGATTGAGTTTGATGATTTTTCAACCCGTCTAGGGTTATTTCATGCCTATAGGTTAAGGAATCGTGTTTAATATACATTCGTACTTAAAATTTTTGTATTGCTGTTTTTTCAGAGGGTTTTTTATTAAATGATCCAATCGCATTGAAATAATAATCAGATAGATATAACCTATGGATGGAAATAATTTAAAATGAATTTGGACATATATTCAGTAACCTTTTCCCGTAATAAAACTATATACCAACGATATGTCTAAATGAATTAAACCACTTTAATCAATATTGATAATAATGATCCAGTTTTTACAGCTGTAAAGGTTATTTAATTAAAACATTTGTGATATGCATTTAAGGTTTTTCATGCAAATGGACTTATCAGAAGTCAAATCGAATTATGCATTCACCCTTTACTTCAGAAAAGAGGTGCATTCTCCGATATCTTTTTTCTTCGTTTCAGTGAAAATTGAATAAATAAATAAATAAATGAAAAAAGAAAAAAATGAATTATTGATTTTTTTCGTAAATATCACAGCATGTCAACAATGTTGTCGCATGTTAAAAAATTCATTGTTATTGCAGAAGACAATGGTTTCAAAGTCTAGTGACTTTTACGCAAGTGCAAAACAGAATAATAAAAGTGATACCAAGTTTTTTGTTTTAATACATAAAAAGAATCGGCAAAGTTGAAAGAAAGTGTGTTGACAAACAATAGTAAATCTGTTCACACATTCACTCCTCCTCCCATGCAGACACAGTAGAGAAAACTTAAAAATAGCCAAAGGATTGTTTTTGTTGAAAGAAACCAAAAAAGGATATGAATAGTGAAGAAGAAGAAGAAGAAGAAGAAGAAGAAGAAGAAGAAGAAGAAGAAGAAGAAGAAGAAGAAGAAGAAGAAGACAATCTTTTGTAGATAGAGAGGTGTGAAAATGATAAAATATTAAAGAAGAAGAAGAAGAAGAAGAAGAAGAAGAAGAAGAAGAAGAAGAAGAAGAAGAAGGAAAAGAAGAAAAAATGTTGAATAGGTTGAGGAGAGTAAAAATAATGAAATATTAAAGAGAAGAAGAAGAAGAAGAAGAAGAAGAAGAAGAAGAAGAAGAAGAAGAAGAAGAAGAAGAAGAAGAAGAAGAAGAAGAAGAAGAAGATTTATAAACAAATAAGTTTTCCTCGGGGAAATTAGAGTAACTCAACAAATCATGAAGAAGAAATAACATAAAGATAAAATAAAAACAAAGTAAAGAAAGAAATTTAAGAAGAAATATTTTTTGTGTCTTTGATTAGAACTTCTTTGGATTTTCTTTGTATACTATGCCAAAAGTAAAACACAAAACAAAAAAGAAACTAAAAAAAAACAGGTTTTCTATTGAATATTGAAGTAAGAAATAAAGAACTTAAAAATCGAATATTCTTGAAGAACCGAAAACATTTTTTCAAGGAAATCTCATCTTGTTTTGTTGTGAATGCTATTGATTTGTCTAAAGATTTTTCAACCACAAACACACACACATTCACTGAGAGAAAGCGAGCGAGCAAGAGAGAGAGAGAGATAGAGAGACAGACAGAGAGACAGACACAAACCCGTGTACATACATATGCACAGAGGCAAGAAAAACACACACATATACACACAAGATACATGCATGTAGACATATAAATGCATATACACATACGCAGGTGTAGGGATTCATTTGAATTTTTTAGAGAAATATTTACTTCTAGCACGTTTGATCAGCTGATCTACATTTATCTTTCGGGAATTCTTAACTTTCTTCAATTGATTGGTCCAAAGATTATTCTTTTAGACCCATATATATATATATATATATATATATATATATATATATATATATATATATATGAGAAAGAGAGACAAATACAGAGACAGACAGAGACAGAGACAGACAGACTGACAAACAGAAAGAATTATTATATATACATACATATAAATATAAATATTACCTTTATATATATATATATATATATATATATATATATATATATATATATATATATATATATATATATATTTATGTATGTATATAAATAAATATATAATTAAGAAAACAACTTATTTACTCTTTGATGTTTTGATCAGCTGATCGATATTCAGCCGTCAATCTTTTGGAATTTCCTAATTTTTGAGGGTAATAACGGAAAAAGAAATTTGCACTTCACACTGAGTTCATAATAATAACGTGACTCCATTATATTTTTTATTTTATCCGTATAAAATTTGTCCCTTTTGTAAAAGTGCTTTTAAATTTACTCCAAATTATACTACCAGTCGATTTTACAGAATATGCTTCCATTTCAAACATTTAATGATAACCTTATTAAATAAGTAACACTTATTTTTCTTTTCTCATTTTAATACTAAATCTCTGATCTTCCTTAAAAGTCACATCTGGTAACGTGTAAAAACTTTAGCATAAAAGAATGAATTCAAGATATCACAGAGGGACCCTATTAAATCGAAAACAATCGGATTTAAGCGAAGTATCATGTGCTTGCCAACGTACTTGAGACTGTTATTATCAGATAAAGTTTAAATCTAAAATCTTGCACGAAATCACGTTCAGTACATAAGCTTCTTGTTTTGTTTCTTAGGTTTTAATAATTGCCATGTTCAGTTAAAAACAAATACACTTTCTGGCTTGTCCCTTTTAATCAAATCGATTTTTTCTCATTTTCGAAAAGAAAGAAACATTTTCTTCATTCTAGTTTATTAAACTTTAATTTCTTTGATTAATCTCATATCATGCTTTGTGGCTAATTCAACTTGTAACTCATATCATCCTTTGTGGCTAATTTAACTTGTAGAAGGACAGTTGTCGGGGTATTTAACCAGGAGTATAAAGGAGTTCGTACCTTTCCCAGTGGCCCAGTCTGCTAGGGCTGTAGAATACACTGACTGCATCTCTGCATAGAGGTAAGACCCCACCGACGAGTGTCCTTTTTATGGTATCTAATAATCTGATGGTAAAGCTCCAGTGACACTGTAGATTTGGGGATGTGAAGTGTCCCTTTTATTACCATCGCTCCCAGGTCAAGTCTTGCTCGGAGTGATAACACTTTATAGGGTCCTATATATGGATAAAATTAAAACCAAACAGTATACTTATGTTAAACTGAATTGTTTGAAATAGAACAGTTTATATGAATAAAATGGATTAATTCCTGTGGGCTTATAAATGCTTTTCCTGAGTGAGGAAAATTAACTGAACATAATTTTTCCATTATTATTAGATTTCACCCAGTTAGAATACTTATGTTGTTATGATGTCCACTCATTCAGTGTGGTTTAGAAAATACTGACACTATCCCCTGAAGAGGGGTATGAGTATTAACTGCAATTGATGGTGAGTATGCTGTTATCGATATCTGAGGAGTGTGGAATATTCTTCATTATCTGATTCACTTGGAGTTTGAGAGATAATACCCGTTTGTGTCCCATGTTGGGTTAATTAGATTTTTTTCGATTATTAGTATTTGATATTACTATGTATAGAAAAACCCTTTGAAGAAACCACTAAGCTAAAATGTAGAGAAGAACATACAATGAACGCTACTTTTAAGCCTGCAGACATAAGATTAATCAAGACGAGTTAACCTAACATTATAATCGATCAATCAACCAATCGATCAAACACCCTGTTATCAATGTCTTCTATTAAATCCTGATCGCTGGAGGACGATACAAGTTTTGTGTTAAGGTATCCTTTAGTAAAAAGATAACGAGATTTTTGCGCCTCTTTCTTACATACAGCCGAGGCAACGACATTCAGTGTCCAGTAGCAGAAATTCCAACAGTCTAAATTCTAATTAGACTGAGCAAGATTTCATGTTCATTACTAATTTTTTGTAAATATGATTAGTTGGCGAAGGAGTTATATTAGCGAGTAAAGGCTTCTATTCGGTTGTGAATCTGAAGTGTGGAGTTTGTATATTTGTCTCTGCCTCCCACCAGACAGAACTTGACACAAGGCAAATGAGCCGAAGGTATTATAGTCGGGATTATAGGAGTGGAAGGTCAGGCACGAACCGAGGCTCCAGCCCTGTTGGACTATGCAGGTCCACGTAGTACAATGTTGGCCTAATGAGGCTAGCTGGACATGGACCCAAACATGTGTCCAGGCTGAAATGCCTGATTATAGTATAAACTTGACAGCGACGTCCAGTGCTAAAAAAGGTATCAAGGGTGTCAATAATGCAGCTCACCCACCAAAACATGGCCTGGCCCAGCCGAAGCCGGGGGCCTTTCGGCCTGAAGTCTGCCATTGAGCATTGACACTCTGGCATGCGCTCGATATGTGAAGTGTGGAGTGTGTTCCAAGCAAGAAAGTTAATTTCACGCGTTCTTATAAATAATATGATATCAGTACAAATGCATTGTGAAAATTTATGATAAATCATAAATATTCTTAAGTTTTCCTGGGTCAATAGAAATATGATAATCTTTAATCCTATACAACGAGAATTAGTGTAACTAATAATTAATTAAATATTTACAAGCACATGTAATATCATAAAATGTAATCAACTAAAGAAAATATAATTGAAATGTTCGAACGAGCAATAATATACATCCAGCTGTTTTTTATCCTAACTTTCTACTTTGTCCTCAGACTCTATTTTCTATTTACTGAAATATTAGATTTAAAGTGTCGATTGAAGAATGCAAAGACAAGGTAAAATGCACAGTAGAAAGTCACTGACCCCATTAGTGTTTACGTCTCTAGAGAAAATACCTACTTTGCTACAGATCCGAAGAACTAGACCAATATAAACAGAAATTCTTAACTAACCTTTATACTAAAGCTTAATTTACATACACGTATAACGACTATTTATGACCTCATAATCTCTCTCTTAATCTGTCTCTTGATATATATATATATATATATATATATATATATATATATATATACACAAAATTATGGTCAAAGTTTATTTTGATGTTTAAATGAAATACACATTGATATAATTATCGGTACGATAAAGAGGTTAAGTTATATATATATATATATATATATATATATATATATATATATATATATATATATATATATATATCAATTTTTTATAACTATTCCATAATTCTTATGTTGTGAAAATAACCCTAGATGGTACAATTTGCAAATAAAAAAATAACACAGAAACAGATATTCGGAGAAAAATTCCATAAAAAAAGAAAAGACTAAAACATATGTACTTCTTGAAAATAATCAATCCATAATGCGTGTCTAGCCAAATGAAAACAAAAGGCAAAGAAAAAATTCCTTAAGCTAAACCTAGTAGTGTTCCATACCCAAAGTATAGCGAAATATGACTCGGTTGGAAATCATATATATATATATATATATATATATATATATATATATATAATTGTTGCTGGTGTTGTTGTTCGTCTTATTATTATTATTTTTCTCTCCTTTAGAGTTTTTAACATCAGTATTAGCAGATGGTTTTTCACTGGAATTTCAGTGACAGCAAATCTCCTTAAGTCTCCAGGACTCTTCTCAGTATTCTGGTCGTTCTCAGTAATACACTCATTTGGATAGTCTCTACCCGACCGCCCTTCCAAGTCCTCGAGGTCTTTTAATAATCATTTAGTTATTGTGCCAAAAGCACCAATCACAATTGTTGAAATCTTCACTTTCATGTTCCACAGCTTTTTCAATTCTCAAGCATGGTCGAGGTACTTATTCTTCTTTTCCTATTCTTTCAGTTTTATTCTGTGGTCCGCCGGGACAGCAAAGTCGACTATTTTGCAAATTCTCTCTTTTTAGTTGATTATTAGGTGATCCATGTGTATGTCAAAGTCCCATAGGAGTTTACGTGTGCCATTTTCTATGACAGGTGCTGGATTGTGCATATACCATTTGTTATTGTGGTCGAATTTAAATTACTTGCACATTTCCCAATGAATCACCTTACCGAACAGTCTTGTCTCGTCTGATACTGTTTCTGTGCTAATTTGCTGCATTCGCTTATTATGTGATTGATTGTTTCGTCTCTGTCATCGTATAGTCTACATTTGCTATTTTGTTGAGTCTTATCTATTCTCGCTTTGATTTGATTGGTTCTTATGGCGTTATCCAGTGTTGCTATTAGGAGAGATTCCGCTTTTCTCTTAACGTTTCCTTTTCGTTGCCAGGTCCAGTTTTTCTCGTGTGAGATGGTGTTTATTAGTCGTTTAAAGCGGCCATATTATTATTATTATTATTACTCCTTGCGGGTTTTTTTTTATTGGTAGTTTTTTCGGTGGAGGTTGAGTGACTCTATGACTTCTCAAGTATTATTATTATTATTATTATTATTATTATTATTATTATTATTATTATTATTAGGCTGTACAGACGTTTACTCAACAGTTTACTTCAAGAGAGCTTCTCTCTCTCTCTCTCTCTTTGTCCCTGACCCTGCGTATATATATACATATATATATAAAGGTAAATATATACTAGTTTTTATAATAATAAGTAAATATAGATTAGTTTTTATATATAACACTGTCACAATATATATATATATATATATATATATATATATATATATATATATATATATATATATATGTGTGTGTGTGTGTGTGTGTGTGTGTGGTACATTTTCAATTGATAGATATTTTATTTCCTTAGAAAATAAGTATCATCCAGCATCAAGTATACTCAGGCTACTCACGTAGTGACTTGGCTTATGAGCTAAAGTATTGTTGGTGATGTACCTTCTATTGGGTGCTCTGTAATTCTGACCTGATGTTAAACTAAAGTAAAATAAGTAAATGACGATATCAGTTTTAAACTAATATTTCTGCTGCATCAACATACATACACGATGGATACTACATATAAAAACCTATACGTACATCTATATATGTATGTAATTGGATGTGCTGTTATTCATTCCGCCCTATCCCTCATGATATTACCCTCTACAATCCCATCAATAGGTTAATTTCATCTAGTTAAGAATTATTTGTATCCGATAGGACCGTGTTAACAAAAAATCTTTCGAAAAAAACATGACAATAAATTTAAATATAAGAAGCAATGCATGCGATCCTCTCGGCCTAAAATATAACTTGTTGGGTTGGCATGCTGTTCCAATCAAACAAGCAGTCTACTATTTTATTCTTTTGTGAGGGAGTTATTGATATTTGTGGCACAGACAGAGAGAAAAGATGGGAAAAGGAGGCGAATATATCGCGAATATTTTTATTGTATATATCACATTTTCAAAATTATTCAGTTTGACTCATGATGTCAGACATAATGGTTGATTCCCATATTGTAATTCTGACAGATTCAAGGCATTACTTTAAAGTGGACCTGGAAGTCGCTGAAGCTGCTCGTAGAATCCGGGAAATGAGAGGAAATGATATTGTTGCTGTCAGTATTGCCGAAAACATGACTCAACTGTTTAAGTGTGTTGACATATGCTAGGAAATAAAATTCAGAGTCTGTTGACTTTCCGTTGCCAATTATTAAGATGAGAAACACAGAGTATATAACTCGACCCTTTGTACACAAAAACAGTTAATAATAAAACCAAATACATCTTGATGCAGCGAAATATTTACTTAATTTATAAACAATTTCCAATTATTTTAATAGAAATTACCCACAAGTCAACGGCTGTTATGAAAATAGTTCACCTTTTCCATATTTCTTCGACTAGCTTTAAAGAACATTACATTCGAAACAACTTTTATCCTTAACTTAGCAACAGTCTAAAAATTTCATATCTTAAAGTGAAACGACCTATTTATATCGGCTGAGTTTTCCGCGTTTGTTTCGAAGTATGTATTTTCTCTTGAGATCTAAATACTAATGGGGTCAGCGACATTCTACATTTCCTTTTGCCATATCTTTCCAATCATTAACCGACACGCTGAACTACGTGGAACTGTGCCAAACCGTATGCAATCATTCTAATTGCATTACCATATGAAAGCTATTATCCAGATGAGATTAGATAAAATCAGCTCAAGAATTTAGGGATATTTATGATGGCTTGTTGACAAGCAGTATATCTTATATATAATGACAATTCACTGTTTAGCAAAGAATTCATCGCAAGATTATTAGGTTAAATCACGTGACACGTTTCTTACTCAGAGCAACATTCGCTGAGAAACAAACTCATCAGCGATAGTTTAAGAGGTGCGCTCAACATGTATCGCTCGTTAATATTGATAATGATTTGATTTGATTGATTTTGACGGTATGTCAAATCGTTTTGAGTTATTTATGCCTTGAGGTAAGGGAACCTGTTCAATGTACGTTAATGTTTGCATATTTTTGTAGTTCTATCCAAAGAATTCTTTTTATAGTTCTATCGCATTCTAGTAATAGTTAAATAGATGTATTTGAATTACAGATTCAACAGGTACTAACAGGTACTATCACTTTGGCTAACAGGTACTATCACTTTGGCTGATTGTGGACCTTGGAGTAATAGGTACTCAACAACCATCCCCCGATTTCCTGAAATGAAACCTCGACATTAGATGCAGTTTAGTATCTTATAGAGAACAAACCTTTTTTTTTTTTTAAGTATAAAGCCTATTGCATCGAATACAGTCAGTATATTCCAAGCTTCATATGGCAGTGTGGTTATAGAGGATGTGCTAAACATGAGTCTTGCATAAAATACCTAAAATGTATTTAAAAAAACCCGAAGATACGGAAAAGTATAAAACTGAATCATCTGTAGACTTTGCTTCGGCTTTCTAGAGACTGCTAAGTTTGTTTGGGAACTTTTCACCCCAGCGTTAGCTGATGGTCTTTCACTGAGTGACATCAACTCTCTTAAAGCTTCCCGGACTTTTCTCAGTATTCTTACCGATCTCAATAATGCCGTAGTTTGGAAGGTCTCAGCTCGTCCTCCGATTTCCAACTCTTTCAGCCTCCTTACCAAACATTTGGGGATCATTTCGAGCTCATCAATTATATTTAGTATCATTGTGTCCTCCATGCTCCATAGCTTTTGTAGTTATCTGGCAAGGTCTGAGTACTTTTCACTCATATCGTTTACTTTGATTTTTTCCCTATGTAGTCTGCCAGGACAGCAAAATCCATTATTCGGCAGGTTCTCTTTTTTTGTCACTTGCTCAAGCCTTCTAGCCGGGATTGGGTGATTTGTTTGTCTCTTAAAATCCCGGAGAACTTTGTGCGTCTGATATTTCAGGACGGATGCCAGGTTGTGCATATAACATCTGTTCGTATTTCAATTTCTTGCAAAATTCCCAACCTCACTCAATCGTGTCTAGTCTTACACTTTTTGGTGCTACTTTGCTACACTCATTAGTTTAATCTCTTAAGTGTTTTTCACACGAGCAAGTCTCCTCAAGTCTCCAGGACATTTCTCAGTATTCTTTGTATCATTTGTATCATTTGTGTCATTTGTATCATTTGGATGATTTCTACTTGTCCTCTTATTTCCAAGTCCTCCAGTCAGAAAGGAAAAGTCCACTATTCGGTTGGTTCTTTTTTTTTTTTTTTTTTTTTGACCATTACTAGGTCTTAAATGATCCGTTTGTATCACACAATCCCAAAGAATGTTGTCCGTGTCATTTTCTTGGACAGACTCCACTAAGCAAAAAAAAAACCCAAAAAACATTAGACTGTTAAAATCATTTGATCATAGAATGAATACACAAATGAAAATGGGATTTTCGTCGTGAATATTTGCACATATCTGATGCATATTCAGGCCTTATTATAAGTAAATCTTAGCTTCTTCCAGGATAATACCAAGATTCTGAAGAGAAATTTGGTCAACACACCGGGAGAAATTGATGGAAATGTGATAGCAAGAGTATACAGGCAGGAATTGCCAACCTGACCATCAAGAATAATTAAAGCTTATATATATATATATATATATATATATATACCACTGGACCTTATAATGGGTGGCATGCGAAAGTTGAGTTGGTTAAAGAATATATCTTCTTAGGACGGATGGTAAATATGAGCTGAGACATAGATTCGGAAATTCCACGGAAAGTAATATCAGGGTCGACGGCATTTGCGATAATAAACGATGTGCTCAAGGCAGAGCTGGACAAGAACCTACGTGGCAATCTCTTCAATAGCAATACGCTAGCAAAACGTGGCTACAATAAAGAAAGGACAGCGATTTACTGCGAACCAATGAGCTATGGAATGATCACTGTTGGTAATATCGTCGCATCCTCATCTTATAGAAATAATAAAATCTTGAGTGAAAATAAAAATGGGTATCTTGTGTTCATTTATATGCGTTACTGTTGCTGGCTCTACCATAGTCAAAAAATGCAAGTTTTTTATTACTTTGTTTCAAAGTTCCTCTCCACCAGTCTAAAAAAACAGAATCCACTTTACCTCTTGCGGATTTCTCGAGTCGCTGAAAACAACTGCTATTTACTAAAATGTAACCACGTGGGTTCATAAACCGTTCAGTAGTGTTTTATTTAATTGCCTTGAGGGAAAAGAAATTGATGTGAATTTTAGAAAAATAGATGAATACATTACGAATGTGTAAAGGCGTAATGGATTTTCGAAGAGAAAAATATGCTTTGCTTTTATTCTATCAGAATTTACAATTAGTTTTAATGAGAGGGACAGTTGTCACTTGGGATGAATTATTTTGATGACAAAAAGAATTATTAAAACAAGCGTTGACATCTCAAGGTTATTGTCATTATCAAAGTTATTTTTCAGCTAAACTTAGAAGTAGACTTGGATGTGCATTTCTGCCGTAGACTGAAGTTCTTTAAAGTCAATCCTTATGCCGATAAAACCCGATTACAAGTATGACCAGTATAGTAGTAATTCAGAGAAGGCGTAATAAACCAGCAGTAGGCAGAAAGGTGCATAACGCAGTGTGTAGCTCGCGAGCTCTGATTTTATTGACCTTGTACCAAATAGCCATGCGCAGAGAAAGTGAGAAAAACGTACAAATACGACGCCGCAAAAAACAAACATAACCACAATTTAAGATTGCTTTGTACCAGACTTGTAGAAGATAAACTAAACTTTAGCCGTGTACCTGACAGTATTTTCCTCCAATGTTAAAAATTTGAATGTAAAAAAAAAACAACTTTGAACTACATTTTTTTTATAAACTAAATATAGTTACTAATGCAAATCTTTGTTTGTTCCCTGTTTCTGGTTGTGGATTTTTTTACTTACTTAATTTGTCTACTTGCTAACTGACGACTCTAATCAGCGTTTGGTTTGTTGTCCAAGTCATAAAAACACAATGCGGGCAGGTAGCGGACACTTTTTTGTTATCTAAAGATATTTCCGATCAGCGGAACCATCAGTAGATTGAAGACGAAATGACTCCTGTGTTTGGCAAGAAGCGATACACTGATACCAAAAAAAAATCAGTTTTAAAAAATTGGAATACTTTGTGGGTTCTTTAATAACTTTTTTATAAACACAAAATTAGCTTAACCCCCCTTTCATAAATATGAATCTAAATTGTAATAAGTAACTTAGGATATTCTAAAAGTAATTAAGATCATGGATACTTGTTCAGAATCAGTGTCAATACAGGAATGCGAAGAAATGTACACAAGAAAACGTGACGTCATACAGTATTGTGTATGTAGCGGTTATATATCTTGTCTGCCAAATTAATCTTCCACTGTTTGCTATGCTGCATGACCCAAGTACAATACAAAAATAAATAAATAAATAAATAAATAAAAAACGCCCGCGAAAATCAAATCTCTTCGGTCCTGCCTCGACGACCAGAATTACAAACAAGTATGTGAGTCCCTGTCTACCCCGAAAATAGAGTGAAGCTTGCGCAGCTAACTAACCTCGTGTCATATGGTGCACGATGCTATGCATGACATAATTCTCCACACAACAATTTCCATTTTATTTCAGACTCTTAACAGCGTTTGGTTTGTTGTCCAAGTCATGGAGATGCCCGTGGTGTAATGGTTATCGTCGTAGGAAATGGGTAAATTGTAGGGAAGACTGGGTTCTTCAGCTCTGGTGAGACAACTAGTCTAGGAGAAGGAAAACTCTGAATTAAAATCTGTTAAACTCCGCTTAAAAATTGACCTTGTGTTATATCCTGCCCGAGCGGAGGGGTTGGTAAATATGGATTACAGACTCTAAACTTATATATAAAAAAAAGATATTTATGATATTCCTTCATATAATTCTTTATAAGCTATTTCTTACATCTCATGTCATTCTTATATTCGTTTACGAAACCTTGCTCAGGCAATAAAATATGTTGTATATAATTCACCGTGATTTGTTTTTTGCATTATTATCCACAAAGACATTTTAAACCATAATACATTTATTTTGCTACAGGAAGAACCCGTGGTGTGAAATGTACCGTCGTAAGAAATGGTTAACCAAGTTCAAATCCTATGTTTGCATTTCAGTGTTAAATACCCTTGAAAAAGATATGAATCCAATTATTCTCTCTCAAAGTATGGGTTAAATAGTAAGGAAGACCAAGCTCTTTAGTCTTGGAATGACAAATTGGTTTAGGAGGAGAAAAAATTGGAATTAAAAAATTGTTAAAACTTGCATGAAAAATTGACCTCGTGTCACATGATGCTCGTGCAGAGGAGTTTTGTAAATACATACATTAATTTTGTGACAAGTGTTCGAGTTGTATTCTTCACGATCAAATTTTGTAGAAGTGGTTTAGAGCACTCAGATGCGACACATATTCGAAGACAACCTTCAAGTCGTCAATATCATAAACCACTCAACTACAAATACAATGCTGAACACTGTCCTTGCATTAATTTTAAGTCAACATACATTGAAACTGGCCCTAAAATTAAGGTTAAAACCTTCGCATCAAAGCACGTCTTTGAAGCATTAAGATATACAAACATCTCAATTGACGGTAACTCAGTATCCTACCTCTTCAAAAACAGATTACGAAGAAAAAATAAGAGAGAAAAAAAAAAGGTTCACGTTTAAGAAAGATTGTGAGTTGTTATAGCAGTTGTTCTTGTTTCGTTAACCCCACCGCTCCCACATAACCATGTGTGGTTCCTAGTAAAAATAATGAGAATGATTGTGTTGTAGAAAGTTTTATCCTGGAAATCTCTCGCCTAAGTACACTGCACGGTCGAGTGGACCAGTTAACGCTGACAGTGACTGAGTGCAGACATAACTTGAGAATATTAAATAGTATACCACGTTGAAGTTTCGCTGGAAACCATTTTCACAAGACAGTTGCAGCTATTTGCTAAATTCACGTTACTTTAACACATGAAGAATGGCACTTTCAGAGAGAGTCGAACTCACTTAAAATAGTCAGAAAAACTCGCTCGCTGAACATTATACTAAGCGACGTTCTCTTGCAAGGTTATATCGTTATTTATTAAGCTTTACATTATCAAGCTTATTGGAGGGTGTTTAGCTTAACGGTTATCCTCAAATAAAGCGGAATCGGCACACCGAGCTCAAATTCTGGATAAGACTGCATTTTCTTTTGCGCTTTAGTTAGGGAAAGGCAACTAGTCTAGAAGAAGAGAAATTCTGAATTTCGACTTGATTTACTCCTCTTCAAAAATTAACCTTGTGATACAAGTTGCCATTGGCAGAGTGTTTGAGTAAGTATTTTCTATTTTCCGTGGTGTAATGGTTATCGTTGTTGGGAATGGACACGGCGACAAGTGTTCAAACCTGGACAGGACGCTAATACCGTTAAGAAAGGTATGAATCCAATTTTTCTCCCTCCAGCTATGGATGATAAGTTGGGAACACTTGGTTCTGTAGCCTTGGTTAGGCAACCAGTCAAGGAGAACAAAAACTCTTAATTCAACCCCGTTAAACTCCGCTTAAAATTGACTTCGTGTCACATCCTGCCTGTGTGGAGGGGTCGGCAAAGACAACATTTTTGCACAAACTATTGATACATTTTGGTTCTTTTATGGAAGTGTATACTTTTGACAGTCACACAGCCGGTTTTTAGGGTCACTGCTAGTGGGAGTTGGTGACTACATTGCAAAATGTAAGAGAAAGTTTGGAGCTAAATATCTATTCTTTAAGAAATTGAAACTGAAAATTTACTTTTTGGGAAACGAATTGGTGCAGTCGTCTGGTTACACGAATTTTATAATTTAAAAACCATTCTCTCATGACTATTTCAGATTCATATGTTCACATTAACTCCTAAAGCTATTGTTGGCGAGGTTTTGTATACACTGACTGTAGACACTGCTGAAGGTAACCTCTGACACAACGTGGTGTATTAAATAAGACACTGAACTGCATCTGAGCGTGAGACTTCACATCTGGGTATCTCTCCATCCGTCCCTATCATCCATCAGTCCCGGTAGGTCTTCCAAACTACATCCTGTGTCTGCACTGAGCTGACGTAAATAAGCCCGTGCTGATCTGCCAATGTTGGCATATCAATAAACAGGAGTCTTTTGAATAACTTCTATCATATGTTTGTCCTTGTTGTTCCGGTAGTTTCGCATGACTTCATCTTAACTAAGATGGTTTTTGAGGTGCTGCTGTTTCGTTAAGTTTTGCTCCTATGAGTTGTTCAACATAGTTCGTAGCATTCTTGCGTAGTTTCCCCCGTGCATTTTCTAAATGCATTTTATTAGTGTCAACATGGTGCATCCATACTGTAGTATTAACACGGGGAAGCATATAATTATTAGTATTAGATAAAATACTTTAAATAATAGAAGAGTGTTTAAATTATTTGTATTAGATAGAAATTCTTGATATCATCTAATGTTATACTCTTTAAAAGAAACAATATAACAAATGTAAATATAAAATTAACTCAATTCCCTAAAGTCTATACATAAAATAACTCCAGATCGGTTGACGTGCCATTAAAATTTATCAAACAACATCCTAAATAATCGATGGGCAAATGCTTGTAGGATAGTCTAAGCTATTCTTATCGAGTTTGTATTTCACTGGGCGCTCCAAAATTATGGCCTTCTGCCAAAGTCGACAAAGACGAACCAGTTTAATCCCTCTGTTGTTAAGATCCAACTATAATGCTATGGTATTCCATAATCACAAGAAAGTTGCAATAAAAGCGGCGATGATAAAGCCGATTAAGACTAGAAATAGATCAGATATGTCTGTGACGCAGATGTGAGGGTTAGGAAGGGTAAGCTTAAACGTCTACTTCAAGTAGGCTGACCCACATCCAGTGATGGCCAGGAACAGGAACTGCTGCTGGGGGTTGGGTTTCGAGGTCAGAATTAGACGCACGAGTGGAATCGCGCCAAAATGATCGGGACTTCGATCATGAGGCAGACGTTGAAGTAGTCTTGGAAATAACGTGACCCGGTCATGCACCGTGTTCGCACCTTGGTGCGTAAATTTCCCAAGCTACGCGGGTAATTAGCTATTTAACAATTCGTCCAAAGCCGTGGTGCCTAGATGCGTTGTGATGTGCAGTACCATTCAATTTATCATGCGGCTCAAGCCTGAGCTAAATAGCGTAACCAAACAGAGTTGACTTGTCCGATATTGAAAGCTGTTTTTATTGCTTTGGCAAGGTGTGAATGGATAGACTGGTGAACTCAAACAAACCGGAAGTCGACATTTTTATTGCCTCTGTTAACTCATCTCCATAGGCGCATACATTCCACGAAGGAAGGTGTGCACGTGGGCGCATTAATATGTATGAGCGAGTGTGTCTTTAATTAAGTGTATGTACACGTGTATTTTATGTACATACAAATGCAAGCCAATAATCTGCAGAATACACAATCCACTGACAGTATGACTTGCACTGTCAAGACTGGCATAAGGTGTAACAGACTTTATGAAATCTGCCAAGGAGTGTCCTTGATATGACACTAAGCAATCTGATGGTGAGGTTCCCCTATGATGGAGCTTTAGGGAATGTGGTGTACCTCTTCATTGCCATCGCTCCCAGGTCCATCCTTACCCATAGTGTTAGCACCTAATAGGGCCCTATCTATGGGTCAAATAGAACTAAAATGAGTACTCCTGTTAAATTGAATTGCTTGAAATAGAACTGTTTCGTCAGTTAAACTGCATACTTATGCTATACGGAATTGTTTCAAATGGAAATATTTTTGTAAGATAAAGTGAATTGTTTGAAAGATAATTGTTTTTGGCATTGAAAATGTACTTACGCTAAACTGAATCGTTTGAAATAGAACTGTTTCTTTGTATAAAAATGCATATGGAATTAGATAACGTAAATAAGTTGTAATGTCATAAAACACACACACACACACACGTATATATATAAATATATATATATATATATATGTATGTATGTATATTTGTGTGTATATGTGGCTGCGTGTGCGTGTGTGTGTGTGTGTGCATGTATGCATATATATGCATATATATATATATATATATATATATATATATATATATATATATATCCCTTCGTATTTCTTTAGTTTAACAGGATTGAATTCAGAGTTTTCCTTCTCCAAGACGAGTGGCCATACTCAGATTGGAGAGTGCAGAGGAATAGTTTGATTCCTACCTTTCACAAGAGTATTTGTGCCATGTGAAATACAATCAGTCCCGTCCAGAATTTGAATTCGCTGTATTTGCAAATGAAACGCATTTTTGTGATAACAGTATCGTTATTTTTTTAAAAATTCAACCTAGTATATGTTTGTATGTGCATATCTATCTATGTATATAAAATAAACCTGTAACACCGCAAAAATGACACAATATACCATAATCTCTATCAGTGCAATATACTTAAATAATCTGGAAAGCAATATATAGACTAATTTGCGGCAATGATAATTATATGGGGCTACGATCTCGATGTGAATGTTTAACTATGAAAATTCTCGATAAGAAACGATATCTATAAAATAAGAAGCTAGCAATCT
Organism: Sepioteuthis lessoniana; assembly: GCA_963585895.1. Taxonomy (NCBI): domain Eukaryota; kingdom Metazoa; phylum Mollusca; class Cephalopoda; order Myopsida; family Loliginidae; genus Sepioteuthis; species Sepioteuthis lessoniana. The sequence continues at coordinate 44,365,372 of OY757911.1, forward strand.
TTTATCAATAGCCTCGTGGATTGCCGTTACAACAGTAACCTAAAGGAATGCACGGTTCAACTAGTGTGAACTAGAATAACGCCAGGATTAATCTAGTCATCTTAGATAATTCGTCCAATAAAAAATAACTAACTCAGTGTTTCCCTTAATTATAAGAAATTGTTTAGAGGTATTGGCTACGCTTATAACTTATCTTTAAACTTTAAATTTCCGATTTTGAAATGTAGTTTTCTTATGAGCGTTATCGATTATCATACTTTAATTATACGAAAACTCAAAGCGGATAAGTGGTTTTTGTTTATATCTGTTTACTGGGAAATCATTTCTAATCATGTCGAAACACGTTATTCGGTTACATTTTCTGTGTTAATCGCCTGTAAAGCTAATCGTACACGTTTTTGATCTTATCTTGAAGTTTTCCCGCAAGTCGCATCCGTTGTCTGCGTCTGACGTTTCAGAAACACGTCGAGTTATTAAATCGTCTTTAGTGACAAAAGGATTATTTGATAAGAATCTTGGTAGAAACACAGACATAATGATTACCTTATCAAACGTATTCAAACACACACGCACACACACACACACACACACACACACACGCACACACACACACAACAAAGAAACAAAAAAAAAATAATAGTGATTGATGGAAAACGTCCGAAATGGCGGAAGTTGGTTGATGGATAGAAATGTTGCAAATAATTTCATAGCTTTTATATTTTTTTTTCAAAGAAAATTACACAAAAGAGAAACGAAGAAAGACAAATGAATATAAGGCGTGTACTTTATAAAAAATCATAATACGATAACTGAATGAATATGAATAACTTTGGATAAGCATTAATTTCAAAATAGTTGGAAAAATTAGAATGAAATAAGAAAGGAAATAAACTGAAACTGAGTGTATTTTTCTTAATTTATTTCCTTTTTCTTTCTTTTTTTAACAAAATTATTGGACAATATGTCTTGTTTACTACCATTGGCCAAGCGGTTAGAGTGTTCACCAAAAGCCCGGGAGACCGAGGTTTAAGCCCTGAACGAGTCATACCAAAAACTCAAAAACGATACTTTATGCCCCCTTATATTAATTAATATTATAAGGTATGGATCAAGAGTAAAGTGGAGCAATCCAACGAAAGGAGTAGTGCCCTTCCCTCCACCTCGGTGTAGTAGCTATTGAAAAGGGAGCCTTCGTGTCCCCCTCGAATACGGTCGCCAACTTAACTTATTTATGTCTTGTTTTACCCTCCAAAAAGAAATAATTCATTTTAATGATATTTAAGAGATAAAGATTGTGTGATAAGATTTGTTTAAGTAAATTGCAGTTTTTTCTTTAAATACAATTCGATTGATTTTAACGAAGTGTCAAACGGTCTGGGGTTATTTCCTACTTAGATGTATGGGAATAAACGTCGTTTTACATCCATGTTTACATTTTTTAAGTATTTGTTGCAGAAGAGCTTTTTTCGCACATATTTCTGTCACGTAAGAACGTTGATTCATAACTGGTACTACCGTTCTGGCTCAATATGAACCTTAGAGGAGTAATTGCAATGAAGGAGTGCTTTACATTTACCAGAGCTCCAGAACTGGGGCCTTACCATCAGATGCAGACTAATGCCAGACCCATGGCTTACCTTTCTTTGTTGATGGGGACCTATTACCCTAACATATGTTTTACAGTTAGCTTATTATAAGACACATCGACTGAGAAAAATTAGCTTTTTTTTACCGAAAGGATATTGTTAAGCCAAAGTTGAAAATGGATGATTAATTGATTCATTTTAATGGTCTGTCAAACTGTGTATGGTTATGATTTCAAGTGGGTAGAAAACTACGTTCATGATACATTTTTTATTTAATTTTTTGGTGTTGTTGTTATTAAAGAGAATTTTTCTCACAATTGTGGAATAGGTAGGAATACTTGCTAACACCACTAACTTACAAACATTTATATGGTTTAAGTAATTAATATTAATACTAAGGTTTCATGTTTTCCAAAAAATTATAATTCTATACAATTGTAATATTTGTTCGCACAAAAATACATGGTTTTAAGTATTCCTATCAAATTATCATTATTACACAGTTTGAAGGGGGTGTCCTCGTGCTGTAATAGTTACATTGCTGGACTGCGGAATCGTAGTAAGCGAGTTCGAACTCCAGTCGCGCTATTACGATCACTTTCGAACAAAAACCCTTATCCACCCAGCTATGGGTTAAATAGTACCATTGCTGTTCTACAAGAAGGAGGGCTTTGGCCTTAAATACCCCACGAACGTTGATATACCATTAAATAAAGAAATCAAATCAAATATGGTTTGAAATACTAATTTCGATTCAATGATAGTTATTTTTTTTTTATCTCAGTTATCTGGTTTCGATTAACTAATAATAATCCTTATTCAAGTAACTTTTATAACTTTAAATATTCGAAGTATTAACCTCATCTTTATTGTAATACTCACAACGTTTCGGCTAATATGTCATTCGGCTTTCTTTTAGTGTTTCATGTCGAACTCAGGAGTCCACATAGAATCTCGAAATGAACCCTTTATTTGAACAACAGGTATAGACTGTACCAATTTTCTGAACCACGTCTGGGCACAAGATTTAAGTTATGGTTAGAAATCCTGGTAATTATTCCTATAACTTAACACTTGTTCCTGGTAATAAAAATTATCAAGCTTTATCTCAGAAATTTAAACAAATAACTCCAAGTGAGTATTCTTAAAAGAAAGAATTTACTGTTATATGGTATCAAGTATTCCTATAAAATACGAATTAAGAGATCTATTTGACACTTTTACAAGAACTACGACTGCGGGTCAGAATGGCACAGGGAGTAAAGGTAATGAAGGTGTATTTAACACTACCACGTTTGTTTGTTTGTTTGGGTTTCATGGCATATCAACCCTTATAGGTTATTTAATGCCAGATCCATTTTTATACAAATAAATAGTTGTATTTCAAACAATTCAGTTCAGCATAAGTACACAGTGTAATTGTCAAACACATTTCTATTTCAAACTTTTCAATTTAGTCAAACAATTCCAATTCAAAAAAGTTAGTTAGGTATAAATATAGTTTTTGTTTACTCACAGTTAATTGTAAAAACAGATCTATTTCGAGCAATTTTGTTAAGCGTAGTCCAGTTTCAAAGTCAAAAACAGTTCTATTTCAAGTAATTCTGTTTAGCGTAAGTATGCAGTTAACATGTCAAAACAGTTCTATTTATACCAATTCAGTTTAGCATAAGTACGCAGTTTAGTTCTATTTGACCAATAGATAGAACCCTATCAGGTGCTACCACTCCGAGCCAGAATGGACCTAGGAGCGATGGCAATGAAGTGGTGCTTTACAATCCCCAAAGCTCCTGCATTACTGGAGCCTCACCATCAGATTGTTTAGTGTCATATTCAGGACACTCTTTGGGGAGTTTTCTCCTCTGCAGTGAAGCAGTTGGTGTATTCTACAGCCGCAGCCGACTGGGCAATAACACATCCCATAGTCCTCATAACTGGCAATTTAATATCGTACCGAGGAAACTCCATTTTTGGAAGGACTTATACATCTGCATGGGACACACTCAGTGAATTCTACGCCCCATTAAAAGAGCTACCACCACGTTAAGTAAATATGATAAACATAGAATAGATTTTAGGCAATATTTTTTTTGTTTTTTAAATAGATTAGATTCAACAATTCGCTCTAGACATGAAAATATAACCTACAGAGACGTACAATACATAGCGATTTGTAATGAAAAGTGAGATATTGCCTTTGGCAGATAAAACACACTCACTGTAGGCTAACTTCGTTGACATCGCCCTTTCTATAGATTATCTTGGACAGATCAACGCAGTCTAGTTTATAGCATGTGTGTCGTGACATAAACCCTGGATGGTGTAAATAAATTCGATTCAGAGCTTCCTCAAATGTGTATTGCATATCATAAAGTATGTCTTGGGCTAATTTGTGATTCCATTTGTCTCAACAACTGACATTATTCTACACAAAGAGAATTTTTTTAAGTAGCTAAAAATAAAATATGTATTTATCCAACCTCTTCACCGTCACGGTCAGAATGTGGCACAAGAACAATTTCTTTTGAACAGTTCAATGGGTTTATTATACCAGTTACCTCAACTAAGCTAGAAAGCTCAGCTTGATCTGTTGTATGCCAATAGCTGGGGAGGAGAAGTAGGAATGTGTTCAGGCATTTTCCATTAACACAGTGAACGTAGAAAAAATCAAAAAGGTTGGTTTGATTTCTTTGTTAAATGGCATATAAAACTTCGTGGGTAGTTTAATGCCAATGTTCTTGAAGAACAGTAGTAGTACTATCTAACGTATAGCTTGGTTTCCTATCTTTCCTAAGGGTATTAGTCCTAAAGTGATCGTAATATCGGGACTGGAGTTCGAACTCACTATGATGTCCAGCACAATTTATACGTAAACCAATATTTATACATGAAAGATATTTAACAGCAGATTATCTGTACTAATTTATTAAGCTTTTTTGATTAGATACGGCACAAGGCTACATGAATGGGGTACCTAATGAAACTCGAACTCACTTGTGAAGGTTTGCTTTTATATCTTGCTAACCATTAAACCAGCCGAGGTGCGAAAATAATAGTGAAGAGAGACAGCGGAAGAGACGAGAGAAGAGAAGAAGGAACCGTAGAAGAAGAGGGGCAAGCTGAAGACGGAAGAGAAGAGGGAGTAGAACAAGAGAAGTTGGAGCAGTGAGGAAAGAGTAAAAAGCGAAAAAACTTCGAATGGATGAAATAATTCAAAACCTATTACAAAACAATATTTAAAATTAAGAATTCCTTTCCCTCCTTCAGACACATATTTATCTCAATATCTCTGAGTACCATTCGTTGATAATGCGGTTTTATGGCTGCTTCAAGAGTAATATTGCAGCATGTATGCATATTTGTATCATTTTTAATGATCTGAATTTGTGCAAGGAAAACTGATACAAACTTTTCACATGTTAGGAACACCCTTTCATTATTTATCGGTAAATCTGTTGAATAATGTTTCAAATACACTTTATATAGGTTTATTAGTTATTTAAGATTATAGCATGGTTTTTAATAAAAATAATTAAGCTATGACTGATTTTTCCTCTTCAGATACACAGTTAAAAATTTGTAGAAAGGAATCAGTGATTCATGTTCTAATATTGAAATAATTCTTAATTTGCTGATATACATTATGTGTGTATTCTTAAAGTAAGGTTCACACAATACGAATATGTTGACTTGTTCCCGGTAATAACAGTTATAAAGCTTCATCTCAGAAATTTAGACCTATAACTCCTTGTGAATATTCTTAAGAGAAATATTTTACTGTTTTATGGTAACAAGTATTCCAATAAAATACGAATTAAGAGATCTATTTGACACCTTTGCAAGAACTACAACTACAAAGAATATCCATTTGTATTTCATCGAAGGTACTCTGATTTGACTACTACTACTGCTACTACTACTAAAAAAGAAGAAGAAGAAGAAGAAGAAGAAGAAGAAGAAGAAGAAGAAGAAGAAGAAGAAGTCATGGCTTGGTAATACTACAACAATTAATAATAATAATAATAATAATTTTAAAAATCCCTAGCGGAAACCTTATCAAAGGAAAAGATACTTGGGCTGTACTCCTCGTTGGATATTCGGGACCCTTTCTGAAGTGGACCAGAGTTGAACTTAAACAAATGGACAAAAGAACAATAAAACTCTATGACCATACACAAGGTATTACATCCTTGATACGAAATTGACAGACTATCTGTATCAAGAAAAGAGGGTGGAAGAGGACTTGCCAGCATTGAAGATAGATTTGACGCATCGATACAACGACTCGAAGGCTATATACAAAAACACGATAGAGGACTAATTACAGCCATCAGAAATAATACTGATAACACGATGAACAACAGAATAACAATAACTTGGAAACTAAAAGCGGAAAAAACAACTCAATGGGCGTTTTAAACCACAAATAAACATCTCACACGACAAAACCTAGACCTGGCTAAGAAAAGGAAACTTTAAGAGAGAAACAAAATCTCTCTTAATATTAGCACAAAACAACGCTATGAGAACCAATCTCAAAGCAAGAATAGATAAGACTCCAAAAAATAGCAAATGGATGCTATGTGGTGATTGAGACGAAAAGCTCTACCTCAAAATAAGCGAATGCAGCATATTAGCACAGAAGGAGTATAAGACTAGACACGACTGGATGGGCAAAGTTATCCACAGGAAAATGTGCAAGACATTTAAATTTGACCATAAAAACAAATGGTATATGCACAACATAGCACCTGTCCTAGAAAATTTCACACATAAAATCCTATGGGACTTTGACATACACACTGATCACCTAATCTCGGCCAGAAGACCAGACCTAATAATTATAATAAAAAAAAAAAGAATTTGCAAAATTGTTGACTTTGCCGTCCCGGCTGACCACAGAATAAAACTGAAAGAATGTGAAAAGAAGGATAAGTAACTCGACCTTGCTAGAGAATTGAAAAAACTATGGAACATGAAGGTGACGATTATACCAATTGTGATTCGTGCTTTTGGCTAAAGGATTATTAAAGGGCATGGATGACTTGGAAGTTGGCGGACGAGTGGAGACCATCCAAACGAGAGCATTATTGAGAACGCTCAAAATACTGAGAAGAGTCCTGAAGACTTGAAGAGACTTACTGTCGCTCAAATTCCCGGGAAAAACCATCGTCTAACGCTGATGTGAAAAACTCTAGAGGGTAATAATAAGACCTATGAATTATCAACCCCTCAAAAAAGAAAATTTGGAAAATTGTCGACTTTGCTGTCCCGGCTGACCACAGAATAAAACCAAAAGAATGTGAAAAGAAGAATAAGTGCCTTAACCTTGCTAGGAAATTGATAAAACTATGGAACATAAAGGTGACAATTGTAATAATCGTTATTGGTGGTTATGGTACAGTCACCAAAGGATTATTAAAGGGGCTGGAGGACTTGGATGTCGAAGGACGAGTGGAGACCATTCAAACTACAGATTTATTGAGAACGGCCAGAATACTGAGAAGAATCCTGAAGACTTTAGAAGACTTGCTATTACTCAAACTCCATTTAAAAAAACAGAATAAAGCTGGTTTGAAAACTCGAGGAATACACGCAGTTATAATATACAGTCAGGACATTGGAATATAATTTGGCACAGAACATGTGCAATGCTTGTAATGAAAAGTGGCAAACGACATCTAACTGACAGAATGGAACTACAAAATCAAGAGAAGTTTAGAATGCTTGCAGAAAACGAAACCTACAAATAGTTGGGCATCTTAGAGGCTGACACTATCAAATAGGTAGAAATGAAAAACAAAATTCAAAAAGAATATCTCAGGAGAACTAGAAAACGACTTGAGTCAAAACTGTCAAGCCGAAACCTTATCAATGCAATAAATACTTGGGCTGTACCCGTCGTTAGATATTTGGGACCTTTTCTGAAGTGGACCAGAGATGAACAAATGAACCAAAGAAAAAGAAAACTAATTACCATGCATAAGGCATTACACCCCAGAGACGACGTTGACAGACTTTATGTATTAAGAAAAGAGGGAGGAAGAGGACTTGCCAGCATTGAAGACAGATTTGACGCATCGATACAACGACTCGAAGGCTATATACAAAAACACGATGGAGGACTGATTACAGACATCAGAAACGATTCTGATAACACGAGGTACAACAGAATGACAATAACTAGGAAACTAAAAGGGGAAGAAAAACAACTCAATAGGCGTTTTAAACGACTAATAAACAACATCTCACACGACAAAACCTGGACGTGGCTAAGAAAAGGAAACTTTAAGAGAGCAACAAATTCTCTTCCTATAGTAGCACAAAACAAAGTCGTAAGAACCAATCATATCAAAGCAAAGAACTGGCAAAATTGTTGACTTTCCTGATGTGAAAAACTCTAATGAGTAAATAATAATAATAATAATAATAATAATAATAATAAGAAGAAGAAGAAGAAGAAGAAGACGCGATAGTTTGGGCATGAAGGAAAAAGATGAGGGAAGTAACTGAATCTGTTTTAACAGAGGCACGAAATCATGCAATAAAAAACTAATTTTGTCAAAGCAAAAATTGATAAAACACAGAATGATGGGAAGAGCTTGTTATGTGGTGACAGAGAAGAAACAGTGGATCACATGAACGAATGCAGTAAACTGGCACAAAAGGAACCCAAGACTAAGAGGGTCAAGGGATGAAAAGCGATCTATTTAAATTGTGTAAGAGATTAAAATTTATCTATGTTGACCAATGGTTTGTGCAGACGCAAAAAAAGCATAACAGTCTCTGGGAATTTGGGATACAAATTGATCATCCAATTCCTGTCAGAAGTCCAGGCCAAGTATAAATGAACAGAAAGAAATACATTTTTATTCAATTTGTTTCTATGTTTTGAGAACGTGGAAATTAGTAGAGAATAAGTAGATACCATCAAACCTACTGTATTATTACTATCGGCCATGATATTGAGAAGAGTCCTGGAAGTTGAGGAGACTTGTTGTCACTCACACTCAAGTGAAAAACCATCAGCTAACACTGGCATGAAAAACTTTTTAAAGAATAAAATAATAATATCAATAATAATAATAATAATAATAATAATAGTCGTAATAGTAGTAGGAGGAAGAATAGGATAAGGAACATAAACGCTCTAATGTACGATGTCAAAGAATCTGAAACGCTTACTAGATAAAAAAAAAAGAACCTTTTTTGTATAGAAACAGCAGGGCACCAAATACAAGAAGGCAAATTGTTTTACGACTTGAAAACATAAACTGCAAGAGACAATGAATAGCTCCGTTAGACGTTTTGACTGAAGAACTAACCAACTTAAAATGAATGAACACAACCAATGTCGACAAGACAAGGTTAATATTTTAGACATTACGTGTGGTAGACGAAAGAGCTTTAGCCTCAAGAGTATTTCAGAATGGGAAAGATAAACTCGGAGATCCAGAAACGGGGAAATACAAACATTCACATTCTAGTAAAAAATATCTGGAATAACATTGAAGATTAGAAACAAATAGAAACATTTAGGAAAATATAATACTCCTACTCACAACACCGAGAAAGAAGTCAGACTGCTAATTAATTAGATAACTTTAACGGCATGTCAACCCATCTGGGTTTATTTTATCGCGTGTATTATAGAATTATATTTACCTTATTGCATAGACTCTTAAGCGTTTTGCAAACAGTTATATTGTTTCACGTATTGCTCTCTGATACAAAGCAAACAAATCAAATAAATCTATTTGACCCTTAGATGGAACAATAACAGGTATTACAGACTGGTCCTTTGACTAATGACAATGAGGAAGTAATCCACACTCGCCAGAGATTTTGAAGCGGGAACGTAGTGCAGTGTCATACTCTGAGCACATTATTTTAGGGTGTTTAACCTCTCTTGAACGGCATAAATCTAAACTAGGCGTTTTAAATGTAATCATCATCATGGCGTGCCGTTAGCACGGATTTTCCTTGCCCTCTCCCGCTATTCATCTCTATCTTCCATCGTTCTCGGTAGGTCTTCCATACTACATTCTGTATCAGTACAGAGCTTTTGTAAAGAGGTTCCAGCTGGTCATCCAACCCTTGCTCGTCCATGTGAAAGGGGTTCACACGAGTATATAGCTTATGAGTTTGTCCTTACTTCTCCAGTACTGTTCCGCATGTATTGTGTCGTTTAATTTGGGTGGTTTTTGAGATGGGTGATGCAATACGCCGTATTTGTTTTCACGAAAACGGTAACAGATTCAGGGAATAGAATAACAGCATTGGAAAAAGGTTTTCTAAAGCTTAGAAAATACTTTTCCACATAATCATCACTGTGCAATTTTACCAGAATCGATTATGAATCTGCAAACCGAACACGATAAAGGTAAGATTTGTAGACAACCCTTATTTGGACACAGTTATTATTCGTGTATGGATCGTCCATTAATTAGTGATGACAAAATCATCAATTAAGGGAATTAATATGAGAAAGCAAGGATTGCTATTTCCGATTGCTTGATTAATAGTCACGTAATCTTTCTCAGGAAAATGACGTCCCTCTGGTGCATCTTTCATCTCTTTGAATTGCTTGAGTGACTTGTCACTGAAATCTTTGTCGAAATTATTTAAACATTCAACCCACCGCCCAATAGTGTTCACCTCCAATATTTGGCTTTTTTCAAAATTTCTGTAAAGATCGAGAAATATCAAATGGCAGGTTCTTTTTCTTTATGGATTGATGCTATGACACATCTAAGTGTTTATCAGATGACGTTTTGTCAGATTTCCGGACTTTGAAGAAGGCAAAGAACTATGGGATACTAGCTAATAGGTTCAACATTTGCTATTATACCGTCATCATCTACTGCTAGTTCGTGAGCAAGCATTCAAAATTAGTCGAGTGTTACCGAAATGTTCCTTTTTCAATAGATACTACACCAAGGTGTAGGGGAAGGTTCCACTACTTTCCTTGGATTGCTCCACTTTACCCTTGAAATTTACCTTACAATGATGAATGTTAAGCAAGGCGGCATCAAGTACCATTTTTAGAGTCTTGGCATGATTTGACCTGGGATTGAACCCCAGTCTCCCGGGCCATTAGCAAACACTCAACCAAATAGGCCAATAGGTCAGTATATCTAAAATAGGAAGCATTAGTTTAAGGGTAAATATCTTACGTGCATGGCATTTATGCTTTTTTCATTGCTGGTGAAGTTAGTAACGCCCTGTAGACGAGGCGTCACCCGATGATGATTCTATTCCGTAAACTAACAATTAACTTTTTCCGGCCGTGATTTGAAAAAAATATTTTTATGTTTCCACAATCCTTTGTTTTTAAAAAGTTATATAATATCAAGTATTCGTATCTAATATAAATAGTTTGCACACAGATACGTGATAATTTGCTCAGTTATATGATATCAAGTATTCTTCTCTATTACAAATAATTCATACAAAATTTCATGATTTAAAGCAACTATTCTTTAATAATGATCATTTGTTGGCACATAGTTATATGGTTTCAAGCATTTCCCCGCACTGTCGGCAGTTTTTAGAATATGCCGAGTCTATCCCCTGAAGTGTAGTAAGACCTCCTCCCCCAAAAGGTATCTCCTGGGTATAACACTAAACTGCCTCGGATGGTGAGGCTCCATTTTTGGAGATCTGATAAATTGTCTTTACTCAAAGGTCCTCTCAAACCCAAATTAGTAGTAACGGTGAGGATCTAAACTATGTGGCAAATAGATCCGTTTTAAAATGACTCCTATTCGAGGAAAGTTCTGCAAAAACAGAAAAAGGAATCCTTGGAAACAACTACATGAAAAATAAAAATATGATTGGAAATCCCAATAAAATTTGTAAGTATAAGGACCCTGAAAGATATCCTATACGGGGTAATTGCCTAACAACGTATATGATATATTTTATATGAAGACGATTGTCTTACCTGTAGGCATAAAATAATCATAGCCAGATTGAAACACCATTAATATCAATAAATGCATCAATAAATCCAATGTATTGGTGGTGAATATATTGAAAATTGTGGGTTTTTTTCAGTAAAATATGTTCTATCCAACACAGTTATTATACGTCCTCTTTATATTCTATTTCCTTGAAAACAAATAGAAAATGAAGAGTCCAATTTATTTTGAAGCTTCCTTCCTATTTAGTAGTCGACTTCAGCACAAATTTTTTAACCCTGGCGAAAAAAATAATTATAACCAGTAGGAGACTTAAAAAAAGAAACGTAGAGATAAACCAAAGCAATAGATAAGAAATTAATAGCAATTTTAGTAGTAATACTATTATTACTAATAGTAATGGTAGTTAAATCGATGTTTCTTATTCTTCAATCGATGTCGATAACGAAACAGAGAAAGAAAGCCCCAAAGAATAATCGATAAACTTCTCCTAAGTTTCACGTTTTTTTTTCTGTGTTTTGTACTGCGTTTATTTATTTTATTTCTCTCTGCAAATCAGATAAAACTAATGAAATTGCGATAAAGCGAATAAGATTTGCTTTTGTTTGTTTTAGAGCGAGATTCGATCTGGTAGACAGCCACTTGCTATTTCCACTGGTATTACAGGCCCTACCAATCCTTTCACCGAAAATATTTTTAAGAAAAGAGAGACTCAGTGTAACAAAACAATTTTGATATAAGTTTTTATTAATATGTTCATCCATATACATACACAGACACAGACACATACGTATAAAAAAACTTGTGAACATCGATACAAGGTCTGTCTAAAAAATATTATTCTCTCATTTTATATTTATGAAAGAATAAATTGCCTTGGGCAATGGCGAAATAGCCTCGTTCGTAATATCCATCAGAAGAACTCATATATTTATCCTTACATTGCTTATATTTTTTTAGATACTCTAAGAAGTCGTCTTCATGGATCAACTTCAGCTGTCTGATAGAATCCTCCTTAATCTCGTTCAGTTTTTTAAAACTTTTGAAAAAGATTGTATATTACATTATATGCTATTGAAGGTGCCCGTTGTGTATATGCTCTTGGGGGTGCCCGTGGTGTAATGGTTATGGTCGTAGGCAGTGGACACCCTGATACGAGTTTAAATCCTGGACGAGACTGATTGCATTTCACATAGCACTAATACCACTTGGGAAAGGTAAGAATTCAATCATTCTCCCTCCAGCTATAGGTAAATAGTACGGCAGACTGATTCTTCAGCCTTGGTGAGGCAACGAGTCTAGGAGAAGAAAAACACTGAATTTAAACTTGTTAAACTTTGCTTAAGAATTGACCTTGTGTCATGTCCTGCCCAAGCGGAGGGGTTGGTAAATATGTACATTAAATGCTATTCTGTTTGCCAGAAATTGATATTTTTCATTTTTTTTTAATTGCCATTTTTTTTTAGTTAAGAATTCCTACGTTACGTTTATAAATGATTTTCTGTGTGGCTTGCACAGCAAAATTAAAATTATGTTGTACGATGCCAAAATTAAAATTAAATAGCCTACGAAAATAAAAAAAAAATATAGTAGTAGGGTTATTTTCCAAATTGGTCAACACGCCTACACAAAATCTGAAATGCTACATCCTTTTAATCGCTTCTTATCCCCGAAATAAGACCTTGTACGATTGACCTTTGGCTTTGGGTCACAGGGTTATCGGTAATACATTACACTCTCTACAACCTATGGTTATTCATATTCAAACTTTTCAAACATCATAATTTTGAGCTTTGAACTTTCTTTTGGATAAAAACATCGTAGTTAATAGAGAATCACTTGTCAACAAATAATCTGGCCATTTTTATATACCGTTTCCTTTGAGATACATTCACAAAACCAGCTGCTAGACGTTGAGTTCTTCTGTGAGTGCATAGCACTGGTAAATTTGAATAAAAATGATAAAAGCTTGTGTAAGTGCATTAGAAAGATGCACGTGAATTAGGGAGTAAGTGACTCTGACTTGTCTGCTAAAAAGAGGAATGGTTCTTTGCCATCTTTGGACACTGGACGCTGGCAGGAAGAAGACATAACGTTCAGGATGCGGCTGTTGAATAGAGTTAAAGAGGGAAAATACATTTATACAAGTGTATATACAACTTTTTAAAGAATTTACGAAGAAATTGGTTGTCAACAAGGTCACTTCATATGATATTTGGAAATAATCGAGTTTAAATTGTATCTTTTTTAGGAATTTACAAAGAATTGATTGTCAACAGGGGCATTTCATATGGTATTAAGATATAATCGAGTTGAAATCGTAAATTTAAAAAAAAATGTTTCAAAGATGGGATTGTCAACTGGGTCACTTTTTATGATATTAGGAAATAATTGAGTTAAAATTGTGCTCAAATGAAAAAATGTCATAAGAAATGCTGAGAATAAGAACTGATACAGGAATTAGCGATTAACTGATCGATGAAATCCTAAAAAGCACAACCATTCCGGATTAGTGTGGATCTGGGAGTTGTGGTAATAAAACCTTTCTCCACATTCAACATACATTCAGAACCGGAGCCTCACCAGAAGTAAATTCGTTATATACCAAGGTTATTTTTGTTGGGTTGTCTTGTACCTCGACAGGGAAAACAGCGGGCGTAATTTGAATACTACAGACAAAAGCGATTGGGTCGATCAGATTTAAATTGGTCCAAATGGGCAGAAAGTTCCTTAATTAATTATAATTTTTTTTTAATATATAAAATATAAAGAAAAAATTACTAGTTTGTCAAAAGGGAAATGACTATGCAAAGCTCATGAGAAATAAACATATTTTAGTCACATTTATCCCAATTTTGAGACTTGAACAGTCCGTTATGCTCGGATGAGAGTGTTAGCCAGAGGAAAACGCTAAGAAGTATGGTAGCCAGTTTACATTTCTTGCACCCCATCTTTTTATCTGATCTGCTATGTTCTGTGTTCAGAATTCTGATCAGGTTGAAATCACATTACGAAGCAATATTTTCTATTTTCTATTTTCTCATTTATCATTTCAACATTTTAATTAGTTATGTCGAGAAATAAAAATGATCCGAAGTCATTGAATGATATTTTACATTTGTTATTATAAAATGTTTCTACTTCATTGTTGTCGCACCATTCTCTATAAAAAAAAAGGAACTAATGGCTACTATGAGTAGTTAGAGAATACACTGACGGCTATTTTATCAAATAGCAACATCCAGTTGGACAATATCAATATAGTACACTATGAACATGCTTGTCTCTCGAATATATTCATATAAAAGTTTTATAAGAGTTTACAGGCATGGAAAGAGTTTACTTACAAAGAAGATATACATGTGAAAACGTATTCTGGTTAAATGACGTTAAGAGCATAACAACTTGTCTAGGGATATTTAATGCATAGAGGTTGAAAAATCCTATTCATTGTACATTCATATTAACATATTCTAGTTGTCTGAATTTCTGAAAAGAAGCTGGATGATTTTTATCATTCAGTGTTTTCAGACTAATGTTTTCATCTTTGCTCTCATATTCACAACGTTTCAGCCTTCGCCAGCCTTCTTCAGGTGTTTCTTGTTGAACTTGGAAGGTCGCACGTTCAATCCTGACTGCAGGCGAATAACAATACAGGAATACTTAACACTTGTACCCAGTTTTGGTTAACGAAATCAGAGCTAGCAATCCCGAGGATTAGATAAAGGACGTGGTCGAAGTTCCGTGTAGGCTACGGAGTTCGACAAGAAACACTTTGAGAAAGCCGGAGAACACATTCCTCAAAACGTCGTGAAGATAAAAATAAAGAAGAAGGCAATTGTACGAAAAGCATGAATGACAAAAATTTACATATTTTATTTAGCTGTTTCCATTTTTTTTTAGAACAGTTGTATGGTTTCAGGTTTTCCTCTTTATTGTTCATAACTATATGGTTTCAAGTAACCAATCCTTAGTAAACGATTATAGCTTCGAGTAACTATTCATAATAGAAATAATGTATGCTTACATAACATCAAGTGTTCCTATCGAATAAGAATATCTATTTGGTCCATAGATGAGACACTAAAAGTACCATTACTTCGGGTCAATTTGAACCTGGGAGTAATGCCCATGTAGGAGTACCGTACAATTCCCCTTTTAGCTCCAGAACTGGAACCTGATCATCGAATTTATATTTGTGTCATAACCAGGATACACCTTCTTCTATAAGGGATAGAGTCAGCATATCTTAATCTCTGTTGACTGCACGGTCTGCATTCTGAGTACTGCTGATACACCCCTTATTTTGGAACCTGAGCACATATTCATCTGTATATGAGATCATCTAAATTGATACAGCTAAATTATGTGTACGTTAAATTTTGTTAGATTTGAAATATATTAGGATTATGCGATTTTTTCCGTTAGTACAGATGTTACATATTGACCTTCGCCAAGCTGCCAAAAGAAGAAACGCACCTGTGTAAAAAACAGGTGCATCCGGTCGAAGATATCAGGGGGCGACCTTGACTGTTGAGGAGTTGAATTGAATGCGAATTGTGACGCTCGCAGGAAGTAGATGTACGTCAAATTATTATATAACCCTGGCGACAGGAAGTTCAGATCAGTTGGAGAGAAGATGCTGGAATGATAACCATGTCCCAGCAGAGGCTGGGCCCCCAGGCCCCCGGTTGAGCAGCCCAGGAAAACGGGAAAGAAAGGCTGTGAGAACCAGAAGAGTTGGGGTCAATATGTTGCAGTCTTTTTTCGGTCTACAACTCCCTCTCACACGCAACCCTTTCAATAAAGTGAGAGGTATATTTTTCTAAAGAACTGTCACCGCTCGTCGTTATTGTGTTGAATATGTTTCTGCATGCATATGTGTATGTATAGTTGTTCATGGCTATACAACACAGTAATGTACTTCATAACATATATTCCACACTATAAATAGAGAACATTCGACCGGGGCTGTAGCATACGACGACTGAATCTCTGCATAGAGTTAAGAGTGTCAATGGTATGACGTTAAACAACATCGGATGGTGAGACTCCAGTCTTAGAGTTTTAGAAATATAGAGTACCCTTCATTACCATTACTCACAGAACTATTCTGACCTGAGTGGTGGTACCCGTTAGGGTACCGTTTTTCGGTCAAATAGAAATATTTAATTTTCTCTAATCTTCTCTATACTTTAAATCAAACAAATGTGCAAACAAATAACCGATGCTAAATTGAATTTTTAGTATTACATAGCAATACTTGGAACCATTGAATGAATAATGATGTATAATGAATGAATAATGATGTATAATGAATGTATAAGGAATAAATCATCATCATCATCATCATATCGCGCTGGTAGCACGGATATCCCTGACCCTCTCTCGCCACTCCTCCCTATCTTTCATCGCCCTAGGCAGGTCTTCAGGACAACATCCCGTATCCTCACATAGCTGCTGAATGTATGTTCGTGCTGGTCGTCCTGCTTTTGTACGGCAATGTGTGGGGGTCCATAATACTACATCTCTTATGAGTTCGTCCCTGCTTCTCCAGCAGTGTCCTGCATGTCTGGTTCGTCTAACTTGAATAGTTTTCGTGATAGGATTTAAGATTGCACGTAGCATTCTTGTGTAATTGCCGTCTAGCTTCTTCTCCAGCCGTTTTGTTAGCGTCCATGTAGTGCAGCCATATAGCAGTATCGATGCGACCGCTGCCTGGAAGAAACTGCGTTTCATTTTATCGGTTAGGTCTGATTTCCAAATAATCGATAACCTATTGATAGCTGTCCATGCTTTCGCTAACCTCGTTTCGATGTGCTTTTCGGTTGATTCGACGCTGCTTCCTAGGTAAGTGAATTTATCTACTAGTTTAAGAGGGGTTCCGTCTAGAGTGGAGATGTTCCCCGTGTGGTTATAGCACATATATTCCGTTTTGTGTGCATTAACATAGAAGCCTATGCTTGCTGCTGCTCGTTCTAAACTATGCAGTAGTGTTTCGGCTTGGTCAGGTGTATTTGCCAGTATCGCTATGTCATCGGCGTAGTCGGCGTCGGTAATTGTTGTTGCGGGGTACCTTCTGCTTCTTTTCTTCGTCAGTTCGAAGCCATTCTCTTTGATTTTGTCAATCGATGTTCTAAGTACGTAGTCTAGACAAATGATAAAGAGGTACGGAGCCAGCGTGTCCCCTTGTTGTACTCCTGCTACAATGTCGAAGTATTCTGTGTCTCCATCTGGTGATCGTACTTTTACTTTAGTGTTTCTATAGAGAATCGTTATTGCCGCTACGGTTTCTTTAGGTATGCCGTACGCTAGTTCTATTTGTTCCATCTTTCCTCTGTGAATGGAATCGAAAGTCTTGGTAAAGTCAACAAATATTAATGTCGCTTGTAGGTTCTTTGCCCGTACACCTTCAAGGATTCTACTGATGGTTAATATTTGTGAGGTCGTGGATCTATTTCTTCGGAAGCCATTTTGGTTTTTTCTAAGTATGCTGTCGATTTTGGGTTCTATGCGGTTTCGTAGTAGGCCATTGTAGATTTTCGCTGCTATGGATGTAAGTGTTATGCCTCGGTAGTTTTTGGCTAATCCGAGGTCCCCCTTTTTAGGGAAGGGGAGTATGCATCCCTTCATCCATCTATCTATCGGATTTTGATTGTATACTGCGTTGCAGTGTCGGAGCAGTATATCGTCGAATTGTCTGGTCTTCCATACTTCCGGGGGAATTTCGTCCAGCCCTGCAGCTTTCCTATTTTTAATTTTTCTGAGAACCGAGTCGAGTTCTTCTTGTGTGAACGGTCCTAGTTTAATGTCTAATTGTTTGCTTATTATTCTGGTGATTGGTTCATGTGTTATTTTCGGTGGGTTTCCTAGTAAGTTTTCGAAGTGCTGTTTCCACAGTTTTATTCTTTCTTGTTGGTTTGCTGCTATCAGTTTTGCTTTGGCTGTGTTCTTTTTTCTACTCACTTCGTTTATTGTTTGCCAGGCTATCCTAGATTGTCTATCTTCCACCGAATCTCTAATCTTATCTATCTGATTTTGAATGTATTCTGTCCGTTCCTTTATATATATGCCTGCTAATTGATATTGTGCCGTTTTTAGTTTGAAGGCATTTGTGTTTGTTGGGTTTTTTCGATAGTTTTTGGAGACTGTTTTCACTAGTGCACGTTTTTCTCTCACCGCTAAAAAAATGAATGAATAATGATGTATAATGAATGAATAATGATATATAATGAATGTATAATGAATGAATAATGATGTATAATGAATGAATAATAAATGAATAATGATGTATAGATTCATTTGAGTTAGATAGCAATAGTTAAACTATTTAACTGTGTAAAAATAAATGAGCTCAGAGTCGTTTAAAGAAAATATTACCTTAAATAGTTACTTTCAGATCGCCAACTCATATATATGTATATATAAATATGTATATATAAAAGGTATTATTCAATCCAGGAAATATGGAATAGGAAATAATTCTGATCAGGGCAAATAAAATATTCCCAAATAGAATATTAAATTCAAATAATCCTGGTAACGAGTCTCAAAGTTAATAAAATCCACAGAGCAAATATGAAAAAAAAAAAAAAAACAGTTGGTCACATTAAGATTAATGTATTTCCATCCTGTTAAAAGCATTGATATAAATGAATAGTCAAAAAATTAAAAGTACTTCTTTAGAACTGAAGAAGTCCTGTTATTTCTTTTAGATCATTGATTTATATCAATTTATTGAAGTTTATTATCTTAAATGTGACCAGTTGTTGCTTTATATATATATATATATATATGTGTGTGTGTGTGTGTGTGTGTGTATATATATATAAATAGGAGTTCGTATTAAATAACTTACAAGGTCTGCTATACAATAAAAGACAACAGAATAACCAACCAACCAACCAACCAACCATTACAATAAATAATTACCAGTTTCATTGTCTGCAGACAGGAAAAAGAAAAATTCTTCTAAGGAAATCTACAGATCATTCCATTTTAAGACTTCTACATTTTCAAAATTACGCAAACAGAGACTTACCTGAAAATGTGAAAGTTCGTCAAAACATCAGTATTCTGTCCAAACTTTAAAATTGCCACTTATGTCAATTGAATTGCTTGAAAACCGGCTTTTTCTGGCTCCCCTGTTGTAAGATGCTCGGCGACATTATTGTACTCCGGGTAACTCATGCGTTTTCTTTGTAAATATTGTAATTACCATGAATGTCTAGTCAAAATAAACAATATGAAAAAATGACTCTGTCTATCGCGGGTTATCTCCGAAATGTAAGCTAATAATATTAAACAATACAACATTTTTAGTATGATACAAATAAAATATCATTCATATGTAACCACATCTACTATACTATTTTCCCACATAGTCGTTATTGAAATAGGTTGGATGAAGAGCTGATTGGTTTTGGCGAATATCAATACTCACTGGGTTATTTTATGCTGAAGCTGATTTTTTGCAATTATATCATCTCAAATAACAATTCTTATTTAATAATACTAATTCTACAACACATAATAATAAACATTGAGAAGATAATGAAGAGATGTGGATACTTGTTGTCACTAAGACTCTAGTAAGTTATCTTCAGCTAATTCTGGCGTGAAAAACTCGTAAGGAGTAAAATAATAACAATACAAGCGAGCGAAAAGATTGACAAGTACTTGTGTATTACAAGAAAAATTAAGAGCTTGTGGTCATTTCAGTTGAAGTTGGTGCTCCTATTTAACCCAACCCCTCCGCTCGGGCAGGATATGACACAAGGTCAATTTTTTAAGCGGAGTTTCAGAGGTTCGAATTCAGAGTTTTCCTTCTCCTAGACTAGTTGCCTAACCAAGGCTGAAGAACCTAGTCTGCCCTACTATTTATCCATAGCTGGAGGGAGAATAATTGGATTCATACCTTTCCCAAGGGTATTTGTACTATGTGAAATGCAATCAGTCTTGTCCCGGAATTGAACTCGTATCGCCGTGTCCATATCCTGTGACGATAACCACGGGCACCTCGTACAGTTGAAGTTGGTGCTCTTAGAACGGTCCCAAGGGCTTGTAGAAAAGACTAAGGAAATGGAAATGAAGGAAGAATTGAGACCATCCAAATTACAGCATTGTTAATATTGGCTAGAATACTGAGAAGAGTCCTGGAGATCTTAGGAAACTTGTTGTCACTCAGAATCCAGTGAAATAACAACATTTAGCACCAGTGGGAAAAAAAGCTTAAGGAGAATAAAAAAGCTGACACTATCAAATAAGGGGATGAAAGAAAAAATAAGAAAGAATATTTCAGAAGAACTAGAAAGTTACTCGAGATAAAACTGTTTAGCAGAAACCTTATCAAAGAAATAAATACCTGGGTGGTCACCCTCGTAAGATATTCGGGATTATTTTTAAAGCAGACCAGAGAAGAACTTAAACAAATCGATCAGAAAACAAGAACACTAATGATCATGCATAAGGCATTACGCCGTAGAGATGATGTTGACAGATAATATGTGCAAAGAAAAGAAAGAAGAAGCGGACTTGCCAACATGGAAGACAGTGTTGACACGTAAATACAACAACTTGAAGACTACATACGAAAGCGTGGAGGAATACTGATTACAGCCTCCAGTAATAATACTGACGACACGAGGATCAATTGAACAATAACCAGAAAACAAAATTGGGAAGAAAAACAACTATATAGACGGTTTAAGCAATATTTCAAACGAGAGAACATGGATGTGGCTAAAAAAGGGAAACCTTGAGAGATCAACGGAATCTCTCCTAATGGCAGCACAAAACAACGCTATCAGGACCAATTATATCAAAGCAAGAATTGATAAGATGTCACAAAAGAGCAAATGTAGTTTATGTGGTGATAGAGAGGAAACTATCAACCCCATAATAAGCGAAAAAAGCAAATTAGCCAAGAAAGAGTATAAGACTAGGCACGACTGAGTGGGTAAATTGATCCTCTGGGAATTGTGCAAAAATTGACCATACGAACAAGTGGTTTGTGGACAACCCAACATCGGTTCTGGAAAATGACACACACGGACTCCTCAAGGATTTTGATATCCACATGGATCCCTTAATCTCGGCCACATGACTAGATTTTATAATAATCAACAAAAAGAAAAACTTGCAAAATTGTGGACTTTGCTATCCCAGCTGACCACAGAGCAGAATTAAAAGAGAGTGAAAAGAAGAATAAATAACCCGACCCTGCTAGAGAACTGAAAAAACTGGGGAACATGAAAGTGGCTTTTATTGCAATTATAAAGAGTATAAGTCTAGACACGACTGGGTGGGTTAAGTGATCCCCTGGGAACTGTGCAAAAAATGACCATACGAACAAATGATATATGCACAGCTCAGCATCTATCCTCAAGAATGAGACACACAAACTCCAACAGGATTTTGATTTACAAACAGATCACCTAATCTCAGCCAGACGACCAGACCAAATAATAATTAACAAAAAAAAAAAAAAAAGCAGAGAGAACTTGCAAACTTGCGGACTTTGCTGTCTCGGCTGATCACTGAGTAAAATTCTAAGAAAGTGGAAAGAAGAATAAATACCTGGACTTTGCTAGAAAATTGAAAATAACTGGGGAACATGAAAGTGACATTTATACCAATTGCAAATGGTATTCTTAGTACAGTCACCGAAGGATTATCAAAGGGAGTGGAAGATTTGGAATTAAGAGGAAACTGCTGCATTATTAAGATCGGCCAGAATACTGAGAAGAGTTCTGGAGACATGAGGAGACTTTCACACAGTGAAAGACCATCTGCTAACACTGATGTGAAAATCTTCCAAGGAGTAAACAATAATAATAATAAGAAGAAGAATAATACACCCGAGAGATGACACAGAGAGGCTCAATAAATCAAGAAGAGATGGAAGAAGAGGATCCCTCAGCATAAAGGATGGCGTAGATAAAATTATTCAAAAACTCAAGCAATACACGAAAAAGAGCTAAAAAACCACTAATTACTGCAGCCACTACCAGCAATGTCAACATAATGACAAAAGGAAAAAAAAAAGAAATAACCAAAAAAATAAAAAAATAAAACAAAAAAGTTTTTAAAAAAGAATAGGAAAAAAAAAACAATACAATGGATATTACAATATAGAAAATGAGAATATTATTATAGATAACGTACATCCAAATAAGTGATCCACTGGGAATAAAATTGAATTTTCTTCAAGATTTATTAAATTTATCCGTCTGTATATCTATCTCAATACACACATATACAAACATGTGCACCCACGAACGTACACACATACACAGACACATACATATGTATGTATTATCGCTAACATGTATTCAAACAATGGTATCTAAAACTGAATATTCTTCAAGATAAATGTAGTTACAAAGACGCTCGTGTGTAATGGTTAACGTGCAAGGAAATGAACACAGTAAACATAGTTCTAATCCTGCTCGAAATTGTTTGTATTTTACATTGCGCTTATAACCCCAGAAAAGGAATGCATCCAACAACTCTCCCTCCGTTTAGCGTCTCGGGTTAAATTATAGCAGGGACCGGATTTTTTTAAAACCTAGATATGTCAACTAGCTCCGAAGAAGGACAAACTCTCAATTCAAACCTGTTAAATTTCACTTAAAACAGACAAGTCGGCTGGGACTGTAGAATACACTGACAGCATATTTGCGGAAGTGTAAGAACCATAGAAAAGAGGATCCTGGATATGAAATTAAACAATTTAATGGTGAGGCTTTAATAATGCTGAAGCTCTTGGGAATGCAGAGTACTCCTTCATTGCCATTGCTCACAGGTTCACTCTGGTCCAGAGGGGTAGCACCTGACAGGATCCTATCTATGGGTCAAATAGAATTGTTTGACATTGAAATTTAGTGCAATCAAATGATTTGAACCTAAATTACATTGTTTGAAAATAATCTGTTTGATCATTTAACTGAGTGTATCTACAAAA
>OY757911.1:44393845-44428845 GCA_963585895.1 Sepioteuthis lessoniana
AGAAGATGATGAAATGATGATTAATATTGTGAGGAATGCAAACAGCTTCGTCCAGGGTTAGAACTTCAATCACCGTATCCATTTACAGTGACAGTAATCATTATACCTCAATGTCAGTTTTTCGGATATATATATATATATATATATATATATATATATATTATTGATTAAACAGTCCTCAGCATCCTTGATAGAGCGTATATATCTAAATTCGAGTCATGAAGCCATAAAAACAAAGGTTCTTGGTAATTATATATATATATATATATAACCTCAGCAACCTACGGCCATAAACACACCACATATACATAGAGGTTTATAATATACATACAAAGTTGAATTATAAGAATACTATATCTATGATTATACAGAATAATTCCGTGCCTATATCTTTTACCGTAAAAATCAGAATTCCAAGCAAAGTTGTTCGATAACAACTGAAAAACATCAGTTTATAGCAGGTGGTTAGATTTAATAATTTTAGATGTAATATATCTATAAAATTTTTCTCTGGGAATAGATGATGTTCTATCAGAAATGGATCATACGTTCTCATATATGTATTCGTAAACACACACACACACACACACATATATATATATATATAAACCCCTCCAAAATTTTAGATATCCTCACGACAAATATAAGTAATATTTTAATATATATATATATATATATATATATATATATATATATATATATATATATATCTTTTATCAGGGAAAATTCATTTAACCAATAAAATTACCGTCAGACTGTATGTTGGCTTCAGTACAGCAATTTAAGTATTGGTGCTCATCAATAATACTATCATCGCAAAGTCAGCCTTCGAAAAAATCGCTGGCATTTTGCAGTTTACTTTGTATCCTTGAAGACCAACAAAATTAAGTCCTCTAAGAGATTCAAATTAGTTCATCTCATATGTCAGATGCGGGTAATATGGTCCTGAGAAATTCTCAGCTAGCTATTCCTATTTATCAAAGGTCATTTGAGAAATAGTAGAGTTCAGCGGAAATGTGTTAGTCATCCGCACATCTTATAGTGGTCGCAGCAAATTTGAGCAGCTCGGTGTTGGTTCTGATCAAGTTAGGTTTTATTGTTAATATTGTCCCGGACATGCTGGATGAACTTGATTGTCCATTTGACGTTTGCTAACATGTTTCATTCCGTTGGCCACGCATAACACGTGCCCATGAAAACCATATCGACCCTCGTGGGTAATGTTATACTAAAGCTATTCTTGTTGAAGGATAGTATTGGTACTATTTAACATAAAGATGGCGGGATAAGGGTGTTCATTATTTTCTAAAGAGTATTTGTCCGAAAGTGAACGTTATAGCGTGATTTGAACTCACTCACTATGCCGTCCAACACTTTAGCCACAACACCACGGGGAATCACTTCCATTATTTACGGGTGACAATTTACATGATCCATTGTATGGATTGGGATATCCAATATGCTTTTCAGAAAAATTAATTCCTATTTTTTCACAATAAAATATGATACTTCCCGACGAAATATGGAAGAAATCTGTGTAAAGACAACAATCTGATTGCCTAGTCGACTGGGGCTGTAGAATACACCGACTGCTCCTCTGCAGAGGGATAAGACCCCACCAACGAGTGTCATGGATATGGCTCTGAACAATCTGATGGTGAGATACCAGTAATGCTGGAGCTTTGGGGGAATGCAGAGTACCCCTTCATTGCCATCACTCCCAGGTCCACTCTGGTCCAGAGTGGTAGCACCTGATAGGGGTTAATATATGGGTTTAATAGAACTGAACTGCTAAACTGAATTGTTTAAAATTGAACTGCTTTGACATTCAACTGTGTGTAAGCAAAATCTATGCTTATACTTAACTGAATTTGTTGAATTTGAACTGTCTGACTAAACTGAATAACTTGAAGTAGAAATATTTTTGACAATTAAACTGTACTCATGCTAAACTGAATTATTTGAAATAGAACTGATTATTTGTATAAAAGTGGATAACCACCCAAAATTGAAATGCCATAAAACCCAAACAACTCCCACAGTAGTCAGAAGACAGCTGGGCATTCAGCTGCAGCTAATTAGTCAAAAGAGAAAATGGACACATAACGTGTTTCGATATATATTGCTCGCAGCAATTTTTTTTTGTTTTTGCTTCTTACGAGTTTGTTACTTATCATTTTGATTATTGAATTATGACAAGAGAAAGCCCATGTGGCGCTATGAATAACGTTCTGGACGGTGGGATCGTTTTCTTTGGTTTGGTTTGATTGCTTGCAAACCATCATGTTTTATGAAATGCCAAAGTCATTCATTTAGAAGAGCAGCAGTGATAAAATTTAATCCATAGCTGCGATTATAAATAGGTTCATATCTTTCCGACAGGTATTAGTTCGAAAGTGAACATAACAGCGTGACTGGGGTTTGAACTCGCGTACTCCAAGGCCGCAGTCCAGCACTTTAACCATGATTACTCCAGTGACAGCGTTGTGAGTTTCAACTAAAGTCGTGCTATTACGTTCAGTTTCATACTAATACACTTCAAAAAAAGTATGAGCTTACTTATTTCTTCAGCAGTGGATTACATCGTGCTTCTACTATCTACAAGGGTAGCTTTAGCATTAAATAAGCCAAGAAGTTTGATATGCCATTCAACAAAGAAATCGAAAACGAATGATGATATTAACCCAACGTTATACACAGAGACATCTTAAAAAGCTCCTGAAAAAAAACTGACTTGAATAATTTCATAGCCAGTTACTGAGATAAAAATGTTACATTTTAAGCGCATAGTGCATTTAATTATTTTTTTGTTAAATTATTTGATTGAGGAACAAGCATTGATGATACTTTCTTATACCACTCTTAAATCTTTAAGCCCTGAGGACCTGAATCTAAATTTATGACAATTAAAGTACACTGTATCCGCACTGGTAAACCGGTGTTACGGTCCGAGGAAAAAAAATGTTGTACCAGTATGCCGGTGTAACGGGTTGAATTGGTCAATCTTAATTATTAGTAAAATCAATTTTTGGTATGCTGGAAAGATTCAGGCATTTCCTTCTTAGTTAAATAAAAAAAAATCGGTTTTGAATTCCAACATTTATTTAATTACATTAGATTTTTCGAAAATATTTCTTTGGCAGCCTTCTCAATTCGTATCAAATGGTGATGAGATGCATGATGCTCACCAATTTGATTTCAGTACCTTGCTCGTAAAGAAATATTTCAGTGATTCAATCTATATGAACAGTAGGATTATTCCCTTAAAAGTTAAACTGTTAGAGCGATAGAAGGTTTTCAATGATTACAGGAACATTTCTTAATATATTCTCGTCGCTTGGCTCATTTAACCGCTTGTTAACTTAGTGTACTGCCCCCGTATTCTATTGCGCATAGGGGAAGCGACAAATTCTGGAGAATCCGGAGTCAAATTCTTATCATTTAAAAAAGCTTCGATTTGGTTTCTTTTCCTAATAACATATCGTCCTTTGTTGGTAATAAATACCAAAGCCTTTTTTGTAGAAGAATAATCGGGGTACTCTTTATCCTATACCTTGGGAAATAAGATCGTTTATGTTATTCTGAAATTGATTGTAATATGCGCGGTCGGAGATCGAACCCGCCTCAATATATATATATATATATATATATATATATATATATATATATATATATATATGATCTGGCATTTAATAACCTACTTGTGTTGATTTGACATAAAATACAACCAACCAACTAACCAGCCAACCAGCCAACCAAGAGGACTTATGAATTGTTCATCTGATACTCTCTTCATGAACTTTAACACCTGGTGCGACTCAGATTTTTTCTGTAGTGCTTAAGAAAATGACCTTTAATCCCAATCGAACATCTATCTTGTGTCGAGAACGTTTGTACTTGGCTTCATTGATATCAAATAAGATGAATTCATAACTACCTATCTCCTTTTAATTCACTCTGCTATTGCATATATTGTTGTCTTGATTCAAATTAACATTAATCCCATCACTTTATATATATATATATATAGAGAGAGAGAGAGTCTTAATCATAAAGGGGTGTCCTCAGGGTGTAATGGTTAAAGCGATGGACTGCGAAATCGTAGTACGCGAGTTCGTACTCTAGTCGCGCTATTACGTTCACTTTCGGGCAAATACCCTTGGGAAATGTATGAACCCACTTATCCTCCCAGCTATGGGTTAAATAGTACCACTACTGTTCTTCTAGGAGAATGGCTTTGGCATTAAATAACCTAAAAAGAGTTGATATGCCATTAAACAAAGAAACCAACCAACCTTAATCATAAAATTTGGTGGATATCTAAAATCTTTTCATGTGGATTTAAATTGGTTGACTGGATGCCATATCAACCCAGGTGAGTTATTCAATGCCAACTCCTGCGTTTAAACATATGGTTCGTAATATTTCGTAGGCAACTTTGTTGTGAGACAAATTGTTAAAGCTTCTGTGTTTAAATATTGCCACGTAAGACTAATAATTCTATTTAACTGTACCATAACGGTACCAAATACACACTTGTCCCACCACTTGCAGACGGGTTCATGCGTGCATCACTACGTATTAAGTGGTAGTCAGACCCTATTGTAACCTCACGATTAGAAAAGTTGACGAACACCCAAAACTCTTTCTTTGTTCACTATCACAAAAAATTATTCTCTATCGCATTTTTGAATAATTCGTCGGGAGAAAGAAAGAGCGTATGAAAGCTGATTCGACCGTCTTAGCACGACAAAGTGAAACATGTCATGAGGAGAGAAAGAGTGGGAAGACACAGACCTTAAATTTTATTGCTGGTTTTTCTGATGTAGTTGTCCGTTGGATTCGTCTTCATCACTGCCGGTCTGGTGTTATACTTCTTTTCAGAGCATGACCCAAAATGTTGTCCATTATTTTCGTCTTTTTTTAGATTTCTGGTGTTCAACTCACGATTTATCTCACTGTGTTTCTCAGCCAAGTCTATTTAAAATCCCAGTCATCCGAGAAGGACATAACTGTTACCGGTGGTTCCATACCTGCGCAGAAGCTTTACTCCACTGTTTTTTCTAGTCATTTTTAATTACCGTAGTCATTCGCTCGAGACTGGTTGACCTAAAACGAGTGCTTTGACCTGACTCACTTAAAACTGTAGCCCGTTTCGTAGACTCTCTGTCTGCTTTTCCTTCTTATTTTTCTTCTCTCTCTCTCTCTCTTTCCCTAGAAATTATCTTCATAAATTGGACCTGCCATATCACGTTACTAACATTAATGTTTTCTTTGCATACAGTTAAGTGGTTAAAAATATTGCAATCTAACACGAATAATTCTATTCAATATCAATTATTTGTTTACAGACAGTGATGTGGTTACAAGTATTGATATTTAACAGAAATAATTCTATTAGACATCCCTCATTCGTTTGCACACAGTAAAATGATTTAAAGCATAGCTATGTATCACTCACAATTCAATTAAACATCAGTCATTTGCTTACATACATTTAAATGATCAAACAGTTCTATTTCTAATAATTAAATTCAGCTTTGTTTTGCACTTAATCTAAATGTCAAACAAATCCAGTTGACCCATAGATGGGACCCTCTCAGGTGCAAACTTGGAGCGAAGGTAAATTTCAGGACTTGAGCCTCACCATCAGATCGATTAAAATTATATCAAAGACACTATTTTAAGGGGCCTTAATCCTCTGTAGGGTTGCAGTCGGTGTATTCTTCTGCCGCATCCGACCGGGCTTTCACTTTCTCATTAGTACACATACATATTTGTGTGTGTGTGTGCATGTATATATATATATATATATATATATATATATATATATGTGTGTGTGTGTGTGTGTGTGTGTGTGTGTGTGTGTGTGTGTGCATATAAAACTTGCATATAGAATTTTAAATGGTAGCATTTTTATCATTTAGGAACGTAGAATAATATACAAATGTACAGACATATATGTTCACACACACACAAATATATATATATATATATATATATATATATATATATATATATATATATATATATATATATATATATATATATATATATATATATATGCTAAATGTACCTGTTTTGCTTCTGAACATAATACGACCGCTAGAAATGATAGATATATATGCTCTCAGACAGACAGTCTGATATATCAATAGATCGATAATAAGAAAGAAAAGTGTATATAATAAATGAAAGGTCTTATTTTATTAACATAATGCCATTCAAAAATGTTTATTGCAAAAGGAGGTGACTAATTCCCTGGGCGCAGTATCTTTATTAATATGAAAAATATATTAGCGTCGTCTGCGTAGATAACATCTATAAATCTCAAATGTATTGTAAGCTGCCGATTGTCAACAGACTGAATTGAGGAAGCGTATGGGGAGGAGAAAAATGTGTCAGGAGGAGAGCGAAAAAGAAAAAGAAAAGAAAGGAAATGAACAGAAAAAAATGTGAGAGGGGAAAAGAGGGAAAGGTGAGGGAAAGCTGATTGAAAAAAAAAAACTGATTTAAGTAAATAAGTTGTAGGGAATGAGAAACACTTCAGTGTTTTAGTACAAAAATAGTAAAGTTAACTTTAACTTGACACTCGCCTATCTTTCTTTTTTTGTTATTACTTATTAAAATCTTTTTTATTTTACCTTTCTAGCGTAAAAAATATCATCTACATCATTCGTTTGGGGACATTTTCTATTTTGCTATAATTTTAATGGGATTATTTGCTTTTACAGAACTTAAAACTATCCGCCTGTATTAAAACAAGTAAATCACAGTTGTAAGATATTAATGATCTTAACAATTTCAGAGAAGAAATAAGCAAGAATTAATATATATATATATATATATATATATATATATATATATATATATATATATATATATATATATATATAAATGACTTAATTACTTTCCAAGGAAAGATCAGATAGACTTGGGCTTTGATTTTGAAAGTATAATAAAAATAATAATAAAGATAATAATATGCATCAATAAGTGTGGTGTCCATAGATGGGGAAAACAGCCAAAGTTTAAAAATTTATGATTAAATTTCCTTTTTTTTCATAACCCGCTTATGAGGTCTCTTACTTTAAGAGTACTTGGTCATATCTGTGACAGGCGTGCACATTTTAAACGATACCATAGGTTTGGTATAGCCACGATATATTACCCCACTGAAAAATATCAAACCGTAGCATAACACAGCGTGGGACACCGAAAACAGCTCTGGGTGTTAGGATCGACACGTACTTTCTTGATTGCCAACACAGCGGATCGATTCGTTATCTTGTGAATGTTGGCAGTTCATTTTCAGATACACAAACGACGACCTAAGCAAACATACAGACCAGAGACGCCACAACAAAACATGGACTATTGAAAACAAAAAAAAAACCCTTTCCCTCCACCGTTATTTTAGGAGCTACCCGACTTAAAGAGGGTATAGGTAAAGGATGATACATATCTGGGAATGATGTGCTAGGTATCAAAGCAAGTCAGACTCACTGACCAAGTTAGGACGATAATAAAGAAAGGTTGGCTTTCTGACCTTGAAATATTTGAAATACGCCAGAAAATAAACAGGGAATCAAAACAACAAGACACAAATACAATAACTGACAAACCAAAGTCTGAAAAAAAAAGCGCTCTCTGACCGAAATGAACTACAAAGCAAAGTAATAACATTCGAAAGAACAGATACCCAAACCGTCACAGAACCAATACAAGAGAAAGAAGAAATTAATAAAAAAAGGTTAGAGGGAATTACGTCTGAAAAGAAGACTTCATTACCTTTGTTAAGAAACCAAGACTGGAGGATAGTCGAGGCAGAAACTGAAAACAAAAATTAAAGAATTATTAACACATAGCTCAAGAAAAAACTTCACACAATGATGTTAACTAGTTTACATGGGAGCAATATTCATCATGAAAACATTATGGCTCCGCAAAAAACAGAGACAGAAACTCCACTCTGGTTGAGTAGTTCGACTGGAAACGAGATTAAAAAAAATCTACTACGAGCTAAAATAACGAAACGAAGGAAAAACACTGGAACATTTTGGGATAAAAAGGATTGAGCAACATAAGTAGGACACACAATACAATTTGAGGAAATATACCAGAAAATACTAGTGAAAGAAGGAAGACTAAAAAGATATCGAGACAGGGTAAAGCAATACACACAAAACGGGGCATTTCAAAACAATTAAAAAATTTACCAGCCAGCAGCGGGGGATTGCACCAAAACATACCAACAATCGGATATCAAGGAAACAAAAGAATTTTGGAGAAAACTTTGGTAACTAAAAGAACGTCACAGAAAAGCCGAATGGATGAGAAATATGGGGAAAAGAATTAGAAGGAATCAAAGAAGAACCGAAGGTGAAAATACGCATCGATTCACTCATAGGAACACTCAAAAATGTGCCAAATTGAAAAAAAACCATGCCATGATGGCAAACAAGGATTCTGGTTTGAAAAATTCACTTACATCCGTGAAAGACTAGCTATCGAAGTCAATATATGCTTAGAAAAAGTAGATATACCCAAATGAATGACCAAACGAAAAACCATCCTGATACATATAGATCCCCACCCACAAGCGAACCACGACAAACTACTACACATCCATAACTTGCCTGTCAATGGTGTAGAAAATAATAATAATAATAATAATAATCATGTCGTGCCGCTAGCTTGGATATCCCTGATCCTCTCTCGCCACTTTTCCGTATCACCTCTGGAAGATCTTCTGGGCTACATCCCGATTCCTCACATAGTTGCTGTATGTATGTTCTAGCTGGTCGTCCTGCTTTAGCTCGTCCATATGTGGGAGTCCATAGGAGTACATCACTTATCAGCTCGTCCCTGCTCCTCCAGCAGTGTCCTGCGTGGCTGGTTCGTCTAACTTGGATTTTAATAAACCGTGGATTATTCACTGAGGAACAGAAGATATGCCGCAAGAAGTCCAGAGGCACAGGTGAGCTACTCTTAAGTAATCAACACATCCTCAACGAGAGCATGCGACCAAGAAATCTAGCTGGGGCATGGATTGATTACAAAAATACATATGGTATTATCCTTCTTAGCTGGATTATAAATTGTCTCCAAATGTCCAAGATACGCCTCGAAGTCATAAAGTTTATCGTGAAAACCAACGAAAACTGTCAATTCATGACAGCAGGAGGGAAAATCTTAGCTGAACACATATCAAGAGAACTATATTCCTGAGAGGTGGTGCACTATCACTATCACTATTGGCAATATCGATGATGCCACTCAACCACATAGTCAGGAAATGTAAGTAAAAGTAAAGTCGGCGACAATAGGCGAAGGCGACCAGAAGGCTCCTTTTTCAATAGCTACTACACCAAGGTGTAGAGGAAGGCGCTGCTTCTTTCCCTGGATTGCTCCACTTTAACCTTGATACATAGCTTATATTGCTGAGAGTTAAGCAAGGAGGTATCAAGTACCATTTTAAAAGTCTTTGGTATGACTCGACCTGGGATTGAACCCAGGCCTTCCGGACAATTGGCGAACACACGTAATGTATCTGGACGACTTCAAATCGTTTACCAAAAAACAAAAAAAGAAGTGGAAACCTTAATATTGGCAGTGAGAATTTACAGTCAGGATATAGGGATGGAATTTAGCATTATAAAATGCTAGTAAAGAAAAGTGGGAAATGTCACATGACGGAAAAAATGGAACTATCAAATTAAGAAATAATAGAACGATCGGTGGAAAGAAAACTTACAAATACTTCGAAATAATGGAAACAAACAAGTGGAGATAAAAGAAAAGATGAAAAAAAGAGTATCTAAGGAAAACAAGAAAGCTACTCGATACCAAACTATATAGCAGGAACCTTATAAAAGGGATGAATACCTGGGCTGTTCCACTAATAAGATGATCGGGACTATTCTTGAAGTGGACAAGAGAAGAACTTAAGAAAAGGACTAGAGAATAAGAAAATTAATGTTAAAGCATAAGGCCTTACATCCCAGAGATGATGGTGAAGGACTTTATGTATCAAGAAAAGAAGGTGGAAGAGGAG
Source organism: Sepioteuthis lessoniana (assembly GCA_963585895.1). Classification (NCBI taxonomy): domain Eukaryota; kingdom Metazoa; phylum Mollusca; class Cephalopoda; order Myopsida; family Loliginidae; genus Sepioteuthis; species Sepioteuthis lessoniana. The sequence continues at coordinate 44,403,903 of OY757911.1, forward strand.
TTGCTAACGTTGAAGATAGTGTTGATGCTTCGATAAATCGACTTGAAGACTACAGAGAAAAGTGTGAATGAAGACTGATTACAGCCACTAGAAACAATACTGACAACGCAAAGACCAACGGTAAGACAATAACTAGAAAAATGGGATAGACATTTTAACTGACAGACAAGTGACATCTCACACAAGAAAACTTAGCTTCACGTGGGTGAAAAAGGGAAACCTTAAGAGAGAAATTGAATTTCTCCTAATAGCAACTAAAAACAGCGCCATAAGGACCAATTATATCAAAGCAAGAATAGATAAGACACAACGAAGTAGCAAATGTAGGTTTTGCAGTGATAGAGACAAAACGATTAATCACATAAGCGAATGTAGCAAATTAGCACAGATAGAGTATAAGACTAGACACGACGTTCTGGGGATGGTGGACTGCTGGGAATTGTGCCAGAAATTGAAATTAGACCATACGAACAAATGGTATATGTACAACCCGAAATCTGTCCCAAAGAATGTGATGCACAAAATCCTCTGGGATTTTGAGATACAAACGGTTCACCTAAATCTTGGCCAGATGATCAGTGCAAGTTAAAAAGAAAAAAAGAAAAAAGAACACGCAGAATTGTCGATTTTGCTGTACTTTCTGACCACAAAATAAAACTGAAATAAAGTGAGAATCAAGATAAGTACTTTGACCTGGCTTGGGATTTAAAAAAACCCGGAACATGAAGGTAACGGTGACGGTGGTACCCATTGTATTTGGAGCTCTTGGTACAATTACAAAATGGTTGGTAAAGGGAATGGAGGACTTGAAAATCGGAGGACAAGTTGGGACCATTCAAATTACAGCATTGATAAGATCGCATAGAATATTAAGAAAAGTCATGGATACTTGAGGAGACTTGTCACTCAGACGCAAGTGGAAAACCATCAGCTAACGCTGGTGTGAAAAATTCTCGAAAGAGAAAAAAAGTCATCGGCTAACGCTGCAAATGAATTACAAGAGTGGTTAAGCAAAGGTAATCTACTGGGTATTCTTCTAGAGATTAACATCCTCCCATGCAAAAAAAAAAAAATTGTATATGCATAAACTAAAATTCGTCCAAGATAGTGATACGCGCAAAATTGAAATACAAACGGGTCACAAAATACCAACCAAAGCTCAGGATCTTGTATTAATTAACAATAGCAAAAAGTACATGGTCAGCTTGTGAATTTTGCTGTTGCAGCAGACCATCAAGTGAAAATGAAACAAAGCAAAGAAAAAAAATAGACAGATGCATGGGTCTTGCCAGAGAGCTGAAAAATCTGAAGAAAGTGAAGGGGACGCTGATAACAATTCTTGGTTATACGAAGAAAGACCCCCATGCCACCAAGCTTCGGAATTAATATCTGATGAACTGGAGATCAGAGGGAGATTCCAGACCATCGAGATCTCAGTACTATTAAAATTTGTACTAATGTCTTGTAGACCTCTTAACACTTGCAGTCATTCAGACTTCAGTGTGAAATCACCACGTAAAACTGGCGTCAAAAACACATGAAGCGTATTAATAATAGAAAAGTGTGCCATGCTGATAATGAAAAGTGGAAAAAAAGAATAAAAAGAAGGAACAGAACTACCAAATCAAGAAAAAAATCAGAACACTTGGAGAAAAGAAAGATTATAACTACTTGAGAATATTGGAAGTGAACATCATCAAACAAGCTCAGACGAGAGGAAAAAAATAGAAAAGAGTAACTCGGACGAAGGGGAAAACTTAGCAAAACCAAACTCTGCAGCAGAAATCTCATCAAAGGGATAAACACTGGACAGTCTCCACTGTAAGTTGCTCGGAACCATTTCTAAAATGAACAAAGGAAGGAACACAGACAAAAGGACCTGAGAACAAGAAAGATAATGACGATGCATAAGACCTTACATCCAAGGGATGACATTGACTGGCTATACGTGGCTAGAAAAAGAAAGAGAAAGGGGACACGCCAGTATTAATGATAACGTGGGAGCATCAATACAAGGACTCGATAAGAATACTAAATGTGCAAAGAAATACTAATCACAACGGCCAGTAGTGGCACTGAAAACAACATGGCATCAACAACTTGGAAACAGAAATGGAAAGAAATATAATTGTTTCAAGCGACAAACTGGCTAAGTCAGATTGAAGAAAAACTAAATATAACAATAAAAGGTAAACCTTAAGAAGGAAACCGAATCTCTTCCAATAACAGCAAAAAACAACGCCATATGTACGAATTAGATTACGGTGAACATAGATAATTTGAAACAGAATAGCAAGTGTACGTTTTATGGTGACAAAGCTAAGCTATTAATCCCACAATAAGCAAACTAAGAATGAAGACGTATAAGACTATACACGACTGGGTGAGGAAAATGATCAACTTGAAATTGTGCAAGAAACTGAAATTTGACCAAATTACCAAATGGTATATGAACTAACCAGAATCTCTCTAAGAAATTGAGATGCATAAATTTCTCTGTGACGTCGTTATACCAAGAGATCACCCAATTACAGACAGAAGACCTGAACAAGTCATAATTTAAAAAAGAAAAAGAGAACCTGCCATATCGTAGATTTTGCTGTCCCAGTTAACACAGAGTGAAAAACATAGAAAGTAAAATGAGAGACAAGTACTTAGACTCCACCAGAGAAATACGAAAGTTGTTGAATATGGGAATGACGGTGTTATCAATTACAATTGACACCCTTGGAACGGTCCCCAAAGCAAATGAAAAGGGATTAGAATGAATGGATAACCGAGGAAGTTTTGAGACCATCCAGATTACCACATTGTTGAGATCGGCCAAAGTACCGAGAAGAGTCCTGGAGAGCTGAGTAGACTTACTGTCACTCAGAAACAAATGAAAGATCATCAGCTGTCTCTGATGTGAATAATTCTTAATGGGAATAAAAATAATTATAGTAATAATATTGCAGATAAAGATTATGTTGTGACAGTGACGAAATGATCAATCACATAATATAGTGAATACAGTTAATTAGAGCAAAGAGAGAATAAGACTAGACACGACTGGGTGGAGAAGGAGATCCACTTGGAATTGTGCAAGAAATTTCAATTTGAACATACGAACAAATGGTATAGCCACAATCCACAAGACCTCCTAGAAAATGAGACGCACAAAATTCTTTGGAATTTTGAGACACAAATGGATCATCATATCTTGGCCAAACGACGAGACGTAGTTACAGTAAAAAAAGAAAAGAAAAAAAAAAAAAGAAAAAGAAACTGCCGAATAGTGGACTTGGTCGTTCCGGTTGGCCACAGGGTAACACTGAAAGAAAGCGAAAGTAAAGATAGGTACCTAAACCTTGCTAGAGTACTGAAAAATTATGGAACATGAAAGTGACAGTGATACCAATTGTAATTGGTTGGCTCGGCACAGTAACCAAAGTATTAGTACAGGGATTGGAAGAATTGGAAATAGGAGAACGAGTGGAGACCATCCTAACTAAAGCATTCTTGATATCGGCCAGAATACTAAGAAGAGTCCTGGAGACTTAAGGAGATTTCCTATCACTCAAACGCCAGTGGAAAACCATCTGTAAATGCTGATGTGAATAGCTCTCCATGAATGAAAAATGATATTAATAGAATAATAGGCAACGATAAGATGTATGGATTCTGGTTTTTAAAATTCTCATCCACGCATGACGGCAGTTAAGTAAATCCTTAAAAAGAAAATGAATGACGAAGACTAAAACTCTGCTGATTCATAAAGACTTTCCCCACCAGGTAAATAGATAAATAAATAAACATTTAAAAAAACTAGAGACCGATAGCGTGTTTTATTATGACGTTGAAGAACTAAACTGTATAGATAAGAGAAGTGATATATTACTCACTTGAATGCCGCTGTCACCGAAAGGACAGTAATGATGTTGCAAAGGAATAAAAAGAAACAGATGCCCAACTATTTATAGACCAGCAAGTCTTCAAAAAGAAAAATAAGATGGACAAAGGATGCTATGTCGTGGATAGACTACAACGAACCCGATAATATGATCATGCAAATTTGGAAAAAAGAATGTTAGAAAATGTTCAAAATATCAGAAAAATCATAAACTTAAACACGAAAGCTAGGGAAAACAAGAAAATAGAATTTGTGGCAAGAAGAAAACCCGTAGAGAAGTTAAAATCCAAAGAGCCACGTACCTGAGAGACTTACTCTCACCCCTACGATTTGATATACCAATAATTTCACTGAATTTAATACTGACAATATTATAAAAGAAGCAACAAATTTATAAAATCAAAGGAAAAGATAAACCATCTGATGTATATTGATGATATTAAGATATTTGCTAGAAATTAAAAAGAATGAGAAACCCTTATTCAAACTATAAAAATATACAGCTAGAATATAGGAACCACATTTGGCATTAAAATGTTGAAAAGAAACAATGGAAGCAATGGAACAGGGTGAAACGATCAAATTGTCGCATAAGAAAATACGTCATGATTCCATTTCCGTTTAATGAAAAACGGTTTTCTTATCATATTGCTGACCATCTACTAGTTGGCCAGTTGTGTACTAATCCCAAGAGAGATAGGAACCTTCTATCATGTCTGAAAGTGACACAATATTCAACGAGCGAGATCGGAGATGCGCCGTTGTACAACTCATGCTCTCTACCGATCCAAGTTATGACAACAGGACCATTGCCAGCACCCTCAAAATTCAAATCTGCATTGCCACGAATAACAGGGACGTGCCCAGGGTGATGAAAACAAAGTTTCCGGCTACGGTTAAGGTCTTTGGAGTGGTTTCAAGTGAGGACCATATCATGTCACCTCACATCTTCGAAGTCGGCTTGAAAGTCAACACCAAAATGTACCTGGATGTGCTGAAGAGTATGGGGATCCCCTGGTGCAATCAAGTGGCTGGTGTCAGACCCTGGGTGTGGCAGCAAGACTCGGCGCCGGCCCACAAGGCCAAAGAGATCCAGGCGTGTCTTCAGAAGGAGTACTACGACTTTGTACCCGTCTCTCACTGGCCCTTCTCCTCCGCCAACCAGAACTCGCTGGACTACTTCGTTTGGTCATACGTCGAAAACATCACCAACATGACTTCTCACAACACCAAAGCCAGCCTGATTGCTGCCGTGCGCCGAGTATTCGCCGAGCTCCCGCCAGTGCTTGTGAAAAAGGCATGCGCCCAGTTCCGGGTCCGTATTGAGGCGATGATTGAGGCTGAAGGCGGTTACATTGAATAGATGTCAGCTCTACTACATAATCAAGTTACCTGAAGTGATTTTTTCAATAAAAGTTTTAAAATAAAGCTGTAGTGTTGTATTCTTTAGGACGACAATTTTATCGTTCCATCACGTAATACCAAACCAGGAAAGCATCAAAACGCTTAGATTATGAGAAAATTATAATATCTCGTGAATATTGGAAGTGGACACCATTAAGAAAACGGAGATGAAAGAAAAAAGTAAGGACAGCAGAAACCTCATCAAAGGAAGAAACACCTAGGCTGTCTCACTTTTAAAATACTCTGGTTCATTTTTAAGACTCGACCAGGGAGGATCTTAGACAAATTAGCAAATATACAAGGAAATTAATAACGATGCGTATAACCTTAAATCGAAAAAATGATATATATATATATAGGCTATATGTATCGAAAAATGAATTAGGAAGTCAACTTGACAACATTAAGAAATACTCTGAGAAAGTATCAATACAAGGATTTGGGGAATACATTGTGAGAGCTAAGAAAAATATTTTAGCTTGTACCAGCTATGAAAACAGAAATAATTTAAGGACAAACATTAAAAAAAACATAAGGGGATGAAAAACAGATATTAATATTTCAAACGACAAAATGAGAATATTGCACACAATATGACCAGGACAAGGCAAAGGAAAAAGGTTTTAGAGAGAAACTGAATCTCTTTTAATAGCAACTAAAAAAAAAGATCATAATGATCAAATATCTCAAATCGAAAACTCATTACACATAACCGAATTGCAATTGTAGGTTATGTAATGAGAAAGATGAAAAGGTTAATTACATATTAAGAGAATACAGCTAACGTGCACAAAAGGAATATTAACTAGGCATGACAGTAAGAGAAAAGTGATCCATTGGGAATTGTGAGAAAGATTAAAATCTTATCAAACTAACAACTGGTATATGCACAAAACATAATCTGTCCAAAGATCACATGCTTAAGATTCTATGTGATTTTGAAATATGAACGGATCACTCAATCCCAACCTGAAGACGAAACCTTGAATAAATAAATAAATAAATAAACAAATAAAAAGAAAACAAGAATACAAACACGTCATTTTGTAGATTTTACTGTTTTAGTGGACTGATGAGTGAAAATGAAAGAAAACCAAAAGATTCACTGATACCTGGATCTGGCCCGAAAGCTGATAAAGCTAATTCAGTTTAGTATATGTACAGATTTTGCCCACATAGTAAAATGTCAACAGAGTACTATATTAAAGAATTCAGTTTAGTGTAAGTACAGTTTCAAAGTCAAAAAGAATTCAATTTGAAACAATTCAGTTTAGCATAAGTACGCAGTTTAAATGTAATTTAATTGTCAAAAACCTTTCCATTTCAAGCCATTCAGTTTAGTCAAACAGTTCTAATTCAAACAGTTCAGTTTAGTATAAGTATGCAGTTATTTCTATTTAACCCATAGATAGGGTCCTATCAGATGCTACCTTTCTGACCCAGAGTGGACCTGGGAGCGATGGCAATAAAGCGGTACACCACAAAGCTCCAGAATCACTAGAACCTCACCATCAGATTCTTTACTGTCATGTCGCTCGTTAGAGGAGGTCTTACTCCTCTGCAGAGATGCTGTCGGTGTATTCTACAGCCCCAGCCGACTGGGCAAGTGGGGAGCTCAGGATGTTCATAAATTTCCCAATGGAATTATTCCGAAAGTGAACGTAATTGTGCAAATGGAGTTCGAACTGGCTTACAACGATGTCACAGTCCAGCTTGTTAACCATTACACGACGGTGGCTCCTCCGAAAAAAACATTACGTAGCTTTCTTATAATAAAATTAAACTTAAATTTAAGTAAACACACAAGTAATTCATGTTTAAGCTGTTTCCTTATATATCAAGAACAAACGGTTATCTAAATATTATATATACATAGGGAAAACACGTACATTGATAAAGAAGATCATTTAGCTTTTTAAACAAAAATAGACATTCAGCCAAAAACAACAAAAAATAGCTTGTAATTTATGTTTTTCTAATCAGTCTTTATAAGCATCAACAAAAAAAAGCACAGATGTATATTAAGAAATAAGATTATGTAGCTTTTTAAAATAAGATAAACTTAGAATTAAAACACACGTGGTCCATGTAATTAAAACTCTAATGGATATCAATAACGAATCATCGTCTAAGCACTCAGTAAAAAGTGCACTGGTACATTAAGAAAGGAAGTTGTTTAACATTTTTAAACGGAATTAAACTTACTATTAATTACTGACACTAATATGTTATGTTTTCTAAGTAGTTATTTTATAAAAACAAATTATCAGAAAACTATTTAAAGGGTGAACTCGTACATTAAATAGAAGACATAGTTACAAACAAGTGTATTAATATCATGGATAATTAAATGACTTACTTGTAACATTTTCAAATAGGTTGACTTGATCTGCCTTTATCTTAATATCAATGTGCTTCTGCTCAATTTGGTTGCATTCGTTGCTAATTTATTTACCATTTTAATTTATTTAATATTCTCTGTTGCCTTGGTTTCAATTGATTCAAATTATTATACAACTGAATATGACGCATCGCTTATTCATTCCAGTTGTTAGGCTGTCAAATTCACTTTTGAGATTTCTTTAAAAAGAAATAGTATCACAATATCTGCAAAGCTTCCAATAGTTTCCTGTTTTTTCTTATTTGTGTCTATTCTTTTAACTTTATCTAAGAAATTTCTAGAATCTATTTAGACTTTTAGAAGAGTTTGATAATTTCCCAGAATGCACTTATTTCGCTTTAGTTTCCTATATTTTTCAGTAAATCAATTCAAATATTTAATATCCAAAGATTTTCGTTTAAATTTGTAATTAATTTCAATATCTGGACCAAGCAGTGCTCACTGAAATTCTATCAAATAAAAAGATACGTTAGTATACTAATTTAGATTTAAGGCACATTTTCCATCTATTAACGAATTGGTATCCAAAATCTTATGAAATTGAAGAAGTAGTTCACTTTCAAAAAATATTGTTGTTATTGAAATATCACGTTATTTTTAAGTCTTTTTTAGAAAATCAAAATTGACATTGCGAAGACGACACGCGAAAAATAGTGTTTCTACGAGTAAGATGAAAAGATGGAAATTGTTTAAAAATGTTTCATTAAGTTACTCTTATATGCATATTAAAAGTTTAAAAACCACGCTGTATATGATCGTATATATTTACGAGCAGGATGCAGCACACCTTCATTTTTAAGCGATGTTTTAGAGATCGGTTGCCAAAACAAGGTAAAATGTTTGGTTTCTTTGATTAATGGCATATCTAACTTCTTTGGTTATTTGATGCCAAAACCAGCCTTGTAGACGGCAAAAAAGGTTGTAGTATTTGACTTATAACTTGAAGAATATAAGGTTTCATAACATTGCCAAGTGTTTTACAGCAAAAGTGAACATAATAGCTAGACTGAAGTTTGAACAATTTCACTGGCAGGGAATTTTGCTTGGAGATAATTTATCTTTTAGGTGAGACAAATTTTCTCCTTTTGTCCTTCAAGGATTTGAATGTATAGTGAATCAATAAAGATCTGAAGTGTTTTTTAATGGCATCTCTCTTAGACATCTTCAATTATGTGACACGGTAAGGAAGACATTCAAGTTGATCAACTTTGATGTGCTTTAGATATTATCGATAATGCGTTAACAACGGACTTACATTTAGACATTTGTAATTTGATTACACCTGGACTTATCTCCACTAATTAGTGCGTGTAGCAAGAAAAAAGAAGAAAAATACTGACTTAGTAATTTACGGCAAATTAAGAGATCCGAAATTCTTCACTGAGTTATTATTTAATAATCATATAAATAAATCATTCCCCTTCCGACGTTTTGCGATCGATTTCTATCTATCTATCTATCTATATATATATGTGTGTGTGTGTGTGTGTGTGTGTGTGTGTGGATAGATATATAGATAGATATTAAATCTAGTTATGTGTCAACTAAAGTCAAGATACTTTTAGCTAAAAAAGTGTTAATACTTTTTTGAATGACAAGTTTAAAATATAAGCCTCAAGATTGTAAATTTTATTTGGTTGTTTGGGTTTATGGCATATCATCCTTTTAGGTTATTTAAAGCCAAATCTATATTTATGTAAATAGTCAGCTCTATTTCAAACAATTCAGTATAGCATGAGTACACAGTTTAATTGTCAAACCAGTTCTAATTCAGCTAATTCAGTTTAGTATAAGTACAGATTTTGTTTATACACAGATAAATGTCGAAATAGTTCTATATCAAACAAATCAATTTAGTGTAAGTACAGTTTCTATGTCAAAAACAGTTCTATTTTAAACGATTCAGTTCAGCATAAGCACGCTGTTTAAATCTAAGTACAGTTTAATAGTCAAAAACATTTCTATTTCAAGCTACTCAGTTCAGTCAAACAGTTCTAATTCAGACAATTCAGTTTAGCATAAGTATGCCGTTTATTTCTATATAACTCATAGATAGGGCCTTATCAGGTGGTACCATTCCGGGCCATTGAGGACCTGGGAGCAATGGGAATGAAGGGGTGCTTCGCATTCCAAAAAAGCTCCAGCATAGTGGAACCTCACCATCAGATTGTTTAGTGTCATATCCAGAATACTCGTTAAGGGGCTCTTACTCCTCTGCAGAGAAGCAGTCGTTGTTTTCTACAGCCGAAGCCTTGTAAATGTTCAATACATGTTATATATATATATATATATATATATATGTATATATATAGCGACGATGAGTAAACATATATAGAAAAAGCTCGATAGCAATTGCATAAGGATGCTACGACCTATATTAAACAAATCCTGGAAGCCAAATCCCACAAAAGAGCAGCTGTACGGCTACCTACAACCCATCTTGAAGATAATCAAAATTAGACGAACAAGACATGTGGGGCACTGCTGCCATGGCGAACTCATTAGCGATATTCTCCTACCGACCCCTACACGCAGAAGGCTAAGTGTAGGACCATCAGCTAGAACTTCTCTACAACAGCTCTGTACGGACACAGGTTGTAGCCTGGAGACCAGCCGGAAGCAATGGATGATAAAATCGGATGGTGAGAGAGATTTTGGGAAATCCGAGCGAGCAGCATGACATGATGATGACGAATTTATGTATATATATATATATATATATATACAATATATATATCAGTGGCGACTCTAGCCTATTTTTGCTACTCGTGCCCCCCCCGCCCTCTGTCAACTTCAGTTCCCAACTCGTGGTCCGTGGACCCAAAGTAAGTCATCATAGTTGCTATTGCGTGATTCTCCATTGTATAGCACACATTGACAAACCTACCTTGCATGGTATTTTTTTGTAAACAATCAAGTTACTATATAATTTGTAGTCTTGTTAATACAGTAGATAAGATTTTCTTTTTCCTTTCAAAAGTATAGAAGAAAAGAGAAGATGTTCATTACTATGACGAGAAAAATATGTTTATTAGAATAAAGAAACTGATGACAATATACACAGACACAGCTACTAGTTTCAATTTTGTTTAAAATAAAGATTATTTGTTGAAAATGTATTCAAATAAACAAGTTTTAGTTACAGAATATAATATATGCAACATTCCTTAAAGAAATGGAGATCTGTTAGTGAAAAAACGAATTAAAACACGCCGTTTAACCAACATTTACCATAGCGATGATGATGACGTCGGCGACTGCTATAATCTGCTACCCCCCTCTCTCTCTCTCTCGGTCCCTCTCCCTCTTTCCAAGGCAGCTGTCAGCAGTCACATAGTGCTCATATTTTTGAGCACGGTGTTTTGAGTTGCTCTTGCTATTGGCTACAGCCAAAAGCGGATTTCTCTATCATTACTGTTATTATAAGGGTCTAGTGCCTGGCACGGATTGCGCGTTCAACATTATAGCCGATTTTATGGGATGTTCTATGAATCTGACGGTAGCTGGACAAAGGCCATCCGTTCAAAACAGCATCGTTGTATTATTCCCAGATATATTTATGAACTTTTGGCTACTTAGTTATCGAAACTTGAATAGATACGTAATTTAATTGAGATCAGACTAAGTATGTTTGCTTGAAATTAATGGATGATTTTTAATCCATTTTGAATAACATTGACTGAGTTATTGGTCGTGCTTGGCACGAGTTGCACTAGTCCCGTCTCCGCCCCTGATATATATATATATATATATATATATATATATATATATATATATATATATATATATATTTCGTGGAACATAATAGATATTTTTTGTCTACGTATTTTTTTGTTGATCCTTTCATAATGCCTTACTGATTTTATAATATTCGGTGAGAATTTGTAACTTTTGTGTGTACATTACTACTTTGTAAGAAGAAGAACGTTTACTTTTAAATTTGTTTCTATAAATAGTGTCAGTAGCTAAAGATATTTAAGAACATTAGCGCTGGTTTGAAACTTAATTAATATATTTAAATGTCTTTAGCTACTGACACTATTTATAGAAACAAATTTAAAAGTAAACGCTACAAACTGTAACGGCACAGACGCTCTTCTTCTTACAATGTAGTAATGTACATAAAAAAAAAAATAAATATATATATATATATATATATATATATATTCAGAGGCTTAGAATTGAGCAAGAATAAACATGTATATACAAAATCTAAATTGATTGATTGATTGATTAATTTAAAGGGTAAGTCAACACATCTCGGATAATCTCATGCTAAAGATTAAGAGAACTGCATTAATTCTACATTTCTTATTTTTGCTTTTGTAGTTGTTTTTGGAGAGTTTACTGGTACACAGTAATATGATATCAAATATTCCTATGTAATACAAATAAATTTCATACATTTATATGGTTTCAAGTATTCTTATCCAATTCTAATAAAGATAGGGTTTCAAGTAAGTAAAAATAATCTTTCATCGGCATCATTAAGGAGTGATAACAGCACGAATCCCTTTGACTTCCTCCCGCTATCCGTCCCCGTCAGCTATCGCACCAGTAACTATTCATAAGACAAATAAAATAGTCATATTCTCGATAAAAGATGATTGCAGACAGCTGTAAAGTTTTAAATATCATCATCATCTTGTCGTGGTATCAGCAGGGATATCCATGACCCTCTCTCGCAATCCCTCCCTGTCGTCCATTGATTCCGACAGGTTTTCAGGACGACATCCCGCATCGGCACAGAGCTGCTGTATGTAGGTTCAAGCTGGACATCCTGCCTTTGCTCGTCCATGTGAAGGGGTCTACAGGAGTACGTCACTTATGAGCTCATCTCTACTTCTCCAGCATAGTCCCACCAGTCTGGTTCGTCTAATTTTGATAGTTTTCGTGAAGAGTGGTAGGTGTCCGTCTAGCTGCTGCTTTGTGGGGTGCTGTCTTCAGGACTTGTTCAATATTGCTCGCAATATTCTTGTGTACACCAGAACGCATAAGACAAATAAACTCGTTCTATTCTCAGTAAAAGATAATTGCAGACAGCTGTAACGTTTCAAATATACCCATATGATATAAACAGATCTATTTAATCCATAGTCAGAACCCTTAAAGATTCCTTCACTCCGAGGTCAGTGCGGATTCCCTGATTTCCAGAACATTAGCCGCAAAATTTAATGCCGTTGAGTCTCATACAGATGACAAGCTTTTCTTTTTTGTCGAATAATATAGAAGCATTAACGGCAGCTTTCACGGCCCATACCTATATCACTTGAGCTATACGTACAAGTTAATTGTCAGTGTACATCTGTCCGCATATGATTGTACGCATCCGTTCGACATTTATGGGTTTCTGTAAGCGTTGCAGCCAAGTGAGAGTGAGTAATTTGTAATAATATACGTATTTGTAGGAAGTCAATGAAGACTCTGACTTTTGCCAAGAGGAAAGATTTACTTTTTGCGCTATCGGAACCTGACCAGAGCGAATTTTGCATGAAAGAATAAAAGACAAAAGAAAAATATCTAATATAATGCAACCGTATATATCGAAACTTTGTTCCTGTTTTGACGGTTATATCGGCTGCAGACATCTGCAGGGATGAAGTACCGGCGTTACAACAAAAAGCACGGTCAAGTGAACAGACTGTCACGAAAAATCCTCAAGCCCTATCAAAATCAATTACAGAAAAATTACGTATTATATATATATATATATATATATATATATATAACCCTCCATATATATATATATATATATATATACTCACACAAAGGAAAACCCGAAGATAGTAGTATCTCTCCGCATATGTGTATAAAATACTTTCATAATTCAATACAGATATAACAAAAGCAAGCACATACACACACACACACACACAGATATACACACACACACAGATATACACACTCCCATATACGTGTGTATATGTGTCGATATAGCTTTTTGTAAAACGCATTTATGCCTTTGGATATATTTTCATCGAAGAAACATATCACTCTCTGTCTCTCTGTCTCTGTCTTTCTCTCTCTCTCTCTCTCACGTACACACAGACACCCCCCCACACGCCCCAACCATATATATATATATATATATATATATACTATATATATTTGGAAGGCACAATTTAATACAGCCAAGAAAGTATACTGATTTTAATGTTGCGTTTAAATCTGTCATCATCTCTGTACAGAAGCATGTCGGTGAGATGGTAAATCTACATATATATATGCATCTCATTGACTGATGCATATATTTCGGTCTAGTGGGTAGAGTGTTCGCCAATGGTCCAGGAGACGAGGGTTCAATCACAGGTCGGGTTATACCAAAGACTTTAAAAATGGAACTTGATACATCCTTGCTTAACACTCAGCATTATAAGGTGCGTATCAAGAGTAAAGTGGAGCAATCCAGGGAATGGAGTAGCGCCCTCCCCAACATCTTGGTGTAGTAGCTGTTGAAAAGGGAGCCTTCTGGTCACCCTCGACGACGGTCTCCAACTTTACTGCTTACTTACATTGCATATATGTTTAATTCATGAAGACATAGATGCCTGAAAAAGAGGTTTTGTAACGATAATTTCTTACATCACGTTCTATTTCTCTGACTACATCTCTCTCTGAATTTGCCTCTGTCTCAATCTATCTATCTATCTATGAGCGTCCTGCGGGTCTAGCCACACTGAAGAGTTCTGATAGAACGAAACAGTCTGTCTGTGGATGACAATATATACGCTCCCCCATGGGGGTTGAGCACTCTGGCGAAGGAATTGTCGGCCGCCCTAGTGTAATGCAAAGCTCTTCGTAAGAATTGAGCACTCTGGTAGCCGATGGGGTATCAAAAAATGTAAACAAAGGCTACTGCTGCTGTTGCTAAAAATAAAATACCTTAAAATTCCCTTAGCCAACGTAGTCCGCTTGTAGCCGTGTGGTCTGAAACCTTAGTCTATTGTAAAGTTAGACGGGTTTCGATCCCGGCTTCGAGCGTCCTGCGGGTCGAGCCACACTGAAGAGTTCTGATAGAACGAAACAGTCTGTCTGTGGATGACAATATATATATATATATATATATATATATATATATATATATATAGGCAGTCTGTGATGGGTGAATTGTCATCTAAATTTAGCAAAAGTAAAAATAAACTGGTATCTTGCTGTATCAGATATATCTACCAAAATGATATGACAATATTTTTGAATACTATTAAATTCTTAAAAGTGTATCGCCATTGACTCCAACCATGGCCTCCAGACAACTTCGGAATCTCCCGCAAGCCTTCCTTGATCTCCTTATTTAAATTTATAAATGCTGCATTTGATGTTGTATCGAGTTTTGTTGATCTCTCGCTCAACTGCGTTCCATGCATGATAAAGAAAGTTTGAAGTTAGAGAGTTAGGCAGCTATATGCAAAGGGTGATGTCGTCGCAAAGATATTTTGACAGGCAATACTGAGTCATATTGCTTAGTAGGTGGCTTGATCAACTAGCAGCTACTCTTTCGATCAAACATTGCCTCTTCCAGGCACTTGTAATCTACTGTGTTGATTTTGAAGTCACGTGGGAAGATACATGCAAGCGTAGCGTTACCATCGTTAATGGACAAGGTATTTGTCTTTTTATTAATATGAATATGAATAAGAATCAGTTTTCAGATTGACACCTACTCAATGTGAAATTTTCCTATCGGAGCAAGTGGCGTGCATGCTAATCAGTATAGTATGCTGTTTTGTAATTTCTTGAGGAGTGATTTGCTTCATCGTTCTACATTTCTTACAGAGTCTCGTTCGCAGTCCCCAAAACAGAATGTAATGTCAAAGTGACAAATATTAACCTGTCCTATTCTATCTATACATAAGTGAATGAAAAATTCGTTTCAAAAATGATTTTCTCAAATTATAAACGTTCTCAAAAACCTAAAATAAAGTTTTTTTTTTGTCTTCTAATGTCGGCTTTATTCCTAAAAATTTACCGCATTGAAAAAATACATTCATGAGATTGACCCAGTCGGCTGGAGCTGCTGAATTCACCGACTGCATCCCTACAAAAGGGAAAAACCTCCCCAAAAAGTGTCTGGTTAAGACACTAAGCAATCTGATGGTGAGGATCCAGTAATGATGCAACGTTGAGGAATGCGGAGTACCCCTTCATTGCTATCGCTCCCAGCTCTTCTCTGATTCGGAGTTATTGCACTGGATAGGGTCCTATCTATGAGCCAAAAAGAACTGTTTGAATGCAAACAAATGACTAATCCGAAATTGAGTGTAAGAAATAGAAATATTTCATCATTTAACAGAGAAAACAAATAACTGACGTTTTATTTAACTGTTGGTGATGCATAGCAATAATTGGAGCCATTTAACTATGACCAATGCTAAACCGAATTCTTCGAAAAAAAAGAAAAACTGCTTGCTCATTTAACTATGTGTAAACAAATAACTGTTGTTTTATTGAAATGTTGGTGATACATAACTATACTTTGAACCATTTAACTTTGACCTATCCTAAACTGAATAGTTTAAAATAGAACTGTTTCATCATTTAACCATGTGTAAATAAATAACTGATTTTAGGGATACATAGCAATATTTGGAACCATTTAACATTGTTGACCTATGCTGAATAGAATTGTTGAAAATAGAACTATTTGATCATCTAATTGTGTGTATGGACAGAATGTGTTTTAAAATCAAGATTTGGTATTAAATAACCAACAATAGTTGATATGCCTTAAAACCAAATCACTCCAAACCAAACCAATGTAACAGTAAAGTAGATGAAGAAGAAATCATGAATAATGAATAATATTCGAACAAATGACACCCCCATATATATATATACATATATATATATATGTGTGTGTGTATATATATATATATATATATATATATATATATATATATATATGTGTGTGTGTGTGTGTTTGTGTGTGTGTGTGTGGTGCGTATGTGTGTGTATAAGGAATGTATAAAAAATCTATCAATACTGGTTGGGTGTCTACTATGTCACAAAAAAAAAAAAAAAAAATGAATAAATAATAAACAGGGTAATGCTCCTATGTGATGTGTCTGCAATTCTAAAAAGAAACATAAAAATGAGAAAACACTTGGCCTTCTATTGCTGTTGGTAGCGTTCTGTTACAGAACTATTTGAGGTAATTATTGTTACAAATTTATTTTAAAGCGTAATATATTTGCAATTTTTACATACCCATAAACACATAAACACACACACACACACACACACACACACACACACACACACACACACACACACACACACACACACACAAAAGATCTTGTAAGATCTTGTTTTAATTTTACTGTCAAGAGACATTGCATTTGACTAAATAAGAACATCAGTTGAAAGAATCTGTTGTTTCTTTAATGGTTTATTAATTAGAAATAATGATAGATTCATCAAGATTTCTAGTTTTTTTTAACATTTTGGAACGTTTCAAGTTAAAGTTGTCATTAATTTCAAAATTCTGTCTGCCTAAAGTATTAATTTCGTCGTCGTTTTGATCTCTCTCTTGTTTACGTAAATTTGTTTTTGGATTTGTCATGAAGATTCACCCATATATTGTTATTACATCCTAAGCGCTGAATAGGGCAAAATCCTGCATGAAACACAGAGAAACACACAGGCACACGCACACATATGTATGTATGTATGTATGTATGAATAAATGTTAGCTTAAATGTTACCATTTTAAATTTGGAACAACTTTTGAATTGAAAAGCAAACGATATCTAACGATATTTATTTTGAGATTTGGAAATGGCTTTAAACTACTTGTATGATATGATATCGATCAAATAATCAAATAATCTCAGTTATAAGCTTTGCAGAGGTTTATTTATTAAAATAGTAAATTGAATTTTTGCCGGCTCATTGACAAGTGAGTAGAGTGCTTGCCAATGGTCCGGAAGACCGGGATTGAATCGTTGGTCGCGTCATACCAAAGACTTTAAAATGGTACTTGATACTTCCTTGCTTAACACTCAGTAATATAAAGTACGTATCAAGAGTAAAGTGGAACAACCCAAGGAAAGGAGTAGAGCCCTCCCCTACACCTTGGTGTTGTAGCTATTGAAAAGGAGCCTTCTGGGCACCCTCGACTTCCGTCGCCAACTTTAATTACTTGTATATATGTATATATATGTGTATGTGTGTGAGAGTGTATGCGTGTATATATATATATATATATATATATATATATATATATATATATTTATATATATATATATATATATATATATATATAAATCCATGTACGTATATATGTATGTACATGGTTTTTTGTCACAATATATATATATATATATATATATGGAAAAATGGTAGATTTTGGTAAATTTGACAAGATGAGAAAAATAAGAGGAAATGTGGATAAACCAAACGCCGACAATTAGCAATAATATTTAAACTTTATTTTAATAAGACATCCTCAGAATGCCTGGGTTTCTTAAGTCCAGTGTTGGTTGGAATAAATGAATTAAATAAAAGTAGAAATAAAAATAAAGGGAGGGAGGGGTCAACAGAAAGAGAGACAGAAAAGAAAGAAAGAAAGAAAGAAAGAAAGTTATATGTCAGAGTTATGCCAGCAGGAGTTATTGGCTATGACTGTAAACATCTGGGCAATGGTTTGCGATAGGCGGACAGGGGAAGGCTACAGCTACCGTCAAACGTATTAAGTTTCATCAAAGCTGAACCAAAAGAGATGTATTATCTTAGTGAGATAATATCAAAAATTGTCCAGGAGTATGAAAGTATTGTGGATAAATCAGTATAATCTCAACGGATTTAACAATGATGTTTTGTTAATCAAAATGACGTTGTTTTTTTTTTTTAAGTTCAGCATAGGAGGAAATAGATGAGTAAAAGTAAAGATAAAAATATGAAGTGTGAGGAGTCAGGTGAAGGAAAGATGGAAAAGAAAGAAAGGGAGAAAAAGAAATATATATGAGACTGGTGGAGGCAGAGGTTTCTAGTATATTCCATTTAATCAAAGGCTTGACCAACAGAGATCATCATCATCATCATCATCATCATGTCGCACCGCGAGCACGGATATCCCTGACCCTCTCTCGCCACTTCTCCCTATCATTCATCGCCTCCGGCAGGTCTTCAGGGTTACATCCTGTGTCCTCACATAGTTGCTGTATGTAAGTTCGTGCTGGTCGTCCTGCTTTTGCACATCCATATGTGGGGGTCTACAGGAGTACATCGCTTATGAGCTCCTCCTTGCTTCTCCAGCAGTGTCCCGCGTGTCTGGTTCGTCTAACTCGTATAGTTTTCGTGATAGGGGGGGGGCAAGTGTCCGTATAGTTGGTGTCTCGTGGGGTGTTGTCGCCAGGACTTGTTCAATACTCCTCTTAACATTCTTGTGTAATTTCCGTCTAGTTTCCTCTACAGCCGCTTATTTAGCGTCCATGTGGTGCATCCATATAGCAGTATCGACACAACCGCTGCCTGGAAGAAACTGCGTTTCATTTTATCGGTTAGGTCCGACTTCCATATGATCGAGAGCCTATCGATAGCTGTCCATGCCTTCGTCAGTCGTGTGTCGATATCTTTTTCGGTTGATGAGACGCTACTTCCCAGGTAGGTGAATTTATGGACTATCTTAATAAAAAAAAAAAGACAAAAATTCTTGACGTAGGGAAGTGTAGTGGGAAATAAATGTCTTAGGTTTTGCCAAAATTCTTTTATCCATATTCTTTTTCAATATTATTCTCATTTAGAATAATGTCAGCCAAGCAGGTAGAAATCTGATAGAACCTGGCTCGTTGTTAAATGTGTTTGGTCTTGGAGATGATTACAAATTCTAACAAACGACCGTATTTTTTGCAGTGTATGCATTTAATTAAAGTGGCTTGGAAAAATTAAAAGTGAGTTTGAGATCTAACATGTGGGAGAAAAGAGCATTTCGGCAGTCATGTAATTCAATTGATCCTTTGTGCTCGAAAATATTTTTTTCTAGATTTCGTTGGGCTTTTCCAATGTAATATTTGTCACAGTCTTTGCCTGCAATAGAATACATGATTGCGTGAGAAGTTGTAATGTTGTTGGTGCGTTTCTAATGACCCACTCCTTACTGATATTATTCTTATTTATCTATTTCTTCCAATGCTGAAACTTAGAAAAACCTGTTATTCAGATGAAGTTTTAAAAAAACGCGAAATATCATTGCTAAATCCGTTGTCATTGATTAGTTCATCCACTTTTCTTATTATTCTTCATACATATATATATATATATATATATATATGTATGTGTGTGTGTGTGTGTGTGTGTGTGTGTGTGTGTGTGTGTGTGTGTGTGCATTTATGTCTGTGTGTATGTTCGTGTATATATACATATGAGAGCATACAGACAAATACACACACACACACACACACATATATATATATATATATATATATATATATATATATATATATATATATATCAGAGCATTTGGAGGAATAGGGCAAATAATGAATTAGGGCAGAGTCTTTGATTTGAAAACTGGTTGCCATCATGAAAAAAAGAATTATTATTTACAGATTTTATAAACTAATCTTATACTTTTCAGATATGTTCTCATTGAGAATACTATAATTAAATCAATACTCCGTGTTACCGCAAAGTTCACTATTTGAATTTTTATGACTATGGTGTTTTGTTCACAACAATTAAAACATAGCAGTAAGTTCGCCATTTGGAAATTGTAGCGAACGTTTAACCGGTCATGACGGGGCGACTGCGAAGTAATAATTGAAAACTTCCAACAGTATTTTCAGCAGTGGAAACAATTTCTTGCCTGGCTTCCCAGCGGTATTCCTTTTAGAGAGAAAGTTGATAATACTTTTTTACACACTTGTCAATACCTGGTATCTCTGAGCTTTACTTTATATATATATATATATATATATATAAGGAGAGAAAGACAAACATGTCGGAAAAAGTACAGAAATGGACAGAGACATAGATGCAGAGGTGACAAAGACAGAGACACACACGTTGATTAATCAGATATACCTACACACACACAGACACACACACGAGGAGAGAGAGAGATATAGAGATAGAGACAGAGACAGGGACAGAGACAGAGATACAAAGGCCCTGAGGCAGTGGCATATTATCACTGAAAGAGACAGATATAGAGACAGAGATAGAGACATTATATATATATATATATATATATATATATATATATATATATATATATATATATATAGAGAGAGAGAGAGAGAGAGAGAGAGAGAAGGAGACATAAATTGAGAGAGAGATAGAGGGAGGGGAACACCCGTAGAGAGAGTGGCGTATATATATCTATATATATAGAGAGAGAGACAGCTATATAGAGAGAGACAGACATAGGTTTGATTATAGAGACTTATATAGAAATATATATTTAACTATGTTTGATTACATAATAAAGACAGGTTTGGTCAATGTAATTTTATCCGCACCCTTTCAAGTTTCAAGTGTTTTGCTTTCAGGTTTGAGTTGGTATATGAATTTAACAAAATTGTCTAGCGCGTTTTCGGACCTTTCTTAGGCTATCATCAGGGGTTGTTTGCAAGTGTATGGATTGTATTTTTTAAAAGTTTTTTTCAGCTTTTTTTAAAGTTATTTATTTAATCAGACATGCTGAAATGAAGGACAGCTGTCTAACCACACACACACACACACACACACACACATATATATATATATATATATATATATATATATATATATATATATATATATTAAAGACAGAGAGAGGGGGGAGAGAGAGAGGGAGAGGAAAAGTGCGAGAAACATATATAGAAATGGAGACATACACACAGAGATGAATAGAGGCATATAGTGACAGAGACATATATAGAGATACTGACAGATATATGTCAAGATAGAGGCGTTGATAGAGAGAGAGAGAGTGAGATATAAAGACAGAGAATACATATTTGGAGACAGAGACATACACAGAGACAGAGACAGAGCCATATGAATATTTATATATAGAGAGGCATAGACACTGAAAAGAGTGCGATATTCCTAGATATAGAAACAGAGTCATAGACAGCAACAGGGACAGAAATATACATCGTGATTGAAACGGAGAGTAGTTTTTCTATTTCCTTCCTAATTTAGAATCCTTCAGCTTTAGTTTGATGGTAATCTGGTTTTGTTTAATAGAATACGATTAGTATTAAAAAAATGTTACCATTCGAACCGTTGCCCAGTCGGCTAGGGCTGTAGAATACACCGACTTCACTTCTGCAGAGGGGTAAGACCCCCCCACACACACAACGAGTTTCCTGGATATGACCTTAAATAATCAGATGGGGAATTTCTTGTGATGCTGGGGCTTTGGGTAAAGCAGAGCACCCTTCATTGCCATTGCTCCCAGGTCCTATCTATGGGTTAAATAGAACTGACGGAATACTAATTCTAGACTGAATTGTTTTACAAAAATGAATATTATGAAAGAGAAATATTTTTGACAATTAAACCGTACTTACATTGAAACTGCATGCTTACGCTAAACTAAATTATTTGAAATGGAAGTTTTTTTAACATTGAAACTGTACTTACACTAAACTGATTTTTTTATATAGAACTGTTTTGACAATTAACTGTGTTTAAACAAAATCTTATACTGAACTGAATTAGCTGAATTTGAACTGTTTGGCTAGACTGAATACCTTAAAATTGAAATGTTTTTCAAACTTATACAGTATTTACATTTAAACTACGTACATATCTTAAACTGAATTGTTAGAAATAGAACTATTTTCAAAGAAATGGATTTGGCATTAAATACCCTACAAAGGTTGATATGCCATAAAACCCATAAAAATAAACAAATACTCTTCAAACCTTTGAAGAAAATTTTTAAAAAGTAAATTAGTCCTTGTATGAGAAAGAAAGAAAAATTGAAAACCGAATGTTTACCTGAGAGAAAACGAATTTGTGTGTAGTGCGTGCTTGATCAAATGAGTGTGCTTCTGCGTACAGCAGATCGTTTTTATATGTTTAGTCAGTGAATATGTATGCGCATGTGTGTGATCAACTCTTTTAACAATGCCCATCAGTAATTTTGGAAGTGTTGCTAAAAAGACACTTGAAAGTAATCACATTCCTAAGTATAATATGAAGGAGATATTGTCAATTGTTTTTTAAGCGCATATAAAAACTCGAATGGAAGCTATTCTCACAGAAGAGAGTAAAAGGTTACGGAAAAAATAATTTAGAAATAAAATAGGAGATAAAAAAGAAGAACCTCTCTTTTCAAAATAACGTTGAGAAAGTTTGTAAAAATCCAGAACTCGACAAGAACTATATAAAAAAAAAAAGATTAGGTTTGGTTTGGTTTTCTGGCATATCAACAATTGTAAGTTATTTAATGCTAAATCATCTTTATACATATACATTAAAAATATGATTTCTAAACACAGCTTGTTGATAACGTTTCTAAACAAGCCTGGGTAATTCTTTTGCACACAGTTAAATGGTTCCGAGTATTGTTACGTATCTGTCACAATTCAATTAAACATTCAACATTTGTTTACGCACAGTTAATGATCAAGCAGATCTATTTCTTGCAATTCAATTTAGCATTAGTCATTTGTTTGCTCTGACTTTTAATATCAAATAGTTCTATTTGACACATTGATAGGACGATATCAGTAATTATCCCTCTGGGTCAGAGTTGGCCTGGGAGCGATGGTAATAAAGAGGTACTCTGTGTTCCTTAAAGCTCCAGCATTACTGGAGCCTCACCATCAAATTGTTTTGTGTAATATCAAGGAGACGAGTTATGGAAAGGTGTCTTATCTTTCTGCAAAGATACAGTTGGTGTATTCTACAATCCCAGCTGACTGAGCTTTTTAAAAAAGACTTTTATTTAAGTAGATATTTCATCGGGCCATCGGCCTATTGAGTAGAGTGTTCACCAGTGGTCAAGGAATCAGGGGTTTAATCCCAGGTCGAGTCATACTAAAGACTCAAAAAATGGTACTTGATACCGCCTTGCTTAGCACTCAGCATTATAAGGTAAGTATCAATGGTAAAGTAGAGCAATGCAGGGAATGGAGTATGGCCCTCCATTACACCTCGGTGTAGTAGATATTGAAAAGCGAACCTTCGGGTTTCCCTCGACTAAGGTCACCAACTTTACTATATATATATATATATATATATATCTTTATATATATATTTACTAATCTAATATCTACCAGCATTCACGGTACCAGAAAAAACCCTGCCAGGAACAAGAGATAAAAGTGTCTCGAATCACCGCCCAGGAAAAAAAGAAAAAAAAATTGGGTCAAAAAGAAAGAAAAGGCCAACATCGTCCGACCCCTTGAAAAAAATCAAGGGATACGCAGTTAGTGGTCAAAAGAAAACCAAAAACCCTCAGCGAATGCTGCAATGCTACAATTACTAAAGTGCTCAACACAATTGGAGCCAATTATAAAATTAACCTAAATTGCGAGTCGAAGTTAGGCTTCCTGTTGATCCGATAAGGTGAAAGTTTAGTAGATTTTCGACTCGCGATTTAGGTTAATTATATATATATATATGTACGTATGTATATATATATGTGTGTGTGTGTGTGTGTGTGTGTGAGATTGATTATTCTACCGTCGAAAATAAAACATAATTCAAAAAGATTTCGGAAAATCTGAAGTACACTTTTTGCTATGGTGATAATATTACCCAAACATTCGCGTATACAAACACAAACATGCGAATGCAATCATAAACACGCATGTGTATACTCAGACATACTGTTTGGTTTGGTTTCTTTGTTTAATGGCATATCAACCTCTGTAGGTTATTTAATGCCAAAGCCATTCTCCTAGAAGAATAGTAGTGCTACTATTTAACCCATAGCTGGGCGGATAAGGGGGTTCATACCTTTCCCAAGTGAATGTAATAGCGAGACTGGAGTACGAACTCGATAATACGATTCCACAGTCCATCGCTTTAACCATTACACCACGAGGACACCCCGCCTCACACACACACACACACACACACACACACACACACACACACACACACACACACACACATATATATATATATATATACATATATATGTATAATGCCAGGGAATTTAGTCTGTGACCCCTGGGTTTCATGGAGTTTTTACAAAACAGCAATTATCAGGCACTTAAAAAAAGGAAATCTGTGTTTCATTTAGTCAACTGCCTGATTATTGTTGTTTTGTAAAAACTTCATGAAACCCAGTGGTCGCAGACTAA
>OY757911.1:44431345-44441139 GCA_963585895.1 Sepioteuthis lessoniana
TATATATACTCATAAATCTAAAGGCAAATCATATACTTAAGATTCATTATACAGGTAACCTTAGTTCTATGGTAAGTTTTATCATGTTATTTTATACTTGAAAAAAATATATATATAGATTCCCATACTCATAAATTGTATTCAGTATAGTTCCAGCCCAGTCAGCTGGTGCTGTAGAAAACATTTATTGCATCTCAGCAGTGTGGTGAGACCCCCAACCAACGAGTGTTGCGGATATTATACAAAACAATCTGATGATGAGAATCCTGTATTGCTGGAGCTTTGGGGAATGTGGAGTACCCTTTCATTTCTTTGTTCCTAGAGAGGTGGCACGGGATAGTTTCCTCTCATGAGTCAAATACAACCATTTGCTATTCAAAATCAGTGCAAACTAATGACTTATCCAAAACTGAATTGTTTGAAATATAACTATTTTATCGCTTAAACATACATAAGCAAATGACAAATGCTTAACTGACTAAATAATGATATATATGAATACTTGGAACCATTTAACTGTGTGCAAATGAATAGTGTTGAATAGAATGAATAGTGGTAAATAACAATACTTGTAACCCACTTCACTTTCAACGAAAAAATATTGAATAAGATTCAAGTGCTAGATAACAGTAATTAAAACCATTTAACTGTGTAGAAGCAATTGCAATTGTAATGTGCGAACAAACTAGTTCTCATTAAAAATAAAATTCCTGACTAATTATTCACTTACAAATCAAATGTATATTCATTTTACTTGTGCAAACAAATAATTCATAGGAAATAGAATTTATTCGTGTTTGATAAAAACACTTCAAACAATTTTAACTGTGTGTAAAAGATTGAGCTAAAGCTCATTTTAAAAGTTATCAACATAATGTGTTTACAAATCATATATATTTAATATATATATATGTATAAAGATAATATGACATTAGATACCCTACAATGGTTTATAGACGATTAAACCGAACCAAACCAAAGCAATCAATATGGTTTGTAGTGCTTATATAGATCTATGATTAGTGGAGACACAGTCAGGATCTTTATTATCAGACCAAGATGCTCACAAATGCCGGGTATCCCTTTCTATATAGTTGAGTTGGGTAAGAAAGGAAGGTTAATTTTACTTAAGGGTCATTCTTGGAAATTAAGTCTTGTTTATACTATGTTAAACAATTTTAAATACGGCAATTGCATTTTTTGTACATCAGCACAGACTATATAGTTTGGCTCACTGGTATGGAAATAAAACATACCAATCTTCTATTGATTAATACAACAGCAAATTAACTCATTTGTTTAAAAAACAGATCAATAAGATGAGACACTTGTTTGAAGATAGACAATCTAGGATAGGATGGCAGAAGGTAAACGAAGTGAACAGAAGGAAGGGTAATGCAAAAGCTAAGCTGAAAGCTACCAACCTTGAAGAACGAATACACCCGTGGAAACAACATTTCGAGAACTTACTCGGAAAACCTCTAAGTTACGCATGAACCAATAGCTAAAATGATTAGAAATCAACTGGACATCAAAGTAGGACAGATTACGAAAAAAAAAAAATCGACTCAGTACTAAGAAACTTTAAAAATAGAAAAGCAGCAGGGCTTGATGAAATGTCCCCAGAAGTATAGAAAACCAGGGGATTCTACGACATACTGCTCCGACACTATAACCAGAACACTGTAGACAGATCGATAAAGGGATGCATCTTCCCTTTCCATAAGAAGGGTGATCTCGGAATAGCCAAGAACTACCAAGGTATAACCTCGTGGTGTAATGGTTAAAGCGATGAACTGCGGAATCGTAGTACGCGAGTTCGTACTCCAGTCGCTCTATTACGTTCACTTTCGGGCAAATACCCTTGGGAAAGGTATGAACCCCCTTATTCTCCCTCCAGCTATGGGTAAATAGTAGGACGGACTAGGTTCTTCAGCCTTGGTGAGGCAACTAGTCTAGGAGAAGGAAAACTCTGAATTAAAACCTGTCAAACTCCGCTTAAAATTGACCTTGTGTCATATCCTGCCCGAGCGGAGGGGTTGGTAAATAGTACCAAGGTATAACCCTTACACCCAAAGCAGTCAAGATACACAGTGCTCTACTACGCAACCTCATCGAATCGAAAATTGAGAAAATACTTAGGAAGAACCAAAATAGCTTTCAGGGAAAGCTATCCATGTCATCACATATTTTGACGATCCGTTGAATTTTTTGAAGGAGTAAGCGCAAAAAACCTTATGGCAACAGTATTATTCGTCGTCTTCTCCAAAGCATTTGACTCCATACAAAGAAGGAAATGGGAGAAAATACTTCTCGTTTACGGCTTCCCTAAAGGAACCGTTGCAGCCATAACGATACTATATAAAAACACTGTGAAGATCCGCTTGTCGGATGGAGACAAAGTCTACTTCGACATTGCAGCTGGTGTGCTACAAGGACACACATTAGCCTCATATCTGTTTATCATCGGCGTAGAATACGTGCTTGCGATGCCTATATAGTTAATGAAAGAAATCGGTTGCAAAGGAGAGAAGTAGAAGATACCTTTCACAAACAATTACGGACGTGGACTACGCCGATGACATAGAGCTTCTGGCAAATACTCCCTCCCAAGCTGATAGGCTATCGGTCATATACAAATCAGATAGGACCGATAAAATAAAACGCAGTTTTTTTTCCAAGCAGCATCCGTGTCGATACTGCTATATGGATGCACTGCATTGACGTTAGCTAAACGTATGGAGAAAAGACCTAACGAAAATTACACAAGAATGCTGCGAGCTGTATTGAACAAGTCCTGGAAGCAACAGCATTCCACAAAACAGCAGCTGTACGGCCACCTACCACCCATCATAAAAACTATCCAGGTTCGACGAACCAGACATGTAGGACTCTGCAAGAGAAGTAACAACAAACTTACAAGCGATATACTCCAGTGGATCCCTTTTACATGGACGAGTAAAAGCAGGACGACTAGCTAGAACCTATATACAATAGCTCAGTACTGATACAGGATATTGCCTGGAAGAACTGCTGGGAATGATGAACGATAGAGACGAGTGGAGAGAGGGGGTTCAGGGAGATCCATGCTGGCAGTGCGACATAATGATGTTGATGATGGTGATATATATATATATATATATATATATATTGAAAATTACACGCAGAATTATAGAAAGAATCATGTTATTAATATTCTCTCTCGATGATGTCTTCAAAATTAGAATTCTGATTTATATTCCTCGACATTTAGTTGTTACCCATTGCCATGTCGAGACATCCGGACCAGTCATCCAATCTTATACTGGGTTAAAAAGGGAATTGAATTCATGCTTTTCTGATCTGCGATAGCATTTTAAGAACTATGTAACGCTCTCGGCCGGAATTGAACCTGATAAGCCAATTCCATTTTCTATGCCGATAACCATTACGGTATTTAGATGCATTTCTTTGTGTTACAATATAAGATATATAGGAATTTGTGTCATGTAAGGTAAGGGAAAAATACGAAAATCAACTTCATAACTGAAGTGATCATATTATGAATTATTATGAACAATAAAATCATTATCTAAGAAACAATCTATTAAAAATCCTAAATTAAGCGGCAGCTTTTATGAATATATTTACTTCCTTCCGCATGAAATATCTCAACACGTGCTGATATGAGTTATAAAGTAACGGGTGCGATATGTGAATTGTCGTCTACATAACTCAAAATTAATAACACTACCATCTCACTTTATCATATAGATTTACAAATATCACCGGAAAGTATTTTGAAAGACTGCTGATTAAATTTATTTAAAGCGACCGCCATTAGTTTCAAATATGGCCTCCAGAAGACTTCGGAATCTCCTGCAAACCTTTTCGACAATATCCTTGTTTACATTGGTAAATGCTGCTGTTATCATTGCCTTCAGTTCATAATAGGTATTGTACTGAGTTTTGTTGGTCTCTCGCTCAAAGCACCCCCTCCCACTCATGATAATAAGATTACAATCTCGGGAATTAGCCAGCCAGATATTAGGGGTGATGTGGTCGCAGAAATTTTCTTACTGCTAAAAGTGGGTTTACCTGCTTAAGTGGCATGGTGCAGAGTCCTGTTGCTAGACGAAGAGTTTTTTTCTGGCAGCCACCTCCTCTACTCAAGTTAACACTATCTCTTCCCGGCACTTGCTACAGGCCTCGATGTGTAACGTAATTGAACGGCTTATAGGATTATTGAATGAATAATAAATAAGTAAACAGATAAATAAATAAAGCGGACAGTAGTTGCTGAATAACAAGGCATAGGAACTCGTTGTAGTCAAGAATGACCAAGGGAAGCTGGAGGTCTCTTGAGCATGCTTGAGTGGTAGAATTTTTCTGCTCCCGACACGACAGGCGAAAGGAAGTGCACATTTTGCGTCCTTTCGAGAGTCGATGGCGAGAAACCAGAAAGCGATGACGTCAGTAGAAAACAAGCCACGAAAATGTAAGGAGAGGAGAGTTTGCGAGCTCCAAATTCTGGGTATTAGACCCACTGTACAAGCAAGATAAAACCAGGAAAATTTTAAGGTCTATTTGCTCTCTCTTTCTCATCATGATATGTTGCTCATTTTTGTTCTAATTAACGGCCATCTCATTATTCGATACTTTCTTTATTTCACCTAGCGGCTATTTGCTACCTAGTTATGAATAAACCTTTGGTGTATGTTTAACAGTTTCGCATTTGTCAACTTGTTACCACGGCGAAGTCACAACGGGGTCAAAATGTTATGTTTTGACCTTCGAATCGGCTCCCCAAAAATGCTATTCCAAGGTGATGCACCGGAAGGAAGTGACACATTCCAATGGCCAGTAATCGAAAGAGGTCGCGTGGGCGGATTAAGGCTTATAATATGGGACAAGGTGAAGGTCCCACTGTGCCAATACAGACTGATGCACCGGAAGAGAGTGACCTCTGAACTGCATGACAGTTATTTCCGCTTGAGGACGATTAAACATTCGATTTCAGTGATCCAGTGGGCGATCGTGTGGGCGTTGAATTATTAATTTAACTCAGTTGAGTTCGGGTCCCAGAGTAGTTGCTAGTAGAATTCCAGACAGCTAGAGACCAGATGTGGTAGGGAAAGCCACACCCGACCGAGGGGGCCCTTGGAAAGCCCCGATGGAGTTGACCCCAACATCAGGAGAACAAGAAAGACACAACGTGACGGTCATAACAGTGGAGTCAAAATATGAAGTTTATGTTCGGTCTCCAGCACCCTCTCACATGCAAACCTTGAACAACCCTTTTGAACCCTTGCAATAAATTGAGAGGTAAATATAATTGTAAAGAAGTCTTCCTGCGTCCTTCATTCCTGCGTCCTTTCTTCCTGCGTCTTTCTGTGTGCGTCTGTCTTTACTATTATTGAGTCGTTATGATACGACAAATGAGTATATAACATTATATTGATTTGGTGCATGTGCCAGCAGAGTTCTTCAAGGATTCAAAACGAACCTGGTTACTGTAAACGACAGTTTTAAGCATCACAACACGACATCAACGAGAGGGACAAAGAAAAATGCTGGAATTAAAAGAAGTAAACAGAAAAAACAAGAACAAACAAGCAACTATAAGAGGAACGGACCGGCGTGGAAAGAACAG
The DNA here is from genome assembly GCA_963585895.1 of Sepioteuthis lessoniana. Lineage (NCBI taxonomy): Eukaryota > Metazoa > Mollusca > Cephalopoda > Myopsida > Loliginidae > Sepioteuthis > Sepioteuthis lessoniana. Next base: position 44,436,978 of record OY757911.1, read on the forward strand.
AAAGAAAAAAAAAAACAAGAAAACAAGAAACAAGAAACAAGAATTGACCAGCTACAAAAACAGTAAAGTGAAAAAGAGAATAAAAAAAGAAAACAAAAAAAATTAGTAAATACATCCCTCATTCATATAATTCTATCTCTCTGTCGGTTAATTTGAATAATTGTGAAAGATTAGTTGTAATGACAAGGGCCTTTCTAGAAGCATAAAATTGGAAATTATTTTTTTTTTAAATGTGTGGTCCCTAGATAAAAATTGAAATTACTGCTATGTGTAATATTGTATCATAGTAAGGGAGAGAAAAAAGAAAGGGTAAGAAGGAATTGTACAGACAGTGAAAAGGGGGAAAAAGGGGGAACAAAGATGACAATGGACCAGTTACTGTCCGTTTTTGAGAGACACTTTATATAAACAATATTGTCATAAATGATGGGGTCTTTGTGAGTAAAAACTTATAGTAAATATGATAAAAATTTTATCAATGGAAAATTTTTTATCGCAAATAGGTCTTTGTGAAAAGAAAAAAAAATCGTAGTAACTTTTCATTGGTCCAGACAAGTTGTGCTTGAAAATTAGAATTTCAGTCCAAGATTTGGAATCCCGCATATCTGTAGTTAAGATCTTTTGGGCAAGTTTTCATGTTTGGAACTTGTGGATTGGAGATGAGAATTTTAATCCGAGAAATGTAATCCTGGGAGCATCAATGGATTTGTCCAAGAATTTCGCACATTGGCGGTTTGTCTGAAGAATGCGCATATATTTTTTCGATATTCATGAAGTTGGAAGAATCGATATTTTCGGCGCTGGTAGAATCAGGCCGGTTGTTTTGCTGTAGAAATTGTTGATATCAATTATTGAAGACATAGGTATTGTCTTGAAAACGGTCTTGCCGTGGAGGCAGAGTAACTAAGAGACAGATGTTTTTTGTGTCTGACAAGGCAGACAGGTATTTTGTGAGTTCCCCCTGGAGTGAAGCTTTGAGATTGTTATTGGGGAAGATATTTTGAAACAGGGTTTTGGATGTAATTAAGAAATGCGCAGAATTTTGACGGAACCAAGTGTGGCGAAGATTCACAGATTCGGAAATATTTTGAATTAGGAAATGTTGGCAGAATTTATAAAAGTTTGGGTTGTTTAGAAAAAAACCCCGGGATATTTTGTGAAAAGAAAAAAAAAAAGAAGAATGCTCGTAAGCTATTGAAAAAGTTGTATTATAAATCAGGCTTAATTTATGGTACTATAGACTGAAATTGAATAAGCTGGGAAGCGAACCTATAGTTATCGTGTTAAGGTAAAGACAGAGAGGTAGATATAAGGTTGTAAAAAAAGGACATTAAATGAGCAATTTATTATGAAAAAAAAATGAAAAAAAAAAAGAAAAAAAAAGAAATGAAAACCAAAGCAAAAACGTACAGGACAATAGAAAAAAGACGGAAAGAAAAAAAAGGAGAAAAAACTTGAACATTGTTGAACACAGCATATGAAAGAAAAAAAAAGAAAGAAAGAACAGACATTTTTAGTAAAATAGACAGTACATAGATTGAAAAAAAGAAGAAAAGAAAACAGAACATTTTTGAACTGTGATTGTAACATTGTTTTGACTTGTTGTAAAGTAAAAATTTTTGAGTTTGTTTGAGTTTAAAGGCGACATTAGAATTTTTTTTTTCCTGTTCATATTATGAAATTTGACGAAAACCATTAACAGAGGATTTGATACTAGGTTTACTAATATTTGTAATTATATTGATTCTAAAATTTTTTTTTTAGAATTTGGGGTTTTCGTGGAATAGGAAATATTTTTTTTTTTGTTTCTGTTTTTGAGGAAATCGTGGGCTGACGTGAGAGTAGGACAGACATTCATTCAAGTGGATTTACAGATTGTCGTTGAAAGCAATTCTATCGAAGAATTCGCCGGCCCATGAAGCTGTTCTATTTTTTAGTTTGGAGTTCCGAGGATGGAATAAAAGAAAAAAAGGCGTGGCCTACTCCAAAATTTTGTGGATGATGTCTATGTCTTTCAGTCACGATGATGTTTTGGATTCGTGTGTTATTTGGCAAAGTGAAACGAATCTGGGAAAGGCGAGGTGCCTATATATTGGTAGCCACGAGGGTTGCTGATTAATTTGAAAAGAAACCCGGCGCGGGTTTGATCAGGTAAAACATGTTTCCTCAGGGGCTTGCAAACCAATGTGCATGGAAACAGAAACTTAATGAAAAAAAATGGGTAACACGTTGCTAATTAGTATTTTGCGTGGACTATTTTAGGTGGTTTACAGCATGCGTGCCAGATTGTGATACATTCGGATGTATTGTGATACTTTGTTTTGGGCCATGATTTTTGTGGATTTTTGTGGAATGCTTTGAGCCTTGAAGATATTGTGTTTTAGTTTATGAAATTCTCCGGTTACTCCAGGTAGGAACCTGTTGAGCAAAGAACTGGAGTGTGGTCATGAGGAATCCAGGCGAAATGTATTGCTGGAATGACCAGGGTCACTAAGTTTGTGACCAGGATATGGACCTGAGTATGGTCCTTTTAGGGTTTTGAAATTTCTTCAAGGAATTATGGAGGGCCCGTTGTGTTGAGAAGATAAAAAAATGCATCCGTATGGTACCTTGATGCACACATGTCAAGATGGCTAACCACGCAAAGATAGTAAGAGAAATTTAGATAATAATTAGCCTGGCAAGTGTTACAAAGAGAGAAGGTCGCCTCCTAAGTAAGATTTTGTTTGCTGTAGTTCAAGTGATTCTTTTTGTATTTTCAGCCATTATTGTCCTTTGTAAATTATTCTGTAAAATATGTGTGAGGTGATGGAAACGAACGTGAAGAAAATTCCACATGTGCAATTTTGAAAAATAATTAACGGATGAATGTTATATTTTGACCCTCGCCCCGGCCCAAAAATGCTATTCCAAGGTGATACACCGGAAGGAAGTGACACATTCCAATGGCCAGTAATCGAAAGAGATCGCGTGGGCGGATTAAGGCTTATGATATGGGACAAGGTGAAGGTCCCATTGTGCCACTACAGTGATGCACCGGAAGAGAGTAACCTCTGAACTGCATGACAGTTATTTCCGCTTGATGACGATTAAACATTCGATTTCAAAGATCCAGTGGGCGATCGTGTGGGCGTTGAGTTATTATTTAACTCAGTTGAGTTTGGGTCCCAGAGTAGTTGCTAGTAGAATTCCAGACAGCTAGAGACCAGATGTGGTAGGGAAGGCCACACCCGACCGAGGGGGCCCTCGGAAAGCCCCGGTGGAGTTGACCCCAACATCAGGAGAACAAGAAAGACACAATGTGACGGTCATAACAGTGGGGTCAAAATATGAAGTTTATGTTCGGTCTCCAGCACCCTCTCACATGCAAACCTTGAACAACCCTTTCGAACCCTTGCAATAAATTGAGAGGTAAATATAATTGTAAAGAAGTCTTCCTGCATCCTTCATTCCTGCGTCCTTTCTTCTTGCGTCGTTTATTCTTGCGTCTGTTATCATTGCGTCGGTATGTATCCAGCATATATATGTATATTTCTGCATGAATCAGAAGATGACTATGCAACAATTGAAGTACCTTCTGGATGTCGGAGGCGTGTCCAGAGACGGCGAGTTACAACTGAATTCGGCATTGGATCCCTGAGGCATGCAGTCGGCGTCCTCACTCCCGAGGATTTCCGCAGTCGACAGTGAGTAAGGTAAGTGGGTTTGATAACTCTAAACCTTGCTACTTTGAATGCGAGAGGACCGAGGGATCCAAGTAAGTGAGCGCGCTTGCTTGGTGAACTCTCGAACCTCAGTTTGCATGTTGCTGCTGTGCAAGAGACTCGCTTCACTCGTGCTGCGGACTGTCGGGTGCTGGAGGACGACTACGTTGTCCTTTCAGCATACGACAACTGTAGCAGCGTTGGGGTCTCCTTGCTAATTGGACGTAGCCTGAATGCTGATGTAAATCTTGTTCTTGCAGATGATGGGGTCTGGCTGGTTGTGGCCGATGTTGCCGTTAAAAGTTTCAATTTCCGGATGGCTGCAGTTTATGCACCCAATATCGCTGCTGAGAGGGTTTCCTTTTTTCGGCGGTTACCGCTGTTCTTCAACAATCTGAAACGGATAGTTTTAATGGGTGATTGGAATGCGATCCTTGATCCCAAGATAGACGGAAGGG
>OY757911.1:44441339-44511339 GCA_963585895.1 Sepioteuthis lessoniana
GTAGGGAAAGCCACACCCGACCGAGGGGGCCCTCGGGAACTTCGATGAAGTGGTCCCCAACATCAGGAGAACAAGAAAGACACAAAGTGACGGTTATAACAGTGGGATCAAGATATTACAGTTTATATTCGGTTTCTAGCTCCCTCTCACATGCAACCCTTGAATAACCCTTTCGAACCCTTGCAATAAAGTGAGAGGTAAAATATTGTTAAAGAAGTCTTCCTGTGCCTTCCTTCCTACGTCGTTCCTGCGTCTTTGTCATTGCGACGGTCTTAATTATTGTGTCGTTGTGATGCTGTAGATGACTATATAACACAAAGACGCTTTAGTACCGTTATGTTATACATGCTGTGTCAGTCTCTGTGGAAAGATGACTAGAGGCTTAACATCACAATCACCTGTGACTACCCAAAATATCATAAGGTGGGCTGGGTATTTAGTTTACATATATATAAGTATATCTTGGGGAGACAGCGCAAACCAACGTTTGTTATATGAGTTCACCATCTGATCCTGAGAGAAATCTTATCATCAGAGAAAAAAAAAGAGAAGTATATCTTATGAGAGGAGATGCTTGATTTTTTTCAAAGATTACCACGAGGTCTTTTATCTTCTTTCATTGCCTGTGAAAAACTTATCCCTTTCTCATATTGAATGAGAAACACAGAATGTCTTCATGCATTACCTGCCTTATCAGAAACTCATGCACTTCCATGTCCCTAGGTATGGACTTCTTTGTCTTACTGAGATAGTTGTCAATTATGGCCTGGATCTGGAGCAAAAAATCCTGTAGTTCTGTTCTAATCTGAACGATCACAGTGAGGTTTTCGACTTACTGTATGTTCGTAATCAACAGTGGACTCATCCAACACTTTTCGAATCCTCTATTCTCTCTTCAGATTGACACGAAATATTTTTTCCCCATTTAGAACTTCTGTTGTGAATGCAAAGTATACAGTGATTCTAGTTTGCTGTACATTCGACAAAACTTCAACCAATAAAAGTGCATGTTAATATAAAATAGCGACAATTTACCCATTTGTATATGTGCCGTCTGCCCTGTCAGAGAGGCCTAGAAAATGCTGACTGTTCTGTTGAAGAGGGTTAAGTCCTTTCCCCCCTCAAAAAAAAAGGATGTCCTAAATATTACATTAAACTGTATCTGGTAGAGAATTTTCCGTTCTGGAGATCTGGAGAGAGTGAAATACCCATTTTCCCATTACTCCCAGGCCCACTCTGACTCGGAATCATACTATCTGTTAGGGTCCTATCTTTGGCTCAAATAGAACTGTTTTAAAATAATTTGTATTCCACTGGAATACTTGATATCGTACAATTGTAAGTAATAAATATACTCTATGAGATTAGAATACGTTAAGTATAACCGAAAATTTCTTTTTAAGATTTACAACTGTGTGTAAATTATTTGCATTAGATAGGAATCATCATCATCATCATCATGTCGTGCGGCCAGCACGGGTATCCCTGATCCTCTCTTGCCACTTCTCCCTATCATTTATCGCTTTTGGCAGGTCTTCAGGGTTACATCCCGTATCCTCTTGTAGATGCTGTATGTATGTTCGAGCTGGTCGTCATGCTTTTGCTTGGCCATATGCAGGGGTCCATAGGAGTACATCACTGATGAGTTCGTCTTTGCTTCTCTAGCAGTGTCCTGCGTGTCTGGTTCGTCTAACTTGTATAGTTTTCGTGATGGGAGGCAAGTGGCCGTATAGTTGGTGTCTTGTCGGTTGTTGTCGTCAGGACTTATTCAATATTGCTCTCAACATTCTTGTGTTATTGCCGTTAAGAATACTTTATATCATATACCTATAAAATAATCTACATGAATCATAATTATTGGTAACTATGATTGATAACTAAGGATTATCATTAGTTACCTGAAACTATATTACAGTGGACAAACAAATTGCTATTATTAAATAGAAATAATTACTTGAAACGCCGGAGTCATTAGTACCAGATAGGAATATTGAAACCATTCAACTCTATAAAATAAATGTTTTAAGATAATACTAAAAAAAAAAAATTAATATAAATGCACAAGGAACACGATTCTCTAAGTTTTCGGCATAACATAACCCTAAACCGGTTGACATGTCATTAGAATTAACTAGTCCATAAAACAACCATTTCTATTCTGTATACATGTATTCGTTTGTAGTAGTATTTAATTCCTGGACAGATTTAAAGCGGTAATTATTCATGGTGTTAGGCGACGACAAAACTAGCAGGGCGTCATTATTTCTACACTTGACCATAACTTGAACCAGAACGCCTCCTAGCGGCAATGACAAGATATCTGTGGTTAGAGATGACATGTAGCGTATTGTTTCTTCGTGTGACTACCATTGTTGTATTTCTCTTACTATCAATATATGTTTTCTAACTTGTGTGATGTATTTCCTTTATATTTTTCTACAGTTGCCGGGAGGTAAAAACCACCTCTCTCAACCTTCTCACGGCGCACACACACACACACACTTGTATGTTTTCGCTCGTGTGTGTATATGTGTGTGTATCAAGTGAGTACGTACTTGTATAACTGTGTATATATACACACATACATACACACACAGACGCGCGCGCGCACACAAACACACATATATATATATATACACGTGTGTGTATGTTTGAATGTAAAAGACGGTAGAAATAATATATCAATATCGCTCTTTTTATATTTTATTTGGGTATCATGGGGGGGATGTGTGTATGTATGTACGTGTGTATGTTTCTGTGTGTGTGTGTGTGTGTGTTGTGTAAGCTGCCATTAAATCTAATAACTAATATTGTGTTATATTTTGAAGATGTATTTGCATACTAGTGCACACACACACACACACACACACACACACACATATATATATATATATATATATATATGGGCATGTATGACGATGAAAAAAGAGTACAAAAAAGTCCTCGACGTACACAGACACAAAGATATATAGATATAGTTATCTTCTTGAATGTATTCGCGTGCAATGGAGGAAAGTGTGTGTCACTATATATATTTGTATATGTGAGTGTACGAGTGAATATGTGTGTGCGATGTGTACGGTGGCTTTTAATCTGATCATTCGTTTTTCTATCTATCTATCTATCTATCTATCTATCTATCTATCTATCTATCTTATAGACATATTTGTATAATTGTATATATATATATATATATATATATATATATATATAAGTATGGTAGTGAAGGAGAGAGCAAATAATATGTCTACCTATGTATCTATTTTGCTGTCTCTACATATGCATTTGTGAATAATGAGGTTGTGTTACATATATATGTATATATATATATATATATGTATATATATATGTATATATATCTACATATATATATATATGTATGTGTGTGTGTGTGTGTGTGGGTGTGTGTGTATCTCTCTATCTATGTCTCTCTGTTTGCTCGAATAATTTGTATTTTATAGGTTGTTTTCCGTATGTATGTCTGACCGCTGTCGTAGAGCTATGTAAGTTTTCTTTTTTTTTATGCGTGTGATGGTGTGTATGTCACCATGGTGGACAATCTTGGCAACTCATTTCCCGCCCGATCGACTTCGCGCCCATGTTGAAAGAGAGTCCAGTTACTAAAGAAGAGCCACTGGGGCATTGGCATGACTCCAGCCAATGTCCAGGACAAATAAGATTCATTTGTGTCCATGCCAAGAGCAGACCGTGACCGCCTTCTCTAACCAGTGCTTCTTACTGCGCAGAATAAAACATAAAAAAAGAATTAAAAAAAGAAAGCGAAAAGAGAATAAAAACACCGTTCAGTTCCAAACGAAGGTCTTCTACCTAAAAGATGAGATGTCAGCAACCAGTGAGGGCGCCACTTGACGTATATCCAAAAGAATGAAAGTCTGCGCATGCGCATAAAACGTGTTTAATGATATTGGCTTGTTTGTATACTGCAAGCATTCGTTGTGTTCATGCGTGCTTAATTTTCTGTTTGTATGGAAACTGTGTACGTAAATTTACCGTATCTAGGAATGTGCCTATTAGTTTAGTAAATTTTTAAACGAATGTGATTTGCTTGTTAGTAAGAGTTTAATTACATTTACATGTGCACTTGATTTTGTCTGATTGATTTACATTGGCTTCCTGTGCAGTTAGATGCAGATAGAAATTTTGAACTTTGTCAGTGCGTGCTTGTAGGTTTCTCTCGTATTAAGCGTAGCTAGCATTTAGTTTTAGCGGGCAGTGAGCATAAAGAGAAAAATCACAAAATGCAAAAGTAGATGTTAAATAATCTTTAATTCATTCTTTAGTTTATATTGTACTTAATATATATATATATATATATATATATATATAAAAGATAATTTAAAGAAACTACAACGTTGTTACGAGAAACTTTAGATTAGGTGATTTCATTTAATGGCATATCAACCCTTGGTGCTTATTTAATCCCAAATACTGTTAACACACACACACACACACACACACGTGTGTGTGTGTATTATTTTAAGTAAATAGTTTGTTCGTAACTTAATTCTTGAATGAGTACAAGTTCATTGTTTGCACATAGTTAAATAGTTTCAAATATTGCTATTTATTGCTTGCACCTAGTTAAATGGTTTCAAGAACTGTTATTTAATGTTCGCACATAATTAAATCTTATTCAATGCAATAATCCTATTTAATATTATTCATTTGTTTTTAAAAAGATAAATGACTACAAGTATTGCTATTTAAGACTCAGAGTTCCTTTGTGTACTATTAAAGGGTTTTGTTTATTTTTATTCAACATTAATAATTCTATTTATGCAGTATACGTAGTTGATTTTATACTAATAATTCGTTTGTATATAGTTAAATGGTTTCAAGTATTGTTATCTATTGTGAGCGCATAGTTGGATGGTTTCAATGATTGCTATTTAACACAAGTATTTCTATTTGATATAAATTTTTCTCTCTTGTGTTATATACTCATCTACAGCATCACAACGACACAATAATTAAGACGCAGTGACAAAGACAGACGCAATGATAAACGACGCAGGAAGACTTCTTTAACAATTATTTTGACCTATCACTTTATTGCAAGGGTTCGAAAAGGTTGTGTGGGGTTTTACTGTGAGAGGGAGCTGGAGATCGAACATAACTGCAATATTTTGACCCCTCACTCTTATGGCCGACATGTTGTGTCTTTCTTGTTCTCTTGATGCTCAACCGGAGGCCTAGGGCCCACTCTGCTGGATGCTGGTTTTCTTTACTGCATATTATCAGCATCTTCTGTGGACCCCAAACTAAATCGGGGTTCCCGAGGGCCCCCTCGGTCGGGTGTGGTTTTCCCTACCACATCTCCTCTCCAACTGGCTGGAACTCTACTGGCAACTCCACTGGCCCCCTGGGCGTCGAAATCAACTGGAACCGGAACTCAATTCCACTGGCTCGTCGAACTCAACTGAGTTATATAATCGTTCGACGCCCACTCGATCTTTGAAATCGAATGTTTAATCGTTATCAAGCAGAAATAACTGTCATGCAGTTCAGAGGTCACTCTCTTCCGGTGCATGACTCTGTAGTGTACCATGGGAATTTTTTTTAACTCGTCCCAATTTCCGTCCACTCGATTTCTTCTCATAACTGCCATTAGAATGTGTCACTTCCTTCCGGTGCATCACCTTGAATGGCATTTTTGGCCGGGTCAAAAGGTCAAAACACAACATCTTGTAAAACATCGTATTTCACTCATAGATGGGACCCTAACAGGTACTAAAACTCCTGGCCAGAGTATATATGAAAGTAATCGTAAGACAAAAGCCTCACCATTAGATGCAGTTTAATAATATACCTAGGATATAAATGGTTTCAATTATTGCTATGAAATACTAATCATTCTATTTAACATTATTCATTCTTTTGAGCAAAATTGACTGGTTCCAAATATAGTGAATGATTATATAGTTCTATTTGACCCATTGATGGGGCCCTAATATGTACAATCATTACGAATCAGAGTGGACCTGGGAGAAAGAGCAATGAAGAGATACAATATTTTCCCCTTACGTTGTCATGAAATCGAAAAGTTTCGGGAGTTTCATTTGACATATTCCGTCAGACGAAAAGTTTGTAGAATTGTCTTAGTGTGACGTTTAAGTAATTATTCAATTCATACAATATGATGAGTCCTGCCTAGCCCCACGGTTATTGTCGTAGAAAATAGAATCAATGATTATCTTTTTGCTGTTATCTAAACAGACATTGCATTGTAGGGATAACATTTGAGGACAGGTCGGGTAATAAAAGAAAACTGATGTAGCTTTACTCCTTTATCAAAACTAGAATTTCAGGGGCTTTGTTTAAAACCATGTCATGCTTTGTGGGTAATTTAATTCCATTACCATCCTTGTAGAAAAACAGCAGTGAGACTGTTTTAGCCGTAACTTGGGGTTAGGGCTTTCAAATCTTTCTAAAGAGTAATAGTTCAAAAGAGCATGTTATAGCATGACTGGAATTTGAACTCAGTTCCTTCTGGCTGCAGTCCAGCATTTTAGTCCTTTCAATATGAATATTCGCCTCATGGAGTTTTAGAGGTGCTTAGACAAATACAAAACTCGTTGGAATAGGTATGGTGAATGCGAAAATTACAATGAAGAAAATTAGCTTGGAGTTTATTTCAATTGATACCTTGGCAAATACGAGGTTTCAGTTGAAAAGTTCAAAAGCAGACCAAACTACTCTCATAAAATGTGACCAAAAGAGATATAATTTTTAACTTATTACTCCTGGCAATCCAGTAACTTCCTCCATCAGTGTTGCAATGCTTGGATCCCACCAGTAAAGGTAGTCGTCATCAGTAGTTATGGTGTCATTATCTCAACTTTTCAGCCTATGAAGCTTTCAACGTAATCTCGCACTGCTACATCCTTGATAATTTTGAATTTATCGTGTACAAATCTTAGCTTTCATCGTATGAAATGCCGGCAGATGATTTCCACATACTTTTTCTGTTATCTTAAACTATTAGAGAGAGCTTGACGTCATAGTCAATGTAATCGGCGATCCGAAGTCAAATCCTGGAGGAGGAAATTTGTGTTTCACTTTACACTAATGCTCATGGGGAAAGCAGTGAATCCATATGTCCCCATTCAGCTACGGGTAAAAAAAAGTAGACGAGACTCATTTTTTTTTAGTCTTTATAGAACAACTAGTCAAGGAGAATGAACCTTCTGAATTCAAGCCAATTTTACTCCGCTTTAAAATTGACCTTGGGTCTCACCGTACTTGTGACGAAGGGGTTGAGAAAATAAATGCATAAATTGTTGGTGACCTTAGTCGAGGGCGACCTGAAGGCTCACTTTTCAATAGCTACAACACCGTGGTGTAGGGGAGGGCGCTATGTCTCCCTAGGACTGAGATATCCTCTCTCCAATGAATTGTCAATCCGTCTACTTTAGATTCCTATTATATTTGTCCTCACCAAGATGAAGGTATGACGCAAGGCCGTTTTAATGTGGAGAACCGGGCACGAGACGAAGCTCAAATGCATGCCTTGTTCCAAAAATACCTTGAACCCCGTCCCTATTCCCCTAAAAAGGGTGCCAAACGAAAAACTTGATTCTGAAAAAGCCGTTGAAATCCTGGGAGGGGGACGAGACCAGAAGGCAAAGGTGCTTTCGGCCTCAGCTCCTTGACACGAGGGCGAGGCTTGCCTGATCTGCATGTCAGGCGACTCTGACCGACGTCAACAAGACCACGCAACCAAGCTACAGGAAGCGATTCACGCAACGAGAAACCACGGTCGGCGTGTGACCTGAATCGCAAAGCCAGTTAACTTTAGATTCCCATTATCTACTGCACTAAATAGCAGTAAACAAGATATGGACCAGTTTCCCTACTCATAAAAAAAAGGTACGATGGCCTAGTCCACAAACCTTGATGAGAAGCTAACGATCTACAGTGAGGAAAAGTTATGCTAATCCGTATATTGATACCCCAGCTCAACACTCTTAGCGCATTGTCTGTTACAAAGTATTTTTGTATCTTTCAAAAATAAACAAACCATGAAAAATGATAAAAAGGAAAAATGCACTACATTCTTTGTTGGCTGTGTAACTTTTCTGTATCTGAATTGTGTGAGTAGCGTTAGGAATAGAATTTCTGACGTTTCCTTTTGTTTTAGTTTCTTTTGGCTTTTAAAATCTTGAAAAGGTGCTATCTTCTTAAAGAATATGCTTAGGAAATATAACCACTCCTCTTCTCAGCCTTTTAGACATGGTAGTGATTAATGCCCCGTATTTCAGAGCGCGCCGATCTAAACGCATTTCTACGTGGGCATATGCTATGTGAGTCACTTTGCCAGAAGGTGCAAAATATTGCTTGTTAAATTTTGTATGTGCGTGCGGTTATAATAATTGGTATTTAAACATTTACGGGGTTTTGTTTACGAAGCGTTGGTTTATTTGAGGCAATTGCAAACTAATCGAAAATAATTCATAGTGTGTTATAAAAAGTAGGAAATTTTTACCTTCTTTAGCTTTCGGTAGGAAACCACAAATTCGTTCAAAGATAATCAATCTTCGTCTATACTAAGTACTAATCGTCATGTAAAAGTAAGTAAAGTTAGCGAGCTTAGTCGTGGGTGACCCGAAAGCTCCCTTTTCGATAGCTACTACACCAAGGTGTAGGGGAGGGCGCTACTCCTTCCCTATAGTGCTCCACTTTACCCTTGATCAGTACCTTAAAATGCTGAGTGATAAGCAAGGCTGCATCAAGTCCCATTTTTGAGTCTTTGGTATGACTCGACCTGGGCCATTTACAAACACTCTAACCATCATACCTGGTAATCGTCATGTACTTGAATTTGAACGAGGAAGATAATACACAAGTGATAGTATTTGAGACCGATTGCTTCTGAACTATAGAGGGAGTTTCTAGCATGATTCAAATCAAAATGATAATATTAAGAGTGGCCTTGGAATAACAACTAAAATCACTGAAATTAGTTATCGTAATTTCTGAGACGATGCTTGATGATTTTTATTATTCAGGGTTTTCGTACTCTTGTTTTCATCTTCATTATTATATTCATAACGTTTTGGCCGATGTGACCTGCGGCTTTCTTCAGGTTTTTCTCTTCCAACTCGGAAAAAGATCGTAATATGAGATCAGGTACAAAATATCATACATAATAGGAGTACGTCATCTAGATGTAAGGACATTAGGTTTATAACTAGCAAAAATTCACGCTGAACTGTCCAGCCGGATACACGACGTATTGGCTATAGGCGTTGTTTTTTTCCCTTAGCTTCTAATTGATAAACATCAGGAGGATGTAGGTTCAATCCTGACTGCAGGCGAGTAGGAATACTTAACTCTTGAACCGGGTTATTATTAACGGGATCAGTGCAAACGTTCCCAGTGGATTAAATAAAGGACGTTGTTCGAAGTTCACTGTGCACTCCGGGTTGTGAATATGACAATGAAGACAATAGTCCAAAAACCCTGAACGATAAAAATCACTGACATTATTAAGAAGAAAAGACTGAAGAGTTTTTCTTGTATTCTACAACAAAAATAACCAGAAGACCATCGGCGCGAGTACATAAAACCGCTTTTGTTGTGGAAAAGCTGTCAAAAGGCAGTTACAAATACGGAACTAGTGTGAATAAATTCTTAAATTTTAGTTTGGGTTGATTTATTCGATCCATGGAATATCAACTCCTCATGGGCTGTTTAATGCGAACATTTGATCCTTTTCGAAATTACCTTCATAAGTATATTTTCAACGTTCCACATCTTTTAAAAATCACTCTGGTTTGTTTTATATGGCTTCAACTAAATAATGATTTTGCAAACAATTTTCACTTCAAAAAGTGATATTCAATAAAAAAAATGATTTGCACACAATTATTCTGCATTAAGTATTCCTATTTAACACAAACAATTTCCAAAAATATTTATTTAATCCATTGATGGGAATTTAGCTAGTACAACTCTTCCGGATTAAGGCGGAGCTGATAATTGAAGATCCAGAACTGGAGTCTTAAAATTCGATGCTGGTTAGCGTCATACACAGGACATCTCTTTTAGGGAACGCGATCAACGTACTCGAAGCACTGTCAATAAGGTGAATGGTTGTTTTCCAATTCACAGACACGGCACCAGGTATTGAATCTGGTTTTAAATGGGTATTAGATGAAAACCGATCGTTTGGCATTTTTGGCATAAAAACTTTATGGGGTATTTAATGTCAAATTCTGTTAATTATATATATATATATATATATATATATATATATATATATATATATATATAAAGTAAGTAAATTGGCCGACTCTAATCGAGGGTGACCTGAAGGCTCACTTTTCTATAGCTGCTACACTGAGGTGTAGGAGAGGGCGTTACTCTTTACTCTGAGTTGCTCATCTTACCCTTGATCCGTATTTTTAATACTGAATTTTAAGGAAGGATGCATCCAGTACCATTTTTAACTCTTTGGACTGACTCCATATGTGCATGTGTATGCGTGTGCCTGTGTTGGTTGGTTGGTTGTTTGGGTTTATGGCCTCTCAACATTTGTAGGTTATTTAACGCCAAATCTATTTTTTATACAAATAATCAGTTCTATTTGAAATAATTCATTTTAACATGAGTTAATTGTTTAATTGTCAAAAATATTTCTGTTTCAGGCTATTCAGTTTTGTCAAACAGTTCTAATTCAAACAATTCATTTTAGCAAAAGTACGCTGTTTAGTTCTATTTAAAACATATAGAGGGCCCTATCAGGTGCTACCACTCTGAACAATGAAGGAGTATTCTGCATGCCCCAAAGTTTCAGCATTACTGGAACCTCACTATCAGATTGTTTAGCGTCATATGTAGGACACTCGTTGGGGAGGGGTTCTTATCCCTCTGCATAGGTATAGTCGGTTTATTCTACAGTCCCAGCCGACTGAGCAATGTGTGTGTGTGTGTGTGTATAATTTGTGAGGGAATAGTTTCTAGGTAACGTGATTTTCAAAATCGATTTTCGAGCTCATTTGTTTGCACACAGTTAATTGGTTACAAATTTCCTTATTTTGCGCTTACGATTCTATTCAATAGCACTCATTTTTTTGCACACATTTAAATGATCACCAGTTTTTCTATTTAACATTAGTAATTGTGTTTATTAATTATTTCCACCGAATGAATAACAATCTGAACTACAGCTGTATTGTTTCAAATAACTTACAATAACAATTCTTAGTGAATGATTGACCAGTTCTATTTAAACCATTTATAGGATCGTACAGGTACTACTATTTCGGGTCAGAGTAGACATGAGAAAAATGGTTATGAAGGAGAACTCTAAATTCTTCAAACCCAAGACCATCAGGTGACATTTAGTGTTATACCCAGGGCAGTCATTCGGAGGTCTTACTCCTCAGCAAAGGATTATTTTTTCAATTAACTTGAATGTCTCAAAAGTTGTTTAAATCACATTTCGGAAGCTTTCAATAAAAAAAGAGCGAATGTTGCATGAGATAACAGAACAAACCCAGTTTAAACTGCTCCGTCCTTTTTTTTTTTAAGGAAATCAATAGTTATGGGTTCTTTCATGTCCCAGAAGACTGACTGCTGAACTTGGAATATTTTCTCTAACTGAGACTGGACTGATTTTTCGACTCAAGCTCTTTGTTGAAAACTGTTTTTCAACCCAATTTGTAATCTTTTTCAGTAAACATCTTTTGTAAACATTCTTCTCTGTACACACTATATATTCTTCTGTAAATTAACGTTATTTGCGCTTTATCTGCCTCCAAAAATTTAATGACACACATCTGTACAAGCCTGATTTGCCGCCCCTGAAAATAGACTCAAAATAAATAGTTTTTGCGAGATTAAAATAATTGTTTAAAATGGGAGCTAACGTTTACATTTATTTATTTTATTAAAATGCATTATATATTTTGGCAAATTGGAACTAATTTGATATTTTTACTTTAACGCAGAGCATCTGTAATATGCTTAGTTAATCATAAAATGTAAGTTGATCTTAAAATGTAAGCAAAAGTAAAGTTGGCGGGCATAGTCGAGGGTGACCCGAAGGCTCCATTTTCGATAGTTACAACACCAAGTTGTTGGGGAGGGCGTTACTCCTTTCCCTGGATTGCACCACTTTACCCTTAATCTGTACCTTATAATGCTGAGTATTAAGGAAGGACGTATCAAGTACTATTTTTTGCATCTTTGGTATGACTCGACCTGGGATTGATCCCAGGTCTCCCGAGTCATTGGCGAATGTAGGACTCGATGAAAAATATAAAGTAACAAGTCTTTCGTAATAACTTATTCTCCATCCGTAGAGGCAAATTATAAAGTTAGCCTTTATGGCGTAATTAAATTGATTTTTATCTTCAACGCGTCTTTAGTATTGGATCAATTTGTTTATTACTCAAGGCTCTGTAGTTAGTGCGCATGTCTCCAAAGCTATTATTAATTATTTTGGCTCCTTCCAATTTCTATATGAATGTGAATTTGTCCCTATTGCATTCCCGTTGACAAATATATATTTACATAATTTTGCGTGTTTTTCCTTTTATTCACTTCTACTGGACAGAAAATGACTTTCGAGTAATTACTCGAAAATTCTAAAATTAAAAATCTATATGCAACACAAATTATCATAGAAATTAATAAGAAAAAAATTTAAAAACAAAAACAAAAAAAAGAAAACAAAAACAAAATGGTTATAATTTTTTTAAAAACAGACTTTAAAATTAATTATAGACATCAAGCGAAAACCATCAAAATAGTCAATACAAAATTGGAATTCTGCTCGTCACTGAATATAAGTCGTTTCAGGACGACAATGCTAATTTTGGCGACAATCTTTACGCACACACACACACACACACACACACACACATATATATATATATATATATATATATATATATATATATATGTATGTATATATATATATATATATATATGTATATATATATATATATATATATATATATATATAACCAATCCCTCTGCAGGAGCAGGATGTGACCCAATGTCAAAATTAAGAAAAGCTTTACAGGTTTAAATTCAGAAGATTTATTCTTGTTGAGCGGTTGGCATACTAAAATTAAGAGCATAGTTTGCCCTACTATTTACCCTTCAGTATAGAAAGAATAGCTGGAACAAAGGGCATTGCCGCTAAGTGAAATGCAAATAGCCTTGTCAAGGTTTAGAACTCAGGTCACGTGCCCATTTCTTAAGATAACAAACATTATACTGCGAACACACACACACACACACACACACACACACACACACACACACACACACACACACACACACACACACACACACACACACTCTCTCTCTCTCTCTCTCTCTATATATATATATATATATATATATATATATATATATATATATATGTATCTATATGTATATACATCTTTTTTTACAGTGTATTTCCAGAAAAGGATGCTGCAGAAAGGTCTGAGTGCAGAATGGCCTCCAGAGAAGGCTTTGAGTCCAAAAAAATTATTTATCCAGCTAATCTTAATTGTTTCACACAAGCTGGATTAGTGTACAGAATAGGCCGACAAAAAAAAATACCTCTATAGAATACTACAGTATAGGGCATCATTCCTGTGTATCCGTCAATGTAAAACAGGGAAAGTATTCATATATGTTTGTCAGTACAGTAATAAGGTGCCTTAGAAAATTGTACATACAGAAGAGGCTTCCATAAAAATGTGTGGATATAGAATACGCCACTATAGAAGGATATGTGTACAGAATTGGCTGCCGTGGAAAAGTGTCTAGACATTTATTGCGTAGATTAAATGTTAAGCAAATATACAATTCACAGTGTATCACATTTTCAATCATGTTGGACCGAGATTTGTATTTCTTTTTGCTAGTCTTTTTTCATTACATAATTCACAATAAGGAACAGCAAAATCTAATAGATGACAATTCGTTTTTTTTCTTTGTTAACACTAGATCTTGTCTTTGGGCTAGAAAATGCTGTACTGTTTTTATCACAAAATCCAAGAAAATTGAATGGGTATCATTTTGAATGATAGCACACTGTGCATATAGTATTTATAAGTATTCATACATGTATGTCAGTACAGTAATAAGCTGCCTTAGAAAATTGTACATACAGAAGAGGCTTCTATAAAAATGTGTGGATATAGAATACGCCACTATAGAAGGATATGTGTACAGAATTGGCTGCCGTGGAAAAGTGCCTAGACACAAAAGTAATGTAGATCATCATTTATGTGTATCGACCCATCAAAAGTCTATAAAATATATACGCGTTCAATAGCACCGTGCACAAAAAAAAAAAACCTTAAAAAAATAGATTTGTTTTAATATAATTTGTAATAGATGAATAAATTATTTGTGATATGAGTAGTTATTTGAATCTATTTTTTAGTAAGGATTATTATAGTAACTTGAAAATGTATAAATGTATGCAAAAGATTATTATTGAACAGAAATAGTTACCTGAAAACATATGACTGTGTAGAGATTAATATTAGATACGAATACTTGAAATTATACAACTGTGTGCAAATTATTTGTATTAGATAATAATACTTGGCATGAAAGCAAGCGAGTATAGACAAATATTAAAAAAAAAATTTTACGATCAAGTTGAACAATGAATATATAAAAATCGGCCTGAATACGTAGAAGAGCAGTGGACACTTGAAGGAACTTGGTGTCATTTCAACTCCTAGGAAAGACCAGCTATTAAGACTGGTTTGATAATTCGCTGGGTGTAATAATAGTAATAATAATTAGATGTGTCAAGAAAAGAAGGAGGAAGAGGAATTGCCAGCATTCAAGATAGCGTCGAGTCATCGATACTACAACGAGAAGACTACATCAACTCCTTCCCTGGATTGCTCCACTTTCACATTGGCCTAGAGGTTAGAGTGTTCGTCAATGGCCTGGGAGACCTGGGTTCAATCCCAGGTCGAGTCAAGGGTAAAGTGGAGCAATCCAGGGAAAGTAGCGCCCTCCCGTACACCTTAGTGTAGTAGCTATCAAAAAGGGAACCTTCGGGTCACCCTTGACTATGGTCGCCAACTTTACTATTTTTTTTACTTTACCCTTGATCCGTACCTTATAATGCTGAGTATTACCTAAGGCGGCATCAAATACCATTTTTGAGTCTTTAGTATGACTCGACCTGGGATTGAAACCTGGTATTCCGGATCATTGGCGAACATTCTATCCATTAAACCAATGGAAAAGTGATCTCCTTAGAGCATAAGAATTAACTAATATAAATTAACATATTTTCTCATCTTAACGCTAATCATTACTTAAGGGTAAATCTCCCTCTCCTGTTTTGTTTTGCGTATTATAATTCTTGTCCCATAGGAACTAACATTCGAATCTGAATCCCAAATATATAAAAAAGACTTATAAAAATGACGAGAAGTGAAATAGAATAAAAGAAAATAATTAGATAAAAAAAAGAAATAACGGTTATTAGTTTTCAAAAACCTACAATGATTTTGTTGCATGCTCATAAACAATACATTTATTTTTATTCTTTTGGTAGGAAAAATGAAAAGCAATTCATGGCATGTCGAATCCTACCTAAGGGTTACATAATGTCAACCAAGAATGACGAATTACCAATGAGTCTTTCAAATACTATGGTAGTTTTGAAAGTTGAAGAGTTCGAACAATTTTTAAAATCATTCTCATTAAAAATTTAATGACTTGGAAATTGTGCTTTTGCGGATGGAAAACTGTAAGTATCAACAGAGGCTCTTATTATCGGTGAAGAGTGATAATAATGCGTACGACGTTCGGTAGTTTTAAGACGCAATGCGTCTGGTGGGTGGAGAGATGCGAATACTGAGCAGCAATGCAAATGTGTTTGATATGAAAATGCATTTGAAAGGATATTACGATAAAAATGAATCAGAAATGATTTTTATGAATTAGAAATTATTTTTATTATAAAGATGCATCTGGAATGATATTTATTTTAAAAAATCTATGACAAAAGATTTTTTCTATCTTTTTTACATTTTTATTGCCGAAATTCATTAGTAATGATTTTTATTATAAAAATGTATTGTAAATGATTTTTATCAAAAAGATGTATTGGAAATCATTTTTATCATAAAAATGCATTAGAATATATTTTTATGATCAATTTTGATGTTGTAAAAAAATGTATTTAGAATAACATTTATTATAAAAATATTATGCATTGGTAATGATTTTATCATGAGAAGTAATTAGTGTTATAAAAAGGTATTGTGAATCATTTTTCTCATAAAACTGAATCGGACACTATTTCTTTTATGAAAATATATGGGAAAGGATTTGTATTATAAAAATACATAGTGAAATATTTTTATGATAAAAATATATTGGAAATGATGTTTTATTATAAAAATACTTTAGAAATGATTTTTAAAACTATTTTGCATGTGTTTAAAAAAAGCATTCGAAATCAGTTTTACCATAAAAATTCATTGATAATGACTTTTATCATAAAAAGGTATTGGAATTTTTCTTTATTATAAGAATGGATCTAAAGTAATTTAATTTTTAAAGAGTATTGGAAATGATTTTATAACAAAAATACATTGGTAATGATTTAAAAAATACATTTGGAATAATTTTAATATAAAAATGTTTTGGATTTTTTTTTTGTTGTTTTTTACAAAAATGCAATTGAAATCATTTTCTTAAAATAAATAATTCCAGATGCAGATTAACAATAAAAAACAGAAAAAATATCTGCATACTTTTATGCTCAAGATCCATGGTAACCAGGTCTTTGTATTCAATGTCATCAAATCTACTATATTTAAATTCGTTGACTCCAAGAAAAAAAAAAAAACGCATGGGAACTACTTGGTTCAATCCAATTCAATTTTAGAGGTTGTTGAAAAGTAGGTATCAGCTAGAAACATTTGACTCACACAAGGAAAATTTACTCAATATTTCCGTCAAAAATTTTCAGAGTTATAGTGTTAAATATATATTCTGGTCTGTTATAAAAAACCAGATCACCATCATAAGACACCTGAAGAATTTTGAAGTATATAGTCAACAGGAAGAGCTCAATCCATCTTTCCTCGTGTCTGTTTCTGTATCTTCGGTCCCCCCCTCTCTCACTCAACACACACACACACACACACACACACACACACACACACACACACATATATATATATATATATATATATATATATTGCACCAAACTTAGACCTAGCTAGTAGGAATCCCAGTTGCGCTATTACGTTCACGTTGAGAATAATACACTTGAGAAAATTATGGACCGCCTAATCCACCGGCTATAGTTTAAATAGTAAAATTACTGTTCCTCTACAAGGGTGGCTTCGACTTTAAATAGCCAACGGTGGAAAACAAACGAAGCTATAGCAAGCATAACGAAATTTGATATGCAAGAATGATTTTACAAAGAAAAACACTATTGAAAACGTTATAATTAGGTTACTGATATAGAGGTTTCGACTAATGCATTTATTTACCACTCATTTCCTCACAAAGGATGGATTCCACACAATGTTGATATTTTAAGCAGTTTGCTGTTCGTTTTTAATTCAGCGTTTTCGTTTACCTAATCAAGTTTAAAGAACCCAGTAGGTCCTATTATTTACTAACAGCAGGAGGGAAGAGATAAAGCCATGTCTTTTTCGAAGGTATTCCAGCGAAGGTAAACACAAAAAAACTTCGTCTAGTATTTGAAATTGAGTCACCGACACTATTTTCTTACAAAGATTATCATTACACGAAGCGAATCTTCGTGACTCTTGTGGTAAAGGTTTGGAATTGTTTTTTTTTTCTTTTATAGTCTTATGGTGAGGTTTGTATCTTAGGCATAGATTTCTTCTAGGTTAAATTTTTTTGGTTTGGTTTCGTTGTTTTAAAGGTATATCAACTTTCGTCTGTTAATTAATGTCAAATCTGTCCTTCTAAAAGACCAATAGTAGTAATATTTAAGCCATAGCTTAGGGGTTTTGGGGGGTTCAAACTTTTCTCGAAGGTATTATTCCGAAAGTGAACGTAATAATGAAACTGAAGTTCCAACTCGTTTAATACGATGTCACAGTCCAACACGTTGGCTATTACGCCTCGAGAAATGTGATCAATTCACGAACGAACTAATCAAAACGTAGGCCCAAGACGGGGAATCGAGTTAATATATCGTAACGGGTAACGGAATTACGTATATTGTCCCTTCTTTTTGTCGCCGTCGCTCTCAACCAGAAGTTCGAGCATGGATTCCATTTTGCTGCTAACGGCTTCTGAAAATTAAAACAAAATACTGAAGACCCAGTAGGCTGGGGTTGCTGAATACACCGACTTCATTTCAGCATAGAAGTAAGAACCCCACCCCCCACAACGAGTGTCCTGATATATGACATGAAACAATCTGATGGTGAGGCTTCAGTAATGCTGGAGCTTTAGGGAATACGGAGTCAAATAGGAGTAAACTGTGTGTTTGTGCTAAACTGAATTGTTTGAGGTGGGACTGCTTTGACATTTAAACTGCGTACTTATGTTAAACTGAATTTTTTGAAATAGAACTGTATTTGACATTGAAACTGTACTTATGCTAAACTGAATTGTTTGGAATAGATGTCGTTTATTAGTCGGGTAAAGCGCTTATGGAGTTGTTTTTCTTCCAATTTCTGTTTCCTAGTTATTATCATTCTGTTGATCACCATGTTGGCAATATCGCTTCATATGGCTGTAATCAGTCCTTATTCATGTTTTTCTCGATAGTCCTCAAGTCGTATCGATCCGTTAGCACTGTCTTCATTGCTGACAAGTCCTCTTCCTCTCTCCTTTCCTGATATATATGTATAGTCTGTCAACGACATCGCTGGGATGTCGTACTTTATGCATGGTCATTAGGTTTCTTGTTCTTTGGTCCATTTGCTTAAGTTCTTCTCTGGCCCACTTCACAAAGGTTCCCGAATATCTAAGGAGGCGTACGGCCCAGGTATTTATTCATTTGATAAGGTTTCTGCCGAAGAGTTTTGTCTCGAGTAGCTTTCTAGTTCTTCTGAGATTTTTTTCTTAATTTTGTCTTTCATCTCCATTTGTTTGATGGTGTTAGCCCCCAAGCCACACAAGTAGTTCTAGCTTTCCTTTTTTTCTTCAAGCGTTCTAATTTGGTCTTGACTTGATAGTTCCATTCCGTCAGACAGATGTCGCTCGCCATTTTTCATTACTAGCATTGCATATTTTTCTATACCTAATTCCATTCCTATGTCCTGACTGTATATTCTAACTGTGTGTACGTCAGTTTCCAGTTCTTTTTCATTTTTTAAATAGTTTGATGTTATCCATGTACATTAGATGATTGATCTTTTCCTGCGATCCACTAAGTTTGTTTCGACTATGCATTTTCTGAGTAAGAGGTTAAGTGGCATCATGACAATTATGAATAGTAATGGTGATAAAGCATCTCCTTTAAATATACCTCTTTGGATCTTTGTTTCAGCTAAGCTTCTCCCTCCTGCTGTCAATTCCACTTTCCAAGTTTTCCTGGTTTTCTCGATAGTGTTTATGACTTCATGTGATATTTTGTATATTTTGGGGCATTTTATTATCCAGCTCTACGGAACCATATCATATGCTTTTTTGTTGTCTATCCTGCCCATAGCTATGTTTTTCCGTCTGGTCCTGCTTTCATTTAGGATGTGTTGATCTATGTATAGTAACTCTGCTGAGCCTCTGGATACATTGCGTTATCCCTTTTGCTCCCCAGGGAACAACTGCGGCTTGAATGCGAGTAGCAAATCTCTTCCCTTATTTGTGCTGTTAATATTTCCACGTCATAGGTAGGCAAGTTATGGGTCTGCAGTTGTTTGGAGCGGTTCCTTTGTTTGGGTGCTTTCGGATCAATGTGATCTTTTCTTTTGATCATCCATTCAAGTACTTGTGCTCCTTGTGAAAGGAGGTAAATTTTTTAAACTAGAAACCATGTATTCCATCATGGCCTGGCGTTTTCCAGTTTGATAATTTTTAGTGTCGATTTGAGTAAATATTATTATTGTTATTATTTTACACTTTTGGGATTTTTTCGCCTCAGCTAATGACTGATTGCACTTCACATAGCACTGATATTATGGGGAATGGTATGAATCCAATTATTCTTCCTCCAGCTATGGGTAAATAGTCGGGAAGACTGAGTTCTGTTGGCTTGCTAAGGCAACTAGTCTAGGAGAAGGAAAACTCTGAATTCAAACCTGTTAAACTCTGCTTAAAAATTGACCTTGCGTCATATCCTGTCCGTGTGGAGGGGTTGGTAAATATAATTATCAATTTTGTTTCTATGTAATTGGTCCTTATGGCGTAGTTTTGTGCTATTATTAGATGAGATAAAGTTTCTATGCTAAGATATGCTTTTTGTAACCGTCTGCTCGTATAAGATCTCACTAGTCGGTCCTTTAAAATATCCCTACAGTTGTTTTATTTCCCTTTTTCTTTCTAATTTTTGCTGCTGTTCAGTTTGTCATTACATTATCATAGCTGTTACTGGACGCTATAATTAGTCTTTCTTTTCTCATTTTAATGTATTCCCCTAGTAATTATTTATTCGTTTGTTTGTTTGTGTATTTATTGTTTTCTTTCTTTGTTTACGAGGAAGCGAGTAATGAGTACTGATGAAAAAATAACGATAATCTATAAAATAATTTACACAAACATTATGAGAGAAGCATAAGAGGAATTTAAAGCATTTGAAAATCTAATAAAATTTTCTGTATAAATTTACGTGGCAAAATTTATTAAACTAAGAAAAAGTAAATGTGTTGGCAGATAAATTCCCATGGGTAATATCACTCATTATCGTTATAAATACATAAAAATGGATGATAAAACTAATGTAGTTTTGAATTTTTAATTGATGCTGATACTTTCTTTGATAGAATTAAAACATTCATTATTAAATCATTGCTAATGAAGATCCAAGAAAATGATGCAAATTGTCATACCCACAGACAGTTCATCGTTTTTATACCTCCACCCGTTTTTGTATTTACACAACGTCGAGTGGATTATCTGTGTGAATTCATTTGCAGAGAATTGTCTAAGGAAAACGTCGGATTTGAATATGCACAGCATTTCATTCGGGTTACTTGCGAATCTCTGACCTGAAACGATATATATATATATATTTTAACTAGCTTTTTCTTTTATCAATATTCAGAAAGATAAAAGAAATCACTTAGACGAATGCCTGTTCCCACCCTCTCTCTCTGTACATCTTTTTTTTTTTATATTGCTGTGCACACTGGAATGTCATGAATATTTCAAAAGAGAATATAAACGAAGTTTTCAAATTATTCCTGCAACCTCACAGCAATACTCTTTTGCTTCTTTAGTGACTCCCTTGGTGTTCGCAATGAGTGAATATTCAATTAGCCTCTATCACTTTAAATTTTAACGATATATATTTTCCTGAATGTAGAGTAATTGAATTGAAGCATGTTTCCCTTTTGATCGCTGTATAGCTCAAATGTCATT
Organism: Sepioteuthis lessoniana; assembly: GCA_963585895.1. Lineage (NCBI taxonomy): Eukaryota > Metazoa > Mollusca > Cephalopoda > Myopsida > Loliginidae > Sepioteuthis > Sepioteuthis lessoniana. The sequence goes on from OY757911.1 coordinate 44,462,862, forward strand.
TAAAATATTTCTGGTGCCATTAATAGGTATTTTCAGGATATTACGTAAAAGAAATAAAATGTATTATTAAAAAAAATTAAAGTTAACATATCCTAGCTTCTGGAAACTTTCTTCTTTGCTGAACAAGAATATCTCGGGGCAACATTTCTCAACATTATACACACCTCAGAATAAACACTGCTTAAAGCAAAAGGTTTATTCATCGAATCATCTTGTGATTAGTTTTTTATCAAGAAAATAATACTTGAAATTATATGTAATAATAATAATAATAATAATAATAATCAGATGATCAGACAAAGTGATAGTCAACAAAAAAAAGAGGACCTCCCGAATAGTGAACCTTGCCGTCCCAGCATATCACAGATTAAAAAAAAAAGAATGTGAATATAGAGATATGTACCTAGACCTAGCAAAAGAACTAAAAAAACATGGACAGGAACGTAACAGTGCTACCAATTGTGGTAGGTGAACTTGGTATAATTACAAAGGATTGGTAAAGGGAGTGGAAAACTTGAAAATAAGAGCACAAGTTGAGACCATCCATTATATCATTAATACGATCAGCCAGAATACTGAGAAGAATCCTGGAGACTTGAGTAGACTTGCCGCCATTCATACTACAATGAGAAAACATCAGGTAACGCCTGTGGGGAAAACTCTAATAATAATAATAATAATAATCGAGCCGAAACGATTAATAATATATTAAGCGAATGTTGTAAACAAACACAATGTATAAGACTAGACATGACAAGAGGGATAAGTTGATTCACTGATAATTCTACAAAAATTTGAAATTTGACCATACTAAAGAATGGTACATGTACAAACCAGAATCCATCCTGGATAATTAGACGTTTAAAATTTTCTGGATCTGAAATACAAATAGATCACTGAATCCAGTGCAGACGACAAAACTAAGTGATATTTAGCTAATAGAAAAGAGAGAACTTATCGTCCTGACGGACCAGAGATTGAAAGCCAAAGAAAGCAAAAAGATTGACAAGTAACTTGGCCTTGCCAGAGGACTGAAAATGTTGTGGAACATGAAGGTGACAGTGATAAAATTGGAAAGGGGGCAGGAAGAGCTGGAAATCTAAAGACAAATCGAGACCATTCAAATTACATCATTGATTTGATTGGCTAGAATATTGAGATGAGTCCTGGGGAGCTGAGAAAACATGATCTCATTCAGAATCATGAGAAACATCACCAACCAACGCTGGTGTAAAAAGAACTTTCAATAATAATTATAATAATGCTCTTGTAGATACAAACTGAAGAAATTGTAAAAAAAAAATCAACTGCCTAAAGCACCTGGACGATATCAAACTATTTGCCAAAAATAGGAAAGAATTGGAAACTGTAATAAAATCAGTGTACATAGACAGTGAAGATGGAAGTAAACATGGATCTGAAACCGAAAGTATGAAGAAAGTAGAAAATAGAATAAGGCAAATTAGATTAATTTATTTTGATGTAAAGCCAACCTTAAACGTTTCGGTTTTAATAGCCTTCATCAGGAATTTGATATCATGGGAATTGTTCACACCCCGATGGACACTTTTCGAGTTAACAGAAGCAAATAATATATATATATATATATATATAATGTATATATATGAGACTAGATACGACTGGGAGGGGAAGATGATCCACTGGGAATTGGGCAAGAAGTATAAATTTGACCATACGAATAAATAGTATATGCCCAACACAGAACCCGCCCTAGAAAATGAGACGAACAAAATTCTTTGGCTTTTGAGATACAAACAGATCATCTAACATCGGCCAGACGACCAAACCTAGAGATTGGCAACAAAAAAAAGAGAATCTACCGAATCACGGATGTTGTCATTCCGGTGGATAACAGGATAAAACTAAAGCAAAGTGAAAAGAGAGATACGTACCTAGACCTTGCTGGAGAACTGAAAAAGCTATGGTACTTGAAAGTGACGGTGATAGCAATTGTAATTATCGCGGTCGATACAGTTACCAAATGATTGACACCAGGACTGGAGGACTTAGATATTAGAGAACGAGTGGATCCCATCCAGATTACAGTTTTTTTAGATTGGCCAGAATACTAAGAAGAGTCCTTGTGACTTTAGGAGAATTTCTGTGGAAAACTATAATATAACGATGGTATGAAAAAATATCAAGAGAGTAAAATAATAATAATAATGATAGTAATGATAATTTGACATTTTAAATTCTGTGGGATTTTGAGAGACAAATGTATTCCTTAATCCCAGCTAGAAGCCCAGACCTACTGTTACTTAACGAGGAAAATAAAGAGGCTGACTTCTAAGAAATTCTGCCGTTCCGGCAGACAACAGAGTAAAAGAGAGATAAAGCGAAAAGATTGACAAATTCTTGGATTTTACCACAAAACTAAAAAAAAAAAAAATCTGGATCATGAGGGTGACAGGGATACCAGTTGTATGAGGAAGAATCTAGACCATACAGACCACAGAATTTTTACGATCAGTTAGAATATTGAGAAGAATCATGGAGAACAGAGGATATTTGTCATTCAGTTGAACATTTTCCCTATCCAGTCGTGACCGTCTAATTCTTTTCACCTAACGACCGAGGGAAAGTGTAATTTAAAAAACGATTTAACTGCCAAGTCTAACAATGTTATTCACATTTTGTACACAGTTTATTTGATAGTTTTGGCCAAGCTACGGGTTAGATAGTACCACTAGGATTCTTCTACAAGAATGGCTTTAGATTTCGTTCTGTTTCGTTGTTTTAATGGTAAATCAACCTGGGTTAATTAATGTCAAATCTCTGCTTCTAAAAGACTAGTAATAGTAATGCTTAATCCATAGCTAGGGTGGTTTAGGATAAAGATGACGTATATGTGTTACATGATGACGTGTATGACCCCTTCTTTTCGAGGGCCGTTGTATTCAACTCCAGGTTCGAGTATGGATTCCTTTTCGCCGCTTTTGGCTTCTTATTCTGAAAATTGAAACTAAATACTAAATTCCTTCCCAGGGGGAGCAGTGGTTGCTCATCCAGTAAATAAACAATAGAAACGCAAGCAGTTTGAGTTTTGGTTTACAGTTATGTTTATTTTGGCTGTGAAGTGATAGCAAAAGATAGATAGATAGATAGATAGATAGAGAGAGAGAGAGAGAGAGAGAGAGAGAGAGAGAGAGACCGAATTAAAATCTTCCTCAAAGAAACGGTGAGTTATTGCTTCATATCCTTCTGACGACAATCATAAACGTAACTCTCAAATGGTGAAATTCTCCTGTATACAGTAACAGCGATTTTTTTCCTTTCTTCGTGAAATTCCTCTTTGAATAAATGAGCCCTAAAAGGTTCATTGATATCGTTTTTTGGTTTTATTAATTTTCTTGTTCCCATACACTGCCCCTCTGGACGTTTTTGTTCCACCCACTTCAATGCCTACGATTAATTGTTTTTCCTTCATCGAATTCGTATTTGTTTTTCGGCTATCCTTAATTCTGAAAAATAATCTAATTTTTCATCGTTTTAAACCCATCCTGGTGACGTACACCATGTGAGTCACTTCAAAAGAGACGAATAAAGGTCTTTACCACCCATATTTGTTAGCAGGAAAATGTAATTTCTAAATTCAAAAAGTAATTCAGCTTAAAAATATCTTTAACTTAATCAAGGTACATCAAAAGGGGCATAACACTACTGGACAATCCCTTATTCACAGATGTTTTCAACACACAATTTATATTTGCTGTGCAAGCAAATCGGGAACAGATATTTCTTTTCATATCTTTTCGAAGAGAAGACCCTCAACTGTAACATTGGAAGGATAGTTATAGGCATATCAGTCTAAAGTTAACTTGAAAATAAGTAAAATGTTGAGTGATTTTCTCATGAATGTGTAGGTCTGAAAGGTGGGTGGCAAATCTTATATGCTTATACAAGTTACAACTTGGCCCACTGATATCAAGGTTACGTGTGTGCTCAGTCTCTCTCAATACGAATCGATCCGTCCTCTTTGCATTCTAAACACCAACTAATTTGTGACGTCAAAATCCTGTCATAATTTGGTCATAATCCAAGTCTTTGAAAACTCATCCCAAATCAGTTATTGTTCAAGACAAGTTCAAGGCTAATTTATTTTCTATTTATTCAACAACTATGTTGTTCTTATCAAACCCAAGACAATATTTTTAGCTCATAGCAAGTTGTCATCTCCGGCCAGCTTGAAAATTCAACACTGGTTGATCTTACAGGGTTACGAATTTGTTATAGAATAATCAACTTTTTCTCTCGTAAAGTTACCAAATCCGATTTTTCACTCCAGCTCACTCCAGACTGCTGTAAAATGCAAGAATCTTATGTTATGCGGATTTTACATCTACCCTTGTTGAAACTGTACAGTTTTTTGATAATGCTCAACGGAATAGGTTTGAAAGGAGTATTCTTTTTGAGGTCAAATTCCTCCAAATTTGGGACAAGTTCTTTCTTACATTTTTCTATTCTTGGTGCGCTTAGGGTAAGAGTTATCACTGTAAAAAATTAAATTGGTGACCCCAAATTCAAATCTGAACCTGCCCTATTAGTGGAGATTAAAATCCGCTGACTATTCCCTGCAGAGAGGCAAGGCCCTTCAAATGCATATGATGGTAAAGCTCTAGTTCTTTAGATGTGTTTAGTGTGGAGTACCCCTTCATTGCCACTACTCTCACGTCCACACTGACTCGGGGTTGAAGTACCAGTTTGGGTTTTATAGATAGGTCAAATAGGTATATTTAAGAAATATTCGAATTTGTTTGGATACCCAGCAGAAAACACCTAACGGAAAAACTACACGAGGAATGTAAACACGAAAGTTTAAAGAATCTGATTCCCTAACCTCTATGCATAAAAAAAACGATAGATAATTTGATATGCCGTTAAACTAAATTAATCAATCAAATTCTTTGCAAAGCTGATTCCACAACGCGCTAATGCCTTTCAGATAGGCATGAATCCAAATGCTTTCATCCTTCCATTGGTAATTATTAAGAGAGACTACGATTTCATCCTTGTTTAGCCAATTTCTCTCAGTGAATGAAAAACTCACATGCAAACCCGCTGTGCTCTGCTTAAGTTTGGATCACTTAGTACCTTTGTCCGAGTGGCTATGTAAATACATTCATAGATATATACTTACCAGTGTGTGAAAAGGTTTGCTGAAACATATGTGAGATTTGTGTCGATACTGCTATATGGATGCACGCTAACTAAACGGACGGAGAAAAAGATTAACCGCAACTACACAAGAATGCTGAACAAGTCCTGTAGACAGCACCCCACAAAACAGCAGCTATACGGCCACCAACCATCCTTCATGAAAACGTTCAAAATTAGACGAACCAGACATGCGGGACACTGCTGGAGAAGTTAGGACGAGCTCATAAGTGACGTATTCCAGTGGACCCCTTCACATGGCCGAGCAAAGGCAGGGCGACCAGCTCTAAACTACATACAGTTGCTCTGTGTCGATACTGGATGTTGCCAGGAGGACCAACCGGAAGCAATTGACGATAGGTATTGGCGGCGACAGAGAGTCAGGGATATACGTGATGATTGCACGACATGATGATGACGATGATGATTAACTAAAACAATTTAAGATAGATTTTAGATCACCTTTTATAAGTATGATTTCAATATTAGCATAAAAGTCTTATTGCATTGATGCATTCATTCAGGTTGTTTCAAATGGCATCATGCGTTTCAAATAATTAGACCTTACAAGTTACATTTAATTGAAATAAATTGTATGAAGATTAAAACTTGAAACAATTAGTAGTGACTACATTAAAAGTAAAACGTATAATTATGAAAAGAAGTGTATACGTTTTGATTTTGATACAGTTACTGTTATTCTATATGATCATTCATCTGTTTTAAAAAAATTGAAGACATCCATCGTTCAACCAGCGTACTTTTATTTTGAATCATTTTCACTATTCTCTTTTAACTATAACCTGTTTTGCCTTTATAAAAAAGGAAACGCTACTTATATTATTCATTGATCATCTTGGAAGCTATTTCTTATGATATTACTGGGGTGCTTACCTTATTTTAACGCCATTTCAACCAGTCTAGACTTATTTTATGGCTTGAGCTCAGGTAACAGCTTTCATATTTACATCGTTGTTAGAATTGCTTCTTTTTCTGTAAACGCTCCAATCGATTTCGAATTATTTTTGAACAGATCTATTTGAAACTTAGATGGGACTCTTACAGGTACTTTCACTGTAGGTAAGAGTGTATCTGATAAAAATGGCTTAATGAAGCTTCGCCATTAGATGCAGTTTAATATCATGTACAGGACATCCCGTTCTTTTTATGGCGGGAGGGGGTGACTTACTCCGATGTAGTTGATAGTCAGTGTATTCTGTGCCCCGCCAACTAGGCGTAATGTTTGAAACAAAAATCAACAATAATGACCCAAACACGTTTTATTAAAGAGAACCACATAGAGCAGTTATTAGTTCTTGTAGTTCAAGTATATTAGAAATTTAATCTAGGAAGATATGTACATTAAGATTTTCTTTATAATTCAAACATTGTTTTCCCTTCCTTGACAAACAGAGCAGCATTGATTACCTTCACTTGGGAATCAGATATATTTCTATCTCTTCTACAGTTTGCATCAATAAATACCAATCAAATATATGCCATCATGTGAATAATTAGTCTTCGTTCCTATGCAAATAAAATAGTTTAATTGCCTTTATGAATCTGGATATGAGAACCAAAATTTGATTCGATTTGAGTTGCTTGAGATGACCAGTATGCAAGCAAGATCCGTCCATCGTTAGTCCTTTCACGCTCAGGGATTACCAGAACGTCGCTTCCCTGCCCCAAGAGTATCTAACCAATCTCGGATCTCATTAAACGGCATTGAATGACGCACAACGACAAAGAGTATTCAGTAATGACCCTAATTAAATCGATGTGCCTAACCTTGACTGAGAGAACGGTAACGTCTCCCCCACTCACAGAAATCGGTGAAATAAGTCAGCGAATACGACAAAATCACGGATTAATAATTACATTACTACATTTGACGTTTACCTACTTGTAACGTTGTTGTGGGAAGGCGTTTACTTTACTGAGCAAAATCAGGCTGAAAATCTTGCGGCGTCTATCTCCCGGGAGCTGCCTTACTTATCACGATGTAAATCATTCAGACCTTAGCATTAACATATAACAGCATCTGTCAAATCTTATGAGTACAAATACAAATTCCAACGTACCCTCTTCAGACATCTATTAAGTATTCTACATTTTAGTGATTCACGAAGCTCGACTTAGTCTGGCATAGGACAGAGAAACTGAATAGTTCAAAAATGTTTAATTGACTACTCTTGCCATTTGCTTTTGTTGTGTACCAAGAAGGAGACCATAACGCTTTTGTTTATAAAAAATATCTCTCTTCTTTATTGCCAGGAAAGGGTCGAAATGGCAGCAGGTGAGAGAGACACACACAGACAGATGAAAGTAGAGATGATGGACTCGGACTGCTTTCATTGACACCGCGCTAGGGACAGAGCCTTTTTTTCCTAGCAGGGAGGTTTGATACAGAACCGTTTTTAAAACAAGGGCTGCTACCCCTGGCTAGCGTGAGACGACGTGACGTGTCTACTTGGCTGACAGCTCTCCGAATCTAAACGAATCTCTGAGCGAATCGGTGTGACTCCCTTGTATTATAATATTCTTAACGCCCACACATTTTATTTCCGGTTCCCAATTCACTTGATTTATTTCTGCTAGTCCGTATTTAAACAAGTGCATACTTTGTTTAGAAATCCACAACTAACATGCTGTCAAATTTCAATATGTATAACATTGTGAGTTGATCTTGCAAAGCCGTATATATATTCTCCTGATGGATTGATTAATTATGTTTTACTGTATGTCAGTCCATCTAGGGTTATCTTATGAACAGAGATCAGAGAATCGCGTTCATATTTAAATGTTTTCTGTAATGGTTTCTTATCATACTTTTTGCTCACGGTCCAAACGAATGGGAATAATTTTCAAACAGATCTCATCATCATCTTCATCAGGTCTCTCCATCAGTACGGATCTCCCTGGCCCTCTCCTGTTATCTTTCTCTATCGTCAATCGCTTCTGGTAGGTCTTCAAGGCTACATCCTGTATCGGCACAGAGCTGTTGTATGTAGGTCCTAGCTGGAAGTCCTGTCTTTGCTCGTCCATGTGAAGGGGTCCTCAGGGTACATCACTTACGAGTTCGTATCTATTTGATCCATAAATTGTACCCTAACATCTAACACTCGGGCTGAGAGTGTACCTTGGAATAATAGCTGTGACGGGGTTCTTAACTCTCTTGAGATCTCCAGAACTAGAGACTCGCCATCAGATGCAGTTTAGTATCCTACCCAGGACACATTTTTCTTCTGAGTTAAATTTGATACATCATTAATCCCTCTAAAAAATATTCATAAACATGACTTACGTCTCCTTTTACCGCCAGATTATCGAAGTTAAACATCAATGAGCATGTTCAGCAGTTAGATGAGTGACCACTAAGAAGCAGTAGGTTTTGAAAGCAATGTAATTCTATAACCCACAGAAGTTGAAAAGCCATACCCCAAGAAGTGAGGTAATATATAATATCTGGTATGATTTCAACACTTACTTTATTAACATAGCAACTTTATTTTTGGGTAACAGATTTGGCAAAACTATTAACCTCGTAGACTGAAGAAATTGGGAAACAAGTAGATACAAAATTCCACGCATTTCAAATTTCAATGTTACAATATTTTGAAACGGCTTCATGAACAGGAAGAGGTGAGTTGGTTTATGATCAGTCGATGGAGGACAGATACCTTTTTACATAGAGCGGGGACTATACCCACTGGCAAGAGGTAGGTAGTCTCTCTTAAACTTTAAAAATTATTTATCTTCCTCTTGAGGACTAAAACTATTTATTTCTGAAAAAAAGTAACTTATTTTATTCACAGGAGACAAGTTTTGGATTTGAACTCTTGTTCGCTGTCTGTCGATAAATTCTATCAAATATTCGTAGCAGATGATTTTGCGAGCAAAAACTGAGAATCAGCTGATAAATATTAACCTTAAACACACGGGTTTATAAAAAATAATTTTCCGGTTAGCAGTGTAATAAGATGTCTGTCAGTCATTTTAGGTATCATGATAAATATAAGTTATTACATACTTTTGGTGGTTCAGTAGCACCTAGTATTCACCAAGTTCCTCCTTCAAGAACATGATGCGACAATAGGACAAAAAAGACACTCTTTCTTGGTTGAAGGCAGTTATAAAAAATGGTGTATCTACGACTGGTTTCCTCTCGTTGGCGGGGTCTCATGGTATCAGGATATGAATCTAATTCCATTTCATATGTGGGTAAATGTCGTTTGTATATCGAACAATATTTTAGGTAGCACGAGACCTTGTTAGATGTTTGAGGGACTGTCGAAGTGAATCCCATTCAGATCGACGGGTCTCAATACGAATCGATAAAAACACAGTAAAAATTAACGAATTTCATCATATCTGACGGTCGTATAACAAGAACAATGTCTGTTGATGAATTATAAATGATCTGGTGATCTTTAATCTTGGTTGATAATTTGAGAAATCTTAGTGCTATTACTTTACACTTTCTACGTACAAGTCTTTATATATATATATATATATATATATATATATATATATATATACATATATATATATATATATATATATATATATATGACGTGCCATTTTTAAAGATTTTTCAGGCAAAAAGTAATGGGTGCGTTTTATATATCATATTTGAGAAGAAAGACTGAAAGTAAGTAATCCGTATAGTCTAAACCAATTTTTTTTTTTTTTTTTTTTTTTTTTTTACCGTGGCAGGGAAATATCTACTGGAATTATATGTTTGTTTATAATTTCCTAATGTAAAATTATTTTCGCTGCAAGGTTGTTGCATTTTGCATGATCATGCCTGTTAATTTGAGCTAAATACTCTGTATATTTTGTCTTTCAAAAAATAAGGAAAATTTTTTAAATTATCTCTAATCAGTAAGAATTAATGAAAAGTTGAACGCATGCTACATTTAGGTTGAATTTAACAGTTCAAAAAATCAAAAAAAAACATTACGTATTATACAGTGGATTTTTGTAGAATTTTGTCGTCCAAATTTAGGGGGCGCGTTATACATGAGTGATTGGTACACACAAATCATTATGCTGTATACATATATAAATATAATAGATATATTTTGTTCTCTTATTCTTTGGTTTTCTTTTATTGCATCATACAATTATCTGACAGAAGATTGAGATATTTTTTTTATCCTTTAACCTCCTATTTCATGATTGTATTTTAGACAAACGTGAAACTATTCACAGCCGAAATCGAAAAGAAAATGAAGCAAATAACAGCAGTTTTTTACACAGCTCTTTTTGTCGGCATTGCAGCTCATTTATTCAATATTTTTATTCAAATGATTATATTTCATTCATCCTTTTGAATTTTGTTATATATATATATATATATATATATATATATATATATATACATTGTTTCAACCAGCCATTGGTGCACAGGTTAGGGTTGCCTCCCTTTTATAACGATCTCCATCAAGGTCATACACAGAAAAAAGTGTTCTTTAAAAAGAAACAAATATAGTGTAAAAGGATTTCTACTACGGGTTCAAGAAATAGGAAGATAAAAATAAACGAAACTGAATGATCGATACGGATAAGGCAAGATGGACATTAGTTTAACAAATGTTTTAAGTATAACAGAAAAGAAAAAAAAAAGTAATTAGGAGATAGAGACTGAGAGAGCAAAATAATAATTACCAAGTTCACAATTTCAAATGAGCAAACGTGATCACAAACATTTCGGGATTTTACGATTTATTTGAGTGGTGATATATCTACGAAATTCTTTCTTGCTATCCAAGTGCATGCAAAATACAAACTGGAATGGGGCTCTACACATTTATTGTAATTGGTAGTTGTTTTCTTTTGAGTCATTCATAATTCTATTTAGAATTATGTTTTCTATTCTTTCCACTCTTTCATTTTTTCCACCTACTTCATCCCGCCGTTTCTTTTCAAATATGTGAAGTGGTTAATAAAAAGTTTAACTCGATTTAAGAAGATTTTCTGTATATACAAGATCTGATCATGCTCTATATTCCCCATTCATTTTTGGAGTTGAAATAAGACAGCGCCACGCAGAAGTATTACGAAGATGCCCCAGGGTTATTAGTAAACTGCTTGGTAACTCTGGGCTATCCTTCAACTGCATATTTTCTCAAACGAAACATCATCCGCGTCCGAGCTATATCACGCTGCATCTTCAACTGGCTTTCTTCGGTTGTTTCGCGCGCGATGTCAACCTTTTTTGGCACCATGATATTAACGTCTGATTGGCTGTCGTTGTCCAATCAGAACTCTTCTTGAACTTTGAATGCCTGTGTTGCTTGCTGTAGCTCTTGCTGTAATGTTAATATGGTACCGGTAGTGAAAAAAGTTGGTGTATACCTGAGTGGAGGGAAAAAAGGTTTTTTGAATATGAAATAAATGTGATAAAGACGTATGGCTCTGTACGCTGCCACATCACAATGTATATATATATATATATATATATATTGATACCATGATTATCTTGTTGCTTAGTATACCAAGAGTGATCAATATCAGCGATAGAGCATGATCAGATCTATGGTTTGGTTTGGTTTCTTTGTTTAATGGCATACGAACTTTATTGGGCGATTTGATGACAAACACATCCTCGCAGAAAAAAAAAGGATCAGTGCTATTTAGCATACAGCTTAGAGGAATTAATGATTCGTGGCTTTCCCAAGGGTATTAATTCGAAAATGAACGTACTAGCGTGACTAAAGATCGAAGTGTTTTACTTTTATGTCACATATTAGTTAGAACGTTAATATGCTGGTTTGATTTGTCTAAATCTGCCAGATATTTTTTAGGTGTGTAAAAGATAATTGTGCAAATCAATATTTTAGGCGAAAGAAACGTTTATTTCGCTGATATCAGTTTGACTGCAAAAACGATAAAAAAACAAAAAACAAAAAAAAAAAAAGCATCAGCACACGAAGATTCTTTATATTAGTAGAAAAGGTTTAGAACTTACAAAATATGTTACCAAGAAAAAGAAAAAACAAACAAAAGGAAAAGTTTATAATACGATATATAAGTTTTCGTTCGTAGAAAATAATTAAGCGATGTTGACATTATATACAATTCTTGAAGGAACAGAATGGTAGATTTTCATTCTAGAGAAATAATAAACAAACGTTGAGCAGACGTAGAAATGAATATATAACAACCGAAATTTTATCTATTTCAATACTTTATCTATAAAGGAACGTAAGGCAACAAATTAGATAAAAATGGATTAATTTTCTAGGATTCTAATTGGTTAAAAAGAATTATTTCAAACAAATGAGTGAGAAAAGATTCGTTAGACTATGTTTGGTTTTGATCTTTCAAAATTTGCGAAGCAATTCAGTTATTAGCGTCTGCCATAAGACTAGCAAAGACATGGACAGCTATCGATAGGCTATCGGTCATATGGAAGTCAGACCTGACCGATAAAATAAAACGAAGTTTTTTTCCAAGCTACAGTCGTGTCGATAATGCTATATGGATGCACTACATGGACGCTAACTATACGTGTGAAGAAAAAGATTGACGGTAATAACAAGAATGTTGCTAGCTGTATTGAACAAGTCCAGGAGGCAACAACACCCCAGACAACAATAGCTGTACGGCCACCTACCACCCCTCACGAAAACTATCCAAGCTAGACGAACCAGACATGCGGGACACTGATGGAGAAGTTAGGCCGAACTCATAAGCGATGTACTTCTGTGGACAACTTCATATGGACGAGCAAAGGTCGGACGACCTATATACAACAGCTCTGTACCGATTCAGGAAGTAGTCTGAAAGACCTGCCGGGAGAGATGGACGATAGAGACGGGTGTAGAGAGAGGATTAGGAAGATCCGTGCTAGCAGCATGGCATGATGAAAAAAATGATGTCTCCAAATGAAGACGCCGAAGGATCAATAAATGCTAAAATACAGATAAAACAATTATATAGCTTCTCGAACGTATTTTAGCAGAAAGATTAACACTTTCAAGAAACTCTCTTTAGGAAAGCATTTTTCGTTTAATATATCATAATCATCATCTAGTCATGTTCATAGCACAGAATTCCTCTACTAACTGTCGCCAGTCATCCCTCTCAATGATCTGTGTCCGCGCAGGGCTGGTGTATTATTGATACTTGTCGGTTAACACTGGCACGTCCATGTGTGAGAGGCCATAAGAGAATGTTGCTTATAAATCCATCCTTACTTTTCCAGCAATGTCCCGCATATATAAAGCTCGAACCTACATACAGCAGCTCTGTGAGGATACGGGACATAGCCCTGAGAACCTGTCAGAAGCGATGAACGATAGGAAGGAATGGCGAGAGGGGTTCAGGAATATCTATGCTGGCGGCATGACATGATGATGAGGATATATATATATATATATATATATATATATCATCCTAAGATACGAAAGTCTTCTTAATAACCTGATCGGCATCTATTTGATTATTTTCTTTTCCTCAAAAGTCCAAATTTATCTTTTTGATCACTTTACGTAAGTTACGTACAACAGGTCATGCAAATGAAAAATGTCTGTTGAAATGTTCCAACGCTGTTTACAGGAATGAGAATATCATTTTTGTTGATACGTGGCTTCCCTAGAGAAGTAATTTGAATAAGATAAAGATAATGATTAAGTTGATAATTCTTTTTTACACGTAAAAAAACGATTTATATTTTTAATATTTTATATTAATATTATTTGCTATGTATCATCATTGAAAGGCAATGTATTAAAGCTTCCAGTTGTTACTAAAAAGAGTTATTGTTTTCTTTGTTGATTTTGGAGAGGAATTCTGTTGATTGAATATTATTTCCTCACACAGAATAAATGAAAGAATAATTCATGCTGGATTAAAAACAACCAATTTTATTGCCTGTGTAAAATTAATAGAATGAATAGAAATAAGAATGAGTTACAAGAAGAATAAACTCATAGATGTATGAGGAGAGGTCTTTGTGTGCGTTAAAAACGTTAGTGAACGAGCGTCTAAGAGAAATAGAAGTTTTCGGGAAGGACTTACATATTCTACCAGTCTACTCTTTTATTATGGTACCGTGTTCAATGTGAGAACAAAAACATTGCCGATTTTGGAGGACTGAATCTCGTATGTTGTCAAGGCATGCTGCAAAGAAGACAAGGAAAATAGAGAGAGGCTTTTAAGTGTTTTTGTTAAGGTACTGCATTGACAATGCTACCGACTGGTCACCAGCATAAATTATGGTTGACAAGGGAGGCAAGCGGTCATCTAGCGGTCATTATCAGAACGCTTTGGGAGACAACGAAGGTAATCCGAGTGTATAAAATAACAGAAGACTAATATGTAAGAATGTTCACCTATCTTCAAAATGAGCTGTAATTTGTACACATGGAAAAACAAAAATACAAAAAAAAACAAAAAAAAAACAAGCAAGCAAACAAACAAAAAGAACCCCAAAATTACTCTATAATCATTCTGTGTATTTTATTTATTTATTAATTGATTTCGTAAAATGTTTTGTATAACCAATCAGAGACAAACAGGATAATTCCTTGCATGTGTAAATATTTTCGGTAAATATTTTGTAGAAGAAATGATGATGTCTTAGAATAAAGAACAAGAAAACATCTACTAATTGTTTTTTTTTTCATTTTATTTTTTGATACTATTTTTTTTATACATTTTTTATCTTTTTTCATATATCGATCTGCATCTTCATCGGGTTTAGGCTTTTTCAGCAGAGAATAATTGTTTTAATTGCATATAGCAATGGGAATATACGAAAAAAAAAAAAGAAAAAAAGAAAAGAAAAAGAAAATATCAAAAAAGAAATATCGTAAGAGAGAAATAGTTTACGAGGAAGCGAAAAGAAAGCTAAATCAAATAAAGAGTGGTGGTGGGGGAACAACTATCACGCAAAAATATCTATCATACAAGACATGACATTTAATTCCCGAAAAAAAAAAACGGTTTGGCTTCCTATTATGTCCTCACTTCTTTTCTTCTATTTTTTCAGTGTTGGATATATGGTGTGTACATTTATTCATGACAAAAGCAAACACCCATATACACACACTATTTTACAAATAGTTAAATTTGTTTCCATAGATGTTTATACGAAAGCAGGGTCTCTCTCTCTCTCTCTCTCTCTATCTATCTCTCTCTCTGGCACAGACACA
This sequence comes from Sepioteuthis lessoniana, assembly GCA_963585895.1. NCBI lineage: Eukaryota > Metazoa > Mollusca > Cephalopoda > Myopsida > Loliginidae > Sepioteuthis > Sepioteuthis lessoniana. Next base: position 44,478,203 of record OY757911.1, read on the forward strand.
GACATACATATATACAACACGTACAAACTATATATATATATATATATATATATATATATATATAAAGCATCCAAACAGTATATAAGTATGTTTATGAGTTTTTGTGTGCTAACAAGTACATTATATATATATATATATATATATATATATATATATATATATATATATGTATGTATATATACACACATATATATATATATATATATATATATGATGTACGTATTATATATGTGTGTGTGTTTATGTGTGTGCATGTTTGTGCATGTTTATGTGTTCATGAAACTGGAAATAAACAGTGTGTTCGCTAATGGGTGAAAAGACAGTGTATAGTGAGCTAATTTGCATCTTGGCTTTGTTTTTGGTTTCATTTTTTCACGCAGTAAATATTTTATTTAAAAACAAATTTTGTTTCATCTGAATTCTTTTCTCATTATCGTATTACTTGAATGTTGGCTTCACATAAATAATTTGATTACAGAAACAAAATTTATCATAATTTAATCGAATACACTTTCTCGAATTTGCTATGTCTTGTTTTGAAAGTTACGCTGGGAGCTTAATTTTTTACTACACACCCTTAAATGCATATATGTTAATTATCAATTGTAATCAACTATCTTTAATTCGACCTTCCATTGAAGTGAGTAGCGATTGAGCTGTTGTATTCAACTTATTGGTTGATATTATTTAAATAAACTCTGGAGCGTATTGACCCTATAATCTAAAATACAATCATCTTATCTGTCTCTATTTCAGCGATGAAATATTGTTGTTATTCTCTAAGCATTGAAGGCTTCTTGAAATTGTCCGGTGAGTACAGCCACTGAAACATTGTGATCATATCAGCCAAGATGAATATAGACCGCAAAGGGCAGACAATAATATCATTTATCTTACAATGAAATATGTTTAAAACAGTTAACAAAATAATGTGCTACTTGTTATATATAGACTGATAATAAAATATCGTTTTGTTTATACGTGGATTATATGCGACTTATAAGTGAATAAATTGTAGGTAAGATTTTTTAAACGAGCCAGAGTTCTTTTGTTTGCATACAGTTACATATTTTAAAAAAAACCCTACTTTTTATTGTTTAAACACGGCTTAATGGCTTCAAGTATTGCGATATAACACTAATAATTCAATCTAATATTGATATGGCCCAGTCAGCTGGGACTGCAGAATACAGTGTCTGCATCTCTGCAGAGGGGTGAGATTCCTTCATCAATTGTCCTGGATATGACACCAAACAATATGATGGTGAGGCTCCAGTAATGCCGAAGGTTTGGGGAATGCAAAAAACCCCTTTACTGCTATCGTTCCTAGTTCCACTCTGGCCCTGAGTTATAGCACCAGATCTATGGGTTAAATAGAACTAAACAGTGTACTTATGCAAAACTGAATTGTTTGAAATCGAACTGTTTATATGTATAAAATGGATTTGGCAGTAAATAACCTTCAGTTACTGTTATGCGAAAAAACCGAACCAAACCAAACGAGAACCTAACATTAGACATTTGTTTGCACACAGTTAAATATTTTCAAGTATAGTAAATGAGTAAACAATTTTATATGACCAAAGGATAGGACCCGATTAAGTATTATCACGCCTGGTAAATGGACATGGTAGTGATAAAATCGAAGGTGTACTCTATATTCTCTAAAACTGTAGGGCTGGAATCTTTCCATTATATGGTTTAGAGTCTTGTTCAGTACATTTGTTGCGGGAGAAATTTTAACCTTTTGTAGAGAATGCAGTTGGCATATTCAAACGCACTTGACGACTGGGTTCTTGAAAAACAAGTAGATTAATGGATAAATGTTTTGAAAATACACACGTCAATAGGATTCAATAGGAAACTTAATTGCCATGCTTTGAAATTAAATTTAGTAGACACAAATAACTGTATAAAGAAATAAACTAACAGCTCAGTCATCTGAATTCGGCTTTTCACAAACTTAATGAGAAATTAATTAGTCAGGTGCCTTCACCACGGAAATGTAAAAGACCAATTGAAAAAAAAAAACGTGGATAAGAGAAAATAATGTTAACTGAAAAAAATGGATATCGTACGTCGCCAGTAATTTTTCCGTTGCTTCTTTTATGACATATCAAGATAGTCATGTGAAATCTTTTAAGAATCTTCGAAAAAAGTCCCTTTTTCCAACAAAAACCTATTTTCCTGAAGTCGAAACTAGTTGAGAATGATAAAAAAATAAACAACGTAAAAATTAATCCGACTTGTTTTATTACTTTTCTATCTTATACATATAAACATGTATGGTGTGTATGTGTGTGTGTGTGCTTGTGTTGTATATTGACTTTCGACCCGGCCAAACATGCCATTCCAAAGTGATGCACCGGAAGGAAGTGACACATTCCAATGGCCAATAATCGAAAGAAATCGCGTAGGTGGATTTGGCTGACGAAATGGGACAAGGTAAAAGCCCATGATACACTCATAGACTGATGCACCGGAAGAGAGTTACCTCTGAACTGCATGACAGTTATTTCCGCTTGATGACGATCAAACATGCCATTCCAAAGATCGAGTGGGCGATTGAGTGGGCGATTGAACTATTATATAAATCGGTGTGGACAGGAAGTCAGTGGATTGGAGATCAGACGAGTTGGAGACAAGATATGGTGGGGAAAGCCACCACCCAGCAGAAGGGGCCCTCGGGACAATGGTGGAGTTTGGCGACCAGACCAGTTGGTGATAAGTAGAAAAAGCCAGCAGAGTGGACCCCCGAGCCTCCAGCTGAGCATCAGGAGAAGGAGAACGACACACGGCTATGTCCGGAGGGGCTGGTGAGGTCAATATATTGCAGTCTTTGTACGGTCTACAACTCCCTCTCACACGCAAAACTTACAATAAAGTGAGAGGTATATTTTTTTTAAAGAGGTCTTCGCTCGTCCTTTATTATTGAGTCGTTATGATTTTTCATGTATATGTAGATGAATCTGTATATGTGTATGCTTATGAGAATACAACACTCGTTTTGTCAAACAGAATTTCACTAGTAGTGAAACTTTGACATACATCCCGTAATTTCCATGAAAAAAATAAGTTACTGCAAGCAAAATAATATATTTAGATTGAGAAAATTTTTCAGGGACAAAATATTATTTTTCAACAAAGGAATCATCGTTTATTTTTAAAGGTTAAAGAAAAAGTAACCTGTATAACACACTCACTGCCTGTGCCACTCTAAAGAAAATGTTTTTTTCTTATTACTCTGATGCAGGTGCAGTTAGTTTGGCAATCGAGATTGAACTTTATCGCTATTTTGTTTTAGGCCTTATTACAGATAACAGCTGCTTGGCAGTCTGGTAAAATAGCATATGAGACGAAGAGGAGTTATATCATTGATTTTCTGAATACGTAACACTATTCTGCAAACTCAAATTAATCGAGACAGGTGAAGGGTGATTATAGCCAGGTGGCAACCAGTGCTTCAGCAGTAGCGATAATAATAATATTAATAAAAAGCCACCATCAACAAAGTTTTCAATCGGTGAAATGAAGAAAACCGATTAAATATGAATTACGCTGACAACATTTCCTGACAACGACACCATCATTGCTCCCCACCAACATAAAAAAAGTTATTTCTGGAGGTACATCTCATAGATAGTGCTGAATATATACTTTTGTTTATGGTCTGAGAAAAGGCATAGCAAATGGTTGTAGCTTTGTTAAAATGTAATTTTGAGTGCAGAACCAACACACACACACACACACACACACACACACACACACACACACACACACACACACACACACACACACACACACACACACACACATGCACTTATATATATATATATATATATATATAGGTGGATAAAAAAGAGAGATATAAGTCCGGATAATATAGACACAGTCAACGGCATTTCGTGACTCAATTTCTTGCTAATTCAATTGTCATAAACGAAGATTCCAAGTATTCCTTTATACTAATGTTGTTGGGCATAACTGTTAAGGTGATTTTCATTGTGGGGCATTCTGTGAGTGGCGGTCTTGTTTATTTGCGGTGTTATATACACGGCTAAATTGCGTGGCTCTATTAATTTACGTGGTTAAATTATGTGGCTCTATTAATTTTCATGGTTAATAAATACGTCTCTATTAATCACTCACTTAATTGAGCCACATAATTTAACAACGTATGTTAAATTATGTGGCTCAATTAAGTGAGTGATTTGTCGAAAATATATAATTTATGATTTTTAAAGTTTTAATTTTTTTCATTTCTGTATCATTATAATTGCTAGTTAGTAACTCCATAGTCTGCAATTAGTCCTTCAGAATTCTAGTGTCCATCCTTCAGATTATCTTTTACCATTTCTATTTTCGTCATGAAACTGGCTATAAATGAGGATCTTTGAAATTCTGGTGTCCATCCTTCAGATGATCTTTTACCATTTCTATTTTCGTCATGAAACTGGCTATAAATGAGAATCTTTGGAATTCTGGTGTTCGTCTATCGGATGATCTTCAATATTTTCAAATTAAAGTAAATTGCTTAAATTTCCAACTGTTATCCGAGAAATATATGGCTGCTTTAAACTTGTTTTTCCCTCTAAGTCATAATTTTTTACCATTTTTTGTTTCTTTTATAAATCTGCCTCTTAATGCGGACCTTTGGAATTCTATCATTTATCATTCAGATGACACACCCAGCAAATCTTGATTAAATAGGTTTCTAAGCCAACAATGTTGCACTGAGCAAAGAGATCAGTGTGAGATTCCGTTTTGCACTGTGTATCCATGGATCAAGTGAAGACAACTCCTATAAAAAGCATCAAGGAGTGTGAAATACCATATAAAATCATTAACATAGTCCATAAAACAAGAACTAAAATGGTTTGCTCGCGTAATACTCCATAAAAGTTCAAGTTATGCCAAACATTAATGCAAGAACTACTTTATCAAGACTAGACTCAAAGGACGACTGTTGTATTGTTGGGAAAATGTCCTCAACAACTCCAAAACCCTGGATAATCAAAATATCGTACATTTTCAGTTGAGTAATTTACAGGTTACTAGTCAACGTTCAATCGCTGCTTGAGCAAGACCGGAAGAGCGTTGAAATCAAATAATTACTCGTTGCCTACTTATAGATTGTAACGAGGGGTTTGAGACGATTAGTTAAATTCAAAAAAATCAATTGGCATCGTGAAGGTAAAGAGTAAAATGTCCCTTTAGGCCTTAAATGAAACCAGTTTTCAAGGGAGACGACAATGTCTTATACATAAAAGGGTTACATATACATCCATTGGTCGAGCAAAATTACTCAGTGTCTTTCTTTTTGACATCGATCCAAACAAAAATATAACAGCTAAAAATAAACATGAGGGGTTTTGTGACCAATGTGTTCCTTCCTGTGATTAGGATCAAATAATGACCTTCATTCGATTTACTCAAGCAGATTACGCTAAGAAAGTCGACTAATAGATCTTATGAAAGAGGAAACGGAAATGCCTCCGCTTAGGGAGGAAACACTTGCACTGAACTGGATGAAATATAGGTCTTATATAGTAAATATGCAAGGAGTACTAGTGAGTTTATAGATACTTATAGTCTTTGGTGCCTTAGGAATGGTCTCCAAAAATTTTGTATGGAACAATCCTGAAAATCCCGGTAACAAGACTTAAAGGAACTAGAGATCAGAGGAAGAATGGAGTTCCTCTGTAAAAATCAGGAAGAATACTGACTAAAGTTCTGAAGACTTGATGAGATGTACTGCCAGTCACTCAGACTTTTGTGAAAAATTAGTAAAATCTCGTGAACGTCTCGCGAGAAGAAGAAGAAGAAGAAGAAGAACAACAACAACAACACATCGTTTTTAGATAAAACAGGAAATCATCATCAAGGATATAAAAATACTTTTGATAAGTTGTAATATATTACTCCCAAACTTATTTATGTTTTTGCTAAATTTTTCTCAATCCCAAACCTTTAAGCCATTTCTATCTTATTTCTATCTTTTCGATTGCACTCCTTCTCTCAATAAGTTTCTATATTGTTTTAGCATTTATCTATTTGAAGTCTAATGTTCCTGCAGCATTTTTTACCTATCCTTTTTTCCTTTTTCTTTCTCGATTAAAATCATTTTCTACTTCCGCCTCTGCCTTCTTTTTACTTTCTTTACAAAAAAAAAAACAACATTTTTCTTAAAGGCTACTTATATATATATATATATATATATATATATATATATATATATATATATATATACATTTGTAAATTTAGTTATATATTACAGCACTTAATCTTCCCAAGATTCTTCTCTTTTCGTGATTTTCCCTTACTTTCTATCTTCTTTATCTACATTAATCATATCATATACATATTGTTTTTTCTTTAAACATATCTTTTTTTAATGTTTTTTCTATAAGTTTTCTTCATATATTTCTAGTTCCTCCATTATTTTTTCATTGATGTACTTTATTGTACTTTGGATTATTCTTTCTTTCTCTAAGCATCTATTTCTCCCATATTGTGTTTTTCTTACCCTCATTGGTACGCATGCAAACGCCTCTTAAATGCTAATATATTTTCATTTTATTGGGATAATTTCTGGCCCAAAGTATTTAAATATCCCAAACCCCTTATTATCAATGTTTTTTTTTTGTTTTTTTTTTACTTTTACTTCTATCACTGTATGATTCTCTTTGTTTTATTTGTTTTTTTGTTTTTTTTCATGTAGATATATAAATAAACGTATTTTCTTAAACAAAACAACCTGTTATATATGTCGAAAGCACGTATCGGCTCTTTCGAATGTCATCAGCAACAGTAGCTCTACTTAATTACAAAAATAGACTAAATTTAAAAAAAACGTACAAATCAACGATATCACTGCTTTCGTTCCATGTTTGTATATGGATAAAAATAAATAAATAAATAAATAAAATCTTGCTAAAAATCATGTAAATTTAATAATGTTATTTAGTGATGTCCTTTAAACCAATTCTGTTCAAAGAAGGGAAATAAACTGATTGGAATTCATCTAGCGTCTGGCATCCTTTTTATTTACACAGAAATTAAAGTTCATTGAATTTCTAAATAGTAAGAAAAAATTAACTTTTTGACATAGCTTGTTACTTAATGGATATTTTTCCATAGTTTTTCTGCTGCAACTAATTATATGACATACGTCCTTTTTTTTCTACCTGAAAAAACTTTTTATCTTCTTTCTTTATTCTGTTACAATATATTCCACTCTTCCTGTTTCTCAATCTCCTTTCTTTTCCTTCAGTATCAGTCAGTTATTCCCTTACGGTTTTTCTCTTACTCTTTTTCTCCCACTCACCCAACCAGTCTATCTTATTCTCGCGGTCTATCTGTTTGTATGTCTGTATGTCTCTATTCCCCTCTGTTCCTGTCAATACATTTTAACGTATTTTTTTTTATTTTCATACTTTTATCTTCTTATCAATCACTCAATTACACAATCTATCTATCTATCTATCTATCGTTATTATTATTTTTCTGCTTGCGTGTTTTTCCACCAGTTTTAACTGGTAATCTTTCTCTAGAGTCTGAGTGACAGCAAGTGTCTTCAATTCACTAGGACTCCTCTCAGCAGCTTTGTTGATCTTAACAGTATTGTGGTGGAAATTATCTCTATTCTTTCACTGATATCTGTATCCTCCAGTTTTCTTTCAAAGCGTTAGGTGATGGTTTCTAATTGAAGTTTTGGCGATAGCAGTTCTCTTCCAGTTTCCAGGATTCTTCTCAGTGTTCTGTCGATCTTTAAAATGCTGTCGTTTGGATAGTCTCCACTTGTCCGCTTATTTTCAAGTCCCCCAGTCCCTTTATCAATCCTTTGGTGACTGTGCCGAATGCCATAATTACAATTGCTATCATCGTCATTTTGGTGTTCTGTAGTTTTCTTAAGCGAGGTTTTTCTGTTGACCCCTTTACACGAACGAGCAGTTGTTGAACGACCAGTTAGAACTTATCTACAACAGCTCTGCAGAGACACAATATATTCTAGAGGACCTGCCACATGCAATAGACGATAGAGACGAATGGCGAGGAAGAGTCAGGAAAATCTATGCCAGCGTCACATGATGATGATGATGATGATGATGATGGAGATGGTTATTCCAGCTAAGAGCAGGCCTAAATTAATCGTAATGAAGACGTGCACTATGCTTATCTTATTTCCAGAACTTGACCTTCACCATCAAATAAAGTTTAGTGTAATGCTCATGACACCTATTTTATACAAAACATTCTTACCTAAAAAAATTAATATCACCGAGTCACATCAATTCGAACATCTCTATCTAATTCTAGTAATTATATGGTTTTAAGAGATCAATTTAATAATAGTTATTTGTTTGGGTAGTTATTTACTTTCAAGTAACTATTAATAATCTTTAGTAAACAATTATACATTCAAATGAATATTCTTAATATAAATGATTTACAGTTTTATATTAAGTATTCCTATTGTCATGTTATACATAATAGCTTAAGATCCCTTAAAAGTCACCTCCCCCTAGTGACCCTTTCTTAACAGTGAGTCTAATCCTTAAATTGTCATCGGTCTAGGGACTTCTAGTTTCGTTCTTTCTTCCTATATCTGAACTAGACAACACGTAGATTTCACCTTCTCTGATTTAACTTCAGAATAAGGACCAAAACAGTAAGTGCATACAAGTTATTATACATTAGCATCACCACACATTTATCTCATAATTTAAAACTACACTTGTTTACTTTTATGTACATTTCAACAAGCACTGTTTTCTCTAAAACAACGCAGAGAAAATTCCCTGTGAAAACGTTTGTTCCTCCAAATTTTGTATCTGTCTCATGTCAGTAGCATTTCTCCTTTCATTCCTTTCTTTATTATTGTAAAAACCTTGTTAATTCAGTAACTATTACTTTATTAGTTACGTCTCTGTTTTTAAGGCTTTCAAACGATGCTGTGTAAGATTATTCATGGCTGAGTTATTACAGCTTCCTTCTGTGACTTTGTAAGCTCTCACAACATTGTTCTAGTTAGTGGCTAATACTTAAACTAAGCCGACAACGAGTCTTTTTATTCGCTATATTGTTTCCTGTTAAACATATTAGTGGAATGTTTTTCTCCATTTCAGTCCTCACTCTTTTCTACGTTAAATAAAACATGTTGACACCAGCAATTCGTCTTCAGAGTCTTTACCGTGGCGAAGTGTTTAAATTAGCACCATAAAGACAAAGCCTATGTTTTGAGGAAACCAGGGATATCTAGACGAGATGTGACACCTATCAAATAGAAAAAAATTGCGTCCTGTTGTATGTCTTCAAGTATTACTACCTAATATAAATATTTTTTATTGCTTTATCGGCTGGGGATGTAGAATACACCAACTGCATCTCAGCGGAGGAGTAATCCCCCCTACAACAATTGTCCTAGATATGAGTCTAAACAATTTGAGGTTCCAGTAATGCTGGAGCTTTTGGGAATGCAGAGTACCCCTTCATTGTCATCGCTTCCAGGTTCACTCTGGCCTGGAGTGTAGCATCTGATAGGGTCCTATCTATGAGTCCAATAGAACTAAAATGCGTACTTATGCTAAACTGAAATGCTTGAAATAGAACTGTTTTGATACGTAAACTGCATACTTACGCTAAACGGAATAGTTCGAAATAGAACTGTTTTGAGATTTAACGGTGTGTAAGGTAAAAACTATACTCATACTAAACTGAATTGTTTGGATTAGAACTGTTTGATGAAAATGAATACCTTGAAATAAAAATGTTTTTGACATTAAACTTTGTACTTAGGCTAAGCTGAATTGTTGAAATAAAACTGTTCATTTGTATAAAAATGGATTTGGCATTAAATAACCAACAACATTGATATGCTATAAACCCAAACAAACAAGCAAACAGATCTATTTCACCGAAAGATTTGACAAACTGTTGCTCCGCGTCTGAGAGGACCTAGAAGCAATGTCAATTAAGTGACTACTTAGAGCTCCATGATTCTCGCCTTACTAATAGATTCAGCTTAGAATCATAGCCAAGACACCTTTTTAGAGGTTATATGATATCAAATATCAAAGATTCAGTTTACTATAACACCCAAGACACCTTTTTTAGTGGTTACATAATATCAAATATTCTTATTTGATAAAAGATAGTTTGCCCTCAGTTGTATGATGTTAAGTATTCCAATTGAATACGAATAATTTGTTTGCAGCTGTATGGTTTTAACTATTCATTTTTTAACCTTCAGACGCAATTTAGAGTTTTATCCAGGTCTTACCAATGTAGAGAAAATAGTGTATTCTAAGCCCTGTCGACTTGGTGGTAAAAACATATGAAAGAAAAGTGAGGAAAGATAGGAAGGAGAAGACACTGATGACTAATCGAAAAGTTTGATGCAATGACAGGAGGATGAAATTGAACCAATAATATATGAGAAAAGCAATGACGTTGAGATGGTAAAATAGTGTAGGGAAATGGCGGAAAAATATTAAGATACCTTCCAAAAGTGGAATAAAATACGAAGTAAATATAATATGTTTACTTTAATTGGATTTCACCCAGTCAGTCTCTTTCCACTAGATGAGGCCGAACCCAATTTGAAAACAAATCAAGACATAATCCATCAACTTCATCAAATTTTATTTTTAATCGGTTTATAGCAATGGTGTCTGATAGAAAAGTGTCTTAAATAAAATTAGAACTTCTTTTATGAAGACTATCGATTTTCCGTTACGAAAAACGCCTCTAGCGCTCTGCGTTGATTTGGCTGTTCTCATATTTGTATATTACTATTTCTCGTCATTTCTTTTTTTTCCTAACAGTTTTTCATGTGTTCCGTCTTTATTTGTATTGACTACCTCCAACCCTTTTAGTCTATCAACATCCTAATCACTTGGTAAGTTTTCCGTCTCATTCCGTTGAAGGAGAAACGGGAAATTTAGAGGTGATTTTAAATTCTAGAGTTGCGGAAATCTTGCATTACGTATTTTTATCTCATTTTTTTTTTTTGCTATTAAATAATTAAAGCTAAATGAAAGAATTCAATCATTGTATAGCTAATATCTGCCCTCAGGAAATATAGTCTAAATGTTGAGAGATTTTTCTCGGTCTGGTTTAGGATTACACAATAATCATATTTGGATTCAATCTTTTGCTTTTTCTTTTTTTTACTATATTTTCTTTCTTTCTTTCTTTCTTTCTTTCTTTCTTTCTTGAATCGATTTTTTTTTCATTTCTTTTCCATAATTCTTCATCAGCATAGTTCCCTCACAGTTACCTTTATTTTCTTTATCTTTAATTGATTTACCACACACACACACACACACACACACACACACACACACACTCACACCTATATATATATATATATATATATATAAGTTCCTCATTTCTGCATTTTTCAATAAACACTGAAATATACCTTTCAATATTGCTCTTCTGACTCTATCTATCTATCTATCTATCTATCTTAGGTTCCTTATCTCAGTAACTCTACTTAGTCGTGATATTTTCTCGAGACCAAAAGAAATTTCTATTTTTACAACTGATATTCAAAGAGTCCAAATGCTTCCAATCCAAAAAACGTCCCTCCAGTCATCTTCCACCGATAATTTCGGGGTCTTTTTTATAATCGGTATTGTAAGGTTTTCCAACATATAATTGGCTCTACCCTTGACACTAAACATTTTATCAAGAAAAAACACCAAGGTGGATTGTTTTAATAGTTTACAATTCTCATTGAGGCTTTTCAAATCTGGCAAAGTCTTTATCACACACACACACACACACACACACACACACACACACACACACACACACACACACACCTATATATATATATATATATATATATATATATATATATATATATATAAGTTCCTCGTTTCTGAAAAGAGTCCAAATGCTTCCCATTCGAATATGTCCTACCTGTTATCTTCCACCAATAATGTTGGGGTATTTTTATAACCGGTATTTTAAGGTTTTCCAACATATAACTGCCTCTACCTTTGACGCTAAACATTTTATCAAGTGAAAACTAATGGTGAATTGTTTTAAGAGTTTACAATTTTCATTGAGGCTTTTCAAATCTGGCAACGTCTTTCTCCACCACGTCGACGTTGCTTACAATACGCTGATTGCATCTGTTGTGGGATAAGACTTATCTCAAAAAGTAGAATCAAGTGTAACTCTTAGTTGCCGGGGAACTTTTTCTTTGCCATTACTCCCGAGCCCACTGGAAGTGGTAGTACCTGTTAGTGTTCCATTTCAAAAGTTATCGTATTAATAACATTGATAAATATCAGTAAATAATCACAAACACAGATAGACACGAAAAAAAAAGAGAGTGTATGATCAGTACTCAGATTGCATATTCATACATTATATATATTCAATGAGGTTTAACACAAGCCAGTATTCCTGCAAGCAGTGCGCGTTTTTACGTATTAATGTTACTACGTCACAAGGGGTGGCTGATGATTTTAGAAATGCAAGCAAAATATATATTTACCAAACGCTTCAACCAGGGTAAAGTCGCGACACCCAGTCAATTTGTGAGAGAAGTACAGCTGTTTTGAATTCTGAATGTTCCTTTTCCTCGTCTGGTTGCCTAACCAAGACTAAGATGCCTTTCCTTTACTACTATTTACGCATCGCTGGGATCAGAAAGTATGGATTCTTGCTTTTCTCGATTACTCGAGGTGAAGAGTGCCGCATCACTTCGTCTTAGCATCACTTGACAGAGTTAAACACGTATTTTTCAGGAAAAAATGCCACTCACTTCATTTATGGGTTTCAGTTTCCCTCCGAGCCGGCCTCAAAAATAGAAGAATTGAATTGGTATTTCTTGAGTCAACGAAGGAGAACCGTATTTTAAAATGAATCGAAGCTCATACCCAATGGTGGTGCTTCTTAAACTCTGAAAGTTCTTTGACCCCTGCTTGCAACTACATGACTGAATAAGCCTTTTCAAAATCGCTTATACTCATGTGACCGTTCCTTGCACTAATCACAAGGGTTTTCATGGCTGCTGTCGGTCAAACAAACGGTCACTGTACTCTAAAAGGGTATGATAGCTGTCACAATGTTCAGTGGAGTTGGGAAGGGTTCTTACTATATTAGCTTTTATTTGGTTAATGGCATATCAACCCGCACGGTTTATTTTATGCCAAAGACATCCTTGTAAAAGTACAGAGGTGATTTTACTTAACCAATAGCTTGGGAAGATAAAGGCGTTCCTCTCTTTTAAAAGAATATTCGTACAAAATTGAATGAAATAGTGCAACAAGAATTCGAACTCGCTAACAACATTACAAACACAAGCAGCCTAGTCTAAGATTTGAAATCGGGCCGCTGGCTTTATTTCTGACGACAATAGCCGTTAAACTAAGCGGACCTCCTTATTAGTATATTTACTACTCCTTAGTATATCCATAGTGTACTCAAGTTAAAATTATTTTCTATCATGGTGTTGCAGTTTTATTTTCCGTCAGGATAGCTATCCGTATTTTGCTTCTTTCTTTCTTTCTTTCTTGTCTGTTAGACTCTCCCTTTGTTTTTCGATGTATCCTTGTCTGACATTATGCAATCCTATGCGTATTTACGAAAAGTCTAGTCTCCAACTATGAGAGCTAATACGATTAAAAGCTTTGAGCTTTATCAAGTCTATGAAGTTTGCTTCGAAGAACTTCCACTAAAAATGTAGTAACAACTAATTAAAATGATGATTATACAAGTAGAATTCCTTAACACTGCTGCTTCCTCTTTTCTCTCTCTCTCTCTCTGTCTCTTTTTCTCTCTGTCTCTCTTCCATAACCACTCTCTCTTTTGCTTACAAGCAAAATGAATATTTTAATAAGATCAATTCGGGCAAGGAAGGAACGCTGTCGCGAATACATTATAAAGCACGTTTGATTAATAGGAATGACTTGATCAAAATTAATCAGATTTCAACTTCTGAAATATTCAATCAACTCAAGCAGACCTAATCTACACGGCGGCAATATAATTTACTCAAAAATGTGTGTGATGATCGATTACATGATGTTGATCAATAATTATTTCCATTAATAATAATAATAATAATAATAATAGTATTAATAAAGAAACTCCATTAGTAAGTCCTAATGAGTATACGTATGCACTTTAGCACCATGGTCTGTGTTTCTTTAATTATGTGACCGGACTGCTTCCAACCAAATTTCGGTTATCGTATCGTAAGAACTCCGATATAACAAGTTTCTTGAAATTCTTGAATTACATTAAATATATTGTTGGTCTTAAATGTATGGAATGCCCAGTTCTCTTATTCCACCTTTCCTTCTTTATTCAATTACTGTTCATACATCAATATTTAACAATATTCAGGATTGTTTTTTAAATTGATATAATTTGCGATCTATAGGGTGTTTCAGAAAAAATAGATAGGATTTCTTCATCTAATAATTTGACTAATCCCCGTTCAAATATTTTCAGATTTTAATTGGATGCGTAGAAACAACTCACTATCATGCCTTCAATGTGTAAACACCTTTTTCTTTCCAGTGAATAATTATTTTATATCTGAAATAACTCAAATATATACGTTTAATGTTTAAACAATTTTTTTGCCCTGTCAATAGTTATTTTATATCTGAAAGGAACTAAAACCTTAAAATATTAGATATAGAAATTTTAGATATTTCCACTTATGATGATAAAAATTGAGATCATTTGAACGAGATTAGTCAAGTTTTTAGATTACAAGATTATCGCACTTTTTCTTAAACTCTTTTTATACTTAAAGGCTGGGAGGTTTTGCTCAAATTAATTTACCTTAACATATATGATGTTAATTACTACGATTTGATTTGTCTGATACGTTAGCTGAAGGTTACTTACAGTATCTGATATTGTTAAGTGGTTGTCCGTTTAAGGTCTGACGCTATTTAACTTGGATCATCAGCGGGTAACTTGTGCTTTCAGCGTGACTTAGCCGTATGTCATTAGTTACTAATCTCAGTTTAGATATGGCTCAAAGGCATCAGGTATTACTCCCGGGTCTACGTAGTGCTACAACTATTTTGAAGGATGCTGATTACAGGATTTGTTCATTACAGTACGCAGCATCCTTGTTTTGTCCCCATCTAGGTTTTTATCCCGTCGTTTCGTTGGAGTAGAAGTGGTGCAAACACACCGTAGTACTGACACGGCTACTGAGAAGAACAGCTCTAGCTTTATTTTATCTGATGCGATATATTGAATTGGATAGGAACACGGGATATATACATCTAAATTATTTGTTTTAAGAATAGTTACGTTAACCTATAGATGTTTATAGCTTTGCCAGGTGGGGTTATAGAATACGCCGACTGCATCATTGCAGAGGGATGTGACTCCCCTACCAATAAGTGTCAAGAATATATATATATATATATATATATATATATATATATAGTCAGCCACAGACAGATCTGTTTCGTTCTATCAGAACTAATCAGTGTAGCTAGACAGTATCCTCCCGTATCTGGGATCGAAACCCGGTTGACTCAAACGTCTAACCATTCAGCCACAAGGAGATAATAGCTGCGAAGTAAATTTTAAACGGTTATGAATCACAATTAATATTGTTTACATATATCCGTTCAACGGTAGCCGAGACCTCAATTCAAACGAAGAGGCTTGCAATAGCCGCTAATGGCAACACGATTACTTCTTCGCCAGAGAACTCAACCCCACGGGGGTAGGGGAGTATATCTATCTCTATAGTCATCCACAGACAGATCTGTTTCGTTCTTTCAGAACTCATCAGTGTGGCTAGACAGTATCTTCCCGTAGCTGGGATCGAAACATATATATATATATATTGTAGTTTACATATATATATATATATATATATATATATATATATATATATATATATATATATATATATTGTAGTTTACATTAAATATACTACAAGGGTTGATATACCTTAAAACACAGCGAACCAAACAACAAAAAGAAGCTATTATTGTTTACTCAGTGTTATTTTTAATTACTTGAAATCATATAACTGTACGCAAACAAATGACTTTTATCAAGTGGAAATAATTAATTGAAACCATTAAATTTTTAGAATCATTAGGAAATACTTGAAACTATAAAACTGTGTATAGATCATTGGTATTAGATTGGAAGGGATGATACCATATAACGGTGCGTAAAAAAATATTAAGAACCAACTACAAACGTAAATATACATTTAAAGTGGTCACGAAGTCCAACATGAGAACATGCTACTATAATCAAACAATCATTTAATCATATAAATAAAGAAGATTTAACGCTGCTATCTTTGTTAAACATCTTCATGCTACGAATAACTTGAATGTAATATTAAAACTTTGAAAGAAACATACAAGTTTCAGAACATGATGGAGGATGTTAACTACTTATTGTATATGGTTAAATTTGGTTTGGTTAACAGAATATCAACTTTTGTTGGTTATTTAATGCCAAATATTTCGGTTTCGGTTTCTTTGTTTAATGGTATATCAACTCTTTTTAGGTTATTTAATGCCAAAGCCATTCTCCTAGAAGAACAGTAGTGGTACTATTTAACCCATATCTGGGAGGATAAGGGGGTTCATACCTTTCCCAAGGGTATTTGCCCGAAAGTGAACGTAATAGCGTGACTGGAGTACGAATTCGCGTACTACGATTCCGCAGTCCATCGCTTTAATCATTACACCACGAGGAGGACACCCCCTAAAAGATATCTTTGTAGAAGAACAGTAGTATTATTGATCCACCCATCAAATTATGGGTTAGGTATAACCCATAACTTGGTGGGTGGATCAATAAGTTCATTCTTTTCTTGGGGGTATTAGTCCGAAAGCGAAGGTTATAGTGCAACTGGAGTTCGAACTCGCTTACTACAATGTCACATTTCAGCATGTTAGTCACTACCTCACGTGACTCCCCACACCCAGTGTATATGGACAGTCTCATATTATTCCCAAAGAAAAAGGAGAATCAAGAATCACTTGGCGAGAATTTTCTCGAAGTCTTGAAAAATGCGATTAATATGAGAAAACGAGCCATGTTAATGATAACTAAATGAAAACCCGATGAAATGAGAGGATTACATTGCCAGACAACAAATCAATTAGAATATTATTGCCAAAAGAATTAACTTGGTTTACTTAAACGCGAATCACCGTAATAGAGAATGTAAGAAGGAATAAAAAACAGAGGAACCAGGACGATTTTAGGAACTTAAACGTAATAACATTGGATCCGTATATGGACATTATTTTCATAAGGGTTTTTCTTAGTTCTACCTATAGATAAAAAGAAAAATATTTGAATCGATTGGACCACCAAGTAGGGAAATAGAGAAAATATATAAAGCTCTAAACAATCGAGTCCCTATCGAGATATTTTGTTTTCTATATATTTCTGTTTGTTCATCTATATAAATGTGTATTTGTTTATATTCAGATGATCTATCTATCTCTCTATGGTAGAATTAATCATTAAGATTAAAAATAAAAAAAATTATATGTACGAATATTTATTTCAGTCTTGTTTGGCCCCGTGGGTAGAGTGTTCGCCAATGATTCGGGAGACATGCGTTCAATGCCAAGTCGGGTCGTACCAAAGACTTTAAAAATAGTACTTGATATCTCCTAGCTTAACACTCATCAATATAAGGTACGTATCGAGGGTAAAGTGGAGCAATCCAACGAAAGGAGTAGCGTCTTCCCCTACACCTCCCTTTAGTAGCTATTGAAAAGGGAGCCTACGGTCACCAACTTTATTTTATATATATATATATATATATATGTGTGTGTGTGTGTGTGTGTGTGTGTGCGTTATTTGCAAGAGAATAATTCATAGGTAAGTATTTCAAACAATGTTAGCTCATTTTTGCACAGAGTAAAATGCTTTCAAGTATATCCGTTCAATACAAATAATTTTATATATTAAGTGTTCCTATGAAATATAAATAGTTTTCACGCAACTGTATGGGGTCAAAAAATAAGCCTTAGTAAATAATTGAACTGTTCTATTCAACCCACAGATGGGAATCTAACAGGTATAACAAATATGGGTTAGAGTGGATCCAGGAGTAATGTCAATTAAGGGGTGCTCAACCCTCCCAAATGCTACAGGACTGGAGCCTCAACAATCAGTTACAGTTTAATATCATAGACAGGACAATTGTTGTGGTTGGGGGGTCTTACCCTTCTGCATAGGCCCGGTCGATGAGTTTTACAGTCCCAACGAACAGGGTCACAGTTAATATTTAATAGTTATCCTAAGTATTATGATTACAAATAAAATAAGTAAAAGAGATTCAGAAAAAATGCAGACACCAAAACTTAAAATGGCATTGAATAGGATATTTTTATTCTCTTGGTAATAGCTTTTTTATGTAAGCTGCTGGAATAAAGATAACGCTATAACATGACACCCTTGCAGGGTTAAGGTTCCATGAAAGAAAGAAAGTAACTGCGAATAAAACGGTCCCCTAACGCACGGAAAATAGACGGGGGAACTGAAGATCATAGGAAAAACTGAATCCATAGAAAACATTGATCGGATAGATTCCTTTGAAGAGTTCTGGAGATCTGAGGAGACTTAATGTCACAAAGACTTCAATGAACAAGCAACAGTTAAACTTCTTGTGAGAAAATCGCACAGAGTGTATTAAAAAAAAAACTGCAGTATAGTGAACTTTGCTATCCCGATGGACTAGTGTGAAAATCAAAGAAAGCGAAAAGAGAGACAGGTATATGGATCTTGCCAGAAAACTAAGAATGCTAAGGAACATAGAGGTGACTGTGTACCCAATTATAATTGGTGTGGTTGAAACGGTCAACAAAGGCATGCAGAAGTGGACTAGAAGTGTTAGAAATCGGTGGACAAATCGAGACTATCCAAACGCCAGGAATTTTCTTATCGGCCAGAATATATAAAGAGTCCTGACGACCAAAGTAGACTTGCTGTCACTGAGACTACAGTGAAAGATTATCCGCTACTGCTAGTATGAAAAACAACTACTACTACTACTACTACTACTACTACTAATAATAATAATATGTTCAAAGAAGGATTAGTACCTTGACCTTGCTCGGGAATTGAAAAAACTGTGGAACATGCAGGTGACAATTATACCAATTGTAATTGGTATAATTTGCGTTTGGAACAGTAACTAAATGATTACTAAAGGGACAAACGACAACATTATTGAGAACGGCCAGAATACTGAGAAGAGTCTTGGAGACTTGAGGAGACTTGCTGTCTCTCAGACTCCAGTGAAAAATCATTGGGTAACGCTGATGTGAAAATCTCTAATGAGTGAATAATAACAATAATAATAATCTTCAAGGAGATACAAAAAGAAAGAGCAAAAAAGAACTGTTTGCGGCGATCAGAGAAAACACAAATAACTCAAGCATCAACAAACGAACTATAACCAGAAAACAAAAACGGGAAGACAAAAAGAATGTATGGATAATTTAAGAAACAAACAAGTGAAATCTCACACGAGAAGACTAGGACGGGACTAAAAATAGGAAATCTTAAGAGAGAAACTGATTCTCTTCAGATAGCAGCACGAAACAACGCCATAAGTACCATGTCAAAGCAAGAATCGACAAGACGCAAAAAAATAGCAGATGTAGACTTTGTGGTGATAGAGACCAAAGTATCAATCAATTAAGCTTACGCAATAAATTTGTTCCGTGAGTGTAAGTCTAGACATGACTGGGTGGGAAAGGTGATCCAATGGGAATTGTACAAGAAGTTTAAACTTGACCATGCAAACCGATGGTGTATTCATAAAACGGAATCCCTACTGGAAAATGAGAGGCACACAATTATCTGGAATTTTGTGATACAAGCAGATAATATAATATCGGTCAGATGACCTGACCTAGTGATAGTCAACCAATCTAAGGAGAATCTGGTGAATAGTGGATTTTACCGTTCCGGTTGACCACAGAGTAAAACTGAAGGAAGATAAAATAGAGATATAAATACCTGGACCTTGCTGGACAACTGAAATACTATGGAATGTGAAGTGTGCAATGATACCAATTGTAATTGGTGTGCTCGGTAAAGTCACCTAATGATAGGTACAGGGACTTAAGGACATGAAAATAAGAGGATGAGGGGAAGCCAATCAAACTACAGCATTGTTGAGATCTGCCTAAATATAAAGATGAGTCCAGGTGAGTTTAGGAAACTTGTTCGCACTCATACTCCAGTGGAAAACAACTTGTTAATGCTGGTGTGGACAACTCTCAAATCTATTGCTGTGAAGTTCTGCTCAAAGATAAATTTTTGGTAACTGTCTATTTAAAAACATTGATTTTCGTGTCTCGTAAAATCGTTTGCTTGTATTTAAATGAAGACTTGCTAACTTGCTAAAATTTTTTCCAGGTGAATATTTTTGAAACGACAAAATAGATTTGTTTAAATGTAGCGCCTTAGCTCCATGACTAGGTCAATTGTTGGGTTATTGAAATGTCTGTAGTCCTGAGGGAATATACCCAACCAAGAAAAAAACCACAAAAGCCCCCCACCACCAAAAAAAAAAAAAAAAAAACAACAACATCCAAACATGAGACTGATTTAAAAATTAAAATCTAAAAGTGATATTAACTTATTATATAACTAAAAATAAAACAAATAACGTAAAATATGAAAGACTAACCCTAGCCCCCTCCCCGAAAGGGTAAGGTTGGAATGAGAGATTCTAGAATTAGCACGTGCTGTCCATTTTTTAAAATGTATATAAATGACCATACTAGTTTGAGAACATTAGAATGGATCGAAGGAAACATATCCATTGCTTTGAAGTTCTGCTCAAAGGTAAATTTTTGGTAACTGTCTATTTAAAATCATTGATTTTCGTGTCTCGTAAAAATCATTTGCTTAACATTTGTATTTAAATGAAGACTTGCTAATTTGCCAAAATTCATTCCAGGTAAATATTTTTGAGACGACAAAATAGATTTGTTTAAATTTAGCCTCCTATCATCTTCTATATCACTTGTGACTATTCTATAAATGAGGTAATCTATATTCGATTGGGACTGAAAGTATTAGAATTTCTCCATCCTCATATTAGGAAAATATTAGAAGCTTTGTATTTGTATTACCAGTTCAATGGAAAATCGACAATCGGGGAATAAGAAACAGGAAGATTACACAGGAATGATAAAATTATGATATAAATCATAAGAGTAAGTTGTTGGACTTTAACTAAATTAAAACTTAGTGGGTTTTTTTTGTGACCTGCTGTCAATGAACAGTCACCGGTGTGCAGATAGTTAACAACCCCTGGGTCTGGTATTGCCACAATATACCACCAATGATACAAATGTGAAATTCAAATTTTACCCAACGTGGGGCCCAGGACTCAGACTTGGGTGTCATGATCGGGAGGTGTTCTCTTGATAGCCAACATGGGAGACCCGGTATCCATCCTGCGAATGGTGGCTGTTCTCTTTTCAGGTACACAAATAGTGACTTAAAGAACCGCACCTACCAGAGACCTAAACGAAAGACATGGACTAGGGAAGACAACCAACTTGCATTACACTGCTATTTTAGGAGTAACCCTACACAAAGAGGATACAGGAAAAGAATGAGGGAGATATGGCAAGAACATTCTAATTTTCAGACAACTAGTCAGAGACTCGCTGATCAAGTTAGAACGATAATAAAGAAGGGTTGGTTTTCAGAGCTCGAAATAATTGAAATACACCAAAAAATAAATGATCAAGAAAGGAGAAATACTACATTACATGGCACATCAAATATTAACAAACAAAAACAGTCCATCCAAAATATACCAGGAAATATACCAGAAAGTACTAGCAAAAGAAGGAAGGTTAAAGAGATATCGACAAAGGGTAAAACAATACAGACAAAATAGGCTTTTCCAAAACAATGAAAGAAAATTCTATCAACGATTGGGAGGAGATGACAATAAAACATACCAACAACCGGATGCAAAAGAAACCGAACGATTCTGGACTAAAATATGGCAACCAAAACAACATAATGAAAAGGCTGAATGGATAAAACATATCACAAGAGAACTAGAAGAACACAAAGAAGGCCCTAAAGCTGAAATAATCACTGATTTATTCAAAACGACACTTAAAAAGGTAGCAAACTGGAAAACGCCAGGCCATGATGGAATACATGGTTTCTTGTTCAAGAATTTCACCTCAATTCACGACAGACTAGCACTAGAAATGAATAAATGCCGACAAACAGCACACGTACCCGAGTGGATGACCAATGGAAGGACCACATTGATACAAAAGGACCTAAACAAAGGAACCGCTCCAAACAATTACAGACCCATAACTTGCCTACCAATGATGTGGAAAATATTAACAGCACAAATGAGGGAAGAGATTTACTACTTTCTAACAAGCCGCGGATTGTTCCCTGAAGAACAGACAGGATGCTGCAAAGGATTTAGAGGCACAGCAGAATTACTTTATATAGATCAACACATTCTAAATGAGAGCAAAACCAGACGGAAAAATCTAGCTATGGTCTGGATTGACTACAAGAAGACATACTATATGGTTCCGCATAGTTGGATAACAAACAGCCTCAAAATGTACAAAATATCAGACGAAGTCATAAACTTCATCGACAAAACTATCAAAACCTGGACAGTTGAATTGACAGCAGGACGAAGAAGATTAGCTGAAGCAAAGATCCAAAGAGGTATTTTCCATGGAGATGCTCTATCAACCTTACTATTCCTAATTGCCATGATGCCACTTAACCACATACTCAGAAAATGCACAGCCGGATACAAACTTAGTAGATCGCAGGAAAAAGTTAATCATTTTACGTACATGGACGACATCAAACTGTTTGCAAAAAATGAGAAAGAACTGGAAACCCTAATACACACAGTTAGAATATGCAGCTGGGACATAGGAATGGAATTTGGCATAGAGAAGTGTACAATACATGTAATGAAAAGTGGCAAACGGCAGCTAACTGACAGAATGGAACTACCAAACAAGGATAAGATAAAAACGCTTGCAGAAAACGAAGCCTACAAATATTTGGGTATCTTGGAGGCTGATACCATCAAACAAGTGGAAATGAAAGAAAAATTCAGAAAGAATATCTCAGGAGAACTAGAAAACTACTCGAGACAAAACTCAATAGCAGAAATCTTATCAAATGAATAAATACCTGGGCTGTACCACTCGTTAGATATTCCGGACCCTTTCTCAAGTGGACCAGAGACGAACTTAAACAAATGGACCAAAGAACAAAAAAACTAATGACAATGCATAAGGTATTACATCCCAGAGACGACTTTGACAGACTGTACGTTTAAAGAAAAGAGGGAGGAAGAGGACTTGCCAGCATTGAAGACAGCGTTGACGCATCGATACTACGACTCGAAGACTTTATGCAAAAACACGAAGGAGGACTCATTGCAGCCACCAGAAACGACACTGACAACATAATGAACAACAGAATGACAATAACTAGGAAACAAAAAGGAAAAGGAAAACAACTCTATGGGCGGTTTGAATGACAAATAAACAGTATCTAACACGACAAACATGGACATGGTTAAGAAAAGGAAACTTTAAGGGAGAAACGGAATCTCTCTAAATAGCATAAAAGAAATTGTTATCATCTGGTGGATTTTTCTGTTCTAGCAGAACACAAAGAAAAAAAACTTAAAAAATGATAAGTACTTGCAATTTGCCAGAGAACTAAAAAAAACAAACAAACTGTGGAATATGAAGCTGATGCTGAAACCAATAGTAGTTGATGTGATTATAACATTTCCCAAGAGCTTAGAAAATTGACCAGAGAAATTGTAGATCAGTTAAGGATCGAGACAATATAAATCACAGCATTGATAAGATAAGATTGGTTAGAATAACCAGAAGAAACCTAGATACATGAGGAGACCTGCTATCACTAAAACTTCAAAAAAAAAAAATAATAATAAAATAAAACACGAGGAGGTGCCCGTGGTGTAATGGTTATATTCGCAGGAAATGGACTCGGTGACAGGAGTTCAAATCCTGGACGAGACTGATTGCATTTCACATAGCACTAATACTCTTGGGAAAGGTATGAATCCAATTATTCTCCCTCCAGCTATGGGTAAATAGTAGGACAGACTAGGTTCTTCAGCCTTGGAGAGGTAACTAGTCTAGGAGAAAGAAAGCTCTGAATTCAAACCTGTTAAACTCCGCTTAGAGATTGACCTTGTGTCATATCCTGCCCTAGCGGAGGGGTTGGTAAATATAATAAAAAAAAACACTAGCTAACACTGGCGTGAAAAACAAATAAATAAATATATAAATAAATTGATTAATAAATGATAATTATTATTATTATTATTATCATTATTATTATTTCACAACTTTCAGAATTGTGGACTTTGCTGTCGTGGCTGACCAGAGAGTAAAGTTAAAAGAAAGCGAAAAGAAAGATAAGTATCAGGACCTTGCGAGGGAATTAAAAAAAACTGTTGAACATGTATAGGACTTTACACTCCTATAATTTAATTTGGTCGGTATGCCACTTGTTCCCACGACAAAGATGGCTGACGCACACATATTCAGTCTCGGGATACCATTGGCCAGGAGAACCACGTGACATGCGTAAAACTACGTCCGCGCCTAAATTTCGTCCTGCGTTTGGAGCCGCTTTCAAGACGCGTATTTTCTATAAATACGTCGTCTTTAAACACTCTTTCTCTTTTTACAAAATTTCCTCGCTGCGGCAACACACTCCCTCCAGTGTGACTCAACAGACATCAAATAGCAACAACAGGGATGGGCCTCGCATACATTCAAAATATACATTGACTATGAGACTTTTTCCAGTCTCAGAGAAACCGACTGTTTCCAACTATAAAAGAAAGACATTTTAAATATATAATCCTTTTGTAGTTTAGTTGTGTTAGACACACACACACACAGACACACACATATAAACACACGATTATTTTATTGATAGAATAAGCGATAATTTTTATGTATCGATGTAAGTTTCATTATAATATATACATTTGTTTTGTTCGTCGCCTTGTTAAATGTTCCTTTTTTCCGCGCCGTTTCATATCTTTTACTCATTCGTTTCACAACCTTTACCCGTTGCTTACTTTCACTCAATGGCTTCCTTCATTTACTACTTTTTTCCATGTGCCTTTTTCCGAGCCAAACTTATATAAATTTTATTAACATTAAATTATGGGGAACTTAAATACTAAATACGTGTTAACACTACACATGAAATTGACGGTTATACCAATTACATTTGGTGCTCTTGGTATAGTCACCAATTGATGGCTAAAAGGACTGGAAGACTTTGAAATCAAAGGATGAGTGGAGACCATCCAAACTACAACATTCCTGAGACCGGCCAGAGTACTGAGAAGAGTCCTGGAGACTTGAGAAGTCTTGATCTGAAAACCTCTTAAGGTGTAAACAAAAACTATAATCGAACCTTACGGTAAAAATGAAAGAAAGCGAAATGACAAGTACTCGAATCTTGGCAAAGACCTCAAAAAGTTTTGGGACATGAAGGCAACGGAGATAACAACTGAAATAGTTGCACTTTGAATAATCTCCAAAGGCTTGAAAAAAAGATTTGAAGAATTGGAAATCAGAAGAAGAATCGAATCTATCTAGATCACAACAGTTAAGGTCGGCTGGAATACTTAGAATGGTCCTGGCGGCACGAACAGTCTTGCTGCCACTCAGGCTTCAGGGAAAGAACACCAGTTTCTGTTTGAAAAAAGGACAATAATCATAATAATAATAATGAAGAAGAAGAAGAAGAAGAAGAAGAAGAAGAGAGAAAGAAATATGAGACAAAGAAAGAAAGAAAATAATAAATAAAAAAATAAAAATGAGTGAGTGAGTGAGTGAGAACTATAAAGTTATAAGAATGAAACGATGTCCGAAAATTACGACCCGACCACATCAACGGCCGATGGTTGCTGGCCTAAATCACCGTATTTACAAGACGAATGCTTTTATACAAGTCAAAATTTCATTTTGGGTTGATTCTATTGCAGTGGCGGTTGTGATTTCAGGTTGGGCGTCCAATGACCGCCAATCCTGTACCCACGACCGATCCTTTTGCTCCAACCCTACAACTTGCATTCTCCCTGCACTCTAATACAAATAAAGAGGGAGACAAAGAGAGAGAAAGAGAGAGAGAGAGAGAGAGAGAGAGAGAGAGAGAGAATATACAAAATAAATAAAACACAAGAAAAGTTAACGAACCATTCCAGCCAAATTATGGCCATCGTCCGCTATTTTCAGAATTTGCTCACTTGCTACGCAATTTTGTCCGCGTCCGTGTCCAACTCTACGCTCTCTCACACCCGACCTTGTGGAGTTCCATGAGGGTCGATTGGGATAATGAACTTGTTTCGAATGGACAGAAAGAAAGGATTATGGGTAATAGAATGAAAAAAAAAGAAACACACCAAAAACAACAACAAAAAAGAGTTCTTAAAATTCAGTAACCTAAAGAAAAAAAAAAAGGAAAAACAAAACCAAAAACTAAACAGAAACTAAATCAAACCAAAACAAAACAAAACAAAAAATTGAACCTTGGGTGTTCTAAGCAAAAAAAATAAAGGAGCTTGGAAAAAAAACAAACGAAAATGCACAAAACATGGTACTTGAAAATATTATCAAAAATAATAAAAAGAAAGAATACGTGTTAGAAAATATTAGATGAATTAAATGATGATGCACACACACACACACACACACACACACACACACACACACACACATATATATATATATATATATATATATATATATATATATATATATATATATATATATTCATGGTTTTATGTTTTTGTGTGCATAGCATATATGTATGAGGATATAGGAAACAGCACATAAATGTATAAAGTCATATATAGACAGACATTTTTATCTATCTATCTATCTGTCAGCTTTTGAATGTGTGCATGTGTCCTTGCGCAAATACATATCTGTGCGTGTGTGTGTGTGTTCCTTTTCAGAGTGGATTGAGAACAAAGTGAAATGCAAATAGCCTAGTCAAGGATTTGAACTTGGGTTGCCTATTCCATGCAACACGATTAAAACGAGTATCCTAATCGCCCTATTAAATCCCAGTCAATTTTTCACCTTATCGATTAATATTTACCGCTAAATCGTTGAAAGATAAAGATTGGTTAGTTTGTTAGTCGGTCGGTTACTTTCGTTGTTCAATGGCATGTCAACATTCGAGGATTATTTAATGATTTAATGTCAAAGTTATCCATGCATAAAAAAAACGGTAGTGGAACTATTTAACATATATGCTAGGAGGATAGTGGGATTCATACAATTCCCATGGCTATTTGGATGTAAGGGAATGTAACAACGCAACTAAAGTTCGAACTCGCTCACTATGATATTGTAGTCCAGCAAGTTTGCCACTACATCACGTGGATAGGTTCCAGCATTAAATAAGAAATATATTATATTCAAAAGTGGATCCTCACTATGTCAAATAAACGCATTTTGTGACAATTAAATGTTTTTTGAGTGAAAAGTAAAGTGATATATTACATAAAAAAACATCCACAAACTGACTATTGTTGGACCTTTGTCAAATTATGATATACTGTTTGTCTGGTTGGTTCGTTGTTTTTTTTTTTGTTTTGTTTTACGGCGTATCAACTCTTTTTGGGTCATTTAACAACGAATAAAGTCATTTTGATAAAAAATATAATGTATGTTTGGTTGGGTTTAGCTGGGTTTTATGGTACATCAACCATTGTAGGTTATATAATGCCCAATCCACTTTTATACATATGAAAATGTCTTTTAACCAATTCGGTAGACGTAGTTTAAATGTCAAAACAGTTCTATTCCTGACAATTCTGTCTAGTACAAGTACACACTTTAGTTCTACTTCACCCATAAGTAGGACTCTATCAGGTGCTGCCACTTCGGGGCAAAGTGGACCTGGGAGAAAAAGCTATTAATAGGAACGCCGAATACCTCAAATCTCCATCAAAATAGTGCTCAATATCGGCCGGCAGACCAGGAAAAAATAACTTACTTCTCTTTGGCTGCTCCACTACAACAAGTTCTTTTGGGATGTGTAAAAAATTATTTTTTTAAATCAGAAGATTGCCATGATTTTCCCCTTTCCCTAATTTATTATTGATACTTGTTCCTTCCAATTGTTTTAAGACATTTTCATCTCTATTGTCGTTTTCATTCTAGCACAAAACATAACTGAAATGGATATGAATCATTATGACATATTATGTCATTAGTACCCTGGAGTTACGCTCGTTACTAAACATATTTAAAAAGGTTTACACCTTCAGCTAAGAAAGAATTCGGAACGTCAACATAAAAAAAAAAAGAAGAAATAACAAAAATTATATTTAAAAATATATATAAGTTTTTATTTATTTATTTGTGGTATGATTATCAAATACTGTTTCAAATCTTATGAATTTAAAATTGCATACGTATAATAAAGTAAATATAATTTTATCAATATATGATTTTTTGTTACTATTCTTTTAACAGTTTAGTCCTTTTCGAGTTTTGGATACCAGCTTTAGCCGATGGTTTCTCACTTGGTTTCTCATATCTTCAGGACTCTCCTCAGCATTATTTACAAGGCCTCCCGTACCTGTATCAATCCTTCAGTGACTACACCAAGAGCACCAATTGCAATTAGTAGCATACTCACTTTCTTATTCCACATTATCTGACGGTGATACTATAGGTAATTAGTGCTCTTGCTTAATCATCATCATTATTATTATTATTATTATTATTATTATTATTATTATTATTATTATTATTCCATTTAATTTCTTAGTGAGAAAGAGTAGTTGAATCATTTCGATTCCCACCGACAGACCTAAAGCAATTGAAACTCTGGTCTTATCCAATGAGCTAGTCCATAGACAAACATTCACTTGATTTTGACTGGAAATATGCCCGTGTCACATAATATATATATATATATATATATATATATATATATATATATATGTGTGTGTGTGTGTGTGTGTGTGTGTGTGTGTGTGTGTGATGTCATTTATGCACGTAAGGGATTGTAAGAAAATTGATAAGATTATAAATATACGTTGCAGATTTGAAAGGGTCACTAACGGAGAAAAAGAGAAAAAAAAATCAAAAGAAAAAGAAAATATTAATGCGATGCAGGAATACGATTTACCTCTGCATCGTCCATAACATGGGTATTATAAGTTGTCAATGGTCACTTTTCCATAATATATTTTATTTTTCTTGGGTAAATGTCGAGTGAACAAGGCTGCTTTTGTCGCCCGTATAAAGAGCATAATTTCCCAGGACATACAAAAGTCCTATATATATATATATATATATTATGACTTGGGTAGTCAGGGTTTTTTTTCTTTCAGTAAGCTGAAAAAGGAGACGTGTGGAAAAGTAAGAGACAAAACGCCGGGGTAAATAGGAAAAGCAAAAAGAGATAGAATGTGACGACGAAGGTGACTCAATGTTAAAGAGAGAAAAATATCGAATAATAAAGGAGCAAATGAAATCGAAAAATCACACGTAAAATAAGAATATAGATAAAGGATGCTCGGCTTGATACTGGGCAATAGAATTTTTTTTAGTGAGGGGCAATTTGCTCAAGACAGCTTAAAAAGGGTGCACTTATCTCTGCTCTTTGGGACTACACTCGAAATACTCTAGATATTGGCAATTCAATCGCCAACTTGATACAAGAGAAGCATACACACAATATATACACACGTAATATATATATAACCAAACAATTATTTTCTTAAAAAAAGTACTCTATGCCTTCGAAATTGAAAGAAAGCAAGAATAAAATCTATAACGCTAAACCTAAATAAATCTGAAAATGAAATTAAATGCATAGAGTAAAAGTTTCATGTATTTTAAATACAATAATCTTTTGACAGATTGTTATCAATTAGAAATATGTATAAAATCTTGACGTCGCTTTTTCTGCTGTCTGAGTATAGTAACGGGAAAACTATGCGAAACTTTTAGTGACGGCATATGATTTTATTAGTGAATACTTCTTCCGACTACTATTTTAAAAGTGTATATAAAACATGAAAATATATCAATTCGTCTGATCTCCGTTAGCAAATATAAACTGTCAGATAGATAGATTGATTTGATTTGATTTTAAAGGTACGTCAATACATCTTGGCTTATTTCATGCCAAGTAGTTAAGAGATCCCGTTAATAGAACATAAATGTTTGTATTTTTTGTCTCGTTGTTTCTTACGTGTTTTCTATTTCTTTTTCGTACACGATCCCATCAAATTCAAATTATGTTTTTAAAATATCTATTAAACCCATAAATGTGGAGCTGACAAAACTTCCCACACGGGTCAGAGTAGACCTGTGAATTATGATAATGAATGTGTACCCTGCAGTCTAAGATCTCCAAAGATGGAGACTTATATTCCGATTCAGTTTAGAGCCATACTAAGACACTTTTTGCTGGTGGGATTATTCTTCTGGATTCTCTTTAAGGGATATAGTCAGTGTATTCTAAACCCCTACCGATATGCGGTTTCTGTTTTATAGCACTTTTTAAAAAAATTATTATATTTATTTAAATTTAAGGTAAAATTTTAATATCTTTTTATAAAGCTATTCTGACAGTTAAACTGGGTATTCCATTGCAAAAGAACGATTCCAATTTTGATTAGAAGAGCATTTCGATGTATTTGGTCTTTTAAACTTTCGTTTAAATTTCTACAACCACAGGATTTTCCATTTAATCGTCGTAGCATGCCAATGAATATACATTCTTTCAAGTTTTTGGACAAGAAGTGATAGGAGAAAAGAAATCCTAGGCCTCTTGGCAAGTTATAATTACAAATAAAATCTAAAAACAATGGTATGATGATATCTACTGATAATAGAATACTCTATTCTCTGACATAATAATTTCAAACTTAAGGACAGTAGCAATTTTTCTTATACTTGTCAAAAGGGTTTCTTAAGTGGTAGTTTACCTTCCTTGAATTAAAAAAAAAAACAGATTGTTGGAATCTTTTATTTTGCATGTAGGGTAGACGAGTTTCAAAAATATTACAGTCCTACCTGTCACATTATGGAAATGACTGAAGTTAACACCGATATTATTTAAGAACTTGGCTGTGATTAGATGTCTCGCTCAGGTGATGAGGGAGTCCTTGATTTTTAGAAGAATTGTAACTTTGCTTCTGTCGAAAGATAGACCCACGGAGTGAGCGATCGTCTAGAATTCCGTGTCTGGTTCCAGACTTGAATGTTTTTAGTAATGAGTGTAAGTTGTCGAGATAATTGAATTTGTGAATATAGGAAATCTCGTTCTCGTAAATTTCTGAACGAACATAAAACTATGTTGGGTCACAAGGAGAGATATTGAGAGAAGGTGACAACATGACGAGAAGACACGTGACCAAGAAGATTAGATGCCGGCGTGAGAGACACAACTTGCGACAAAAGACAACAAAGAGAGGTGAGTAATCGAAGGGAAGTCGAGATTCTAACACTAGGGTGTAATGGTTATCGCCGTAGGAAATGGACACGGTGACAGGAGTTCAACTCCTCGACGAGTCAGATTGCATTTCACATAGTACTAATACGCTTGGAAAAGTTTGAATCCAATTATTCTCTTCCAGCTATTGCTAACTAGTAGGTCAGACTGAGTTCTTTAAGCTTGGTTTGGCAACCAGTCTAGGAAATTGAAAACCAGTTAAAGTTCGCTAAAAATTGACCTTGGGTCACGTCGTGCTCGTGTAGAGGAGCTGCTAGATTCATATAAAACTTGCATTTGATCTCACCGATATAATGCCTTAGACTCAAAAAGATTTATATTGATATTAGCTTAGCGATCTCGTTATTCGATTAAATCAAAAAGTAATCATAAAATACGTCAGGGAACAGCAGGTTTTCTCTTTATACTTAAACTACATATTGAAAGTAATCGTAAAAAGATATGATTTCTTTTGTGTTCACTTTCCTTTTCCTAGCAAGACGGTATTTTAAAAATCGTCTTCTCCAATAAAAAAAATCGGCTGAATAAAGGTAAAACTCTATTATCTTTCATATTCTCAAATTCCAAAAGATGTGAATATGAATCAATACCATAAAGCGCCTTGCGTATGACACTAAATTTCGTTTAATGAAAGATCTGGGGAGTGTATAAGAATACAAGCATTTGATTACTCTACTCTATCTTTGAGGAACCACCACTTTTAGAAGCTCATGTTACTACACTGTTTAGGCACCTTTCTTGATCAAAACATTCTGAAATATCACCTGTATATACAAAAGGTTCGATGGTATAAAAATGTTGCATACAACAACCACAATTCAATGATATCAATAACAACAGCAGATATACATATGCAAATACAAAACATAATAGGCGGAATCAAATACACAGGCGACTCCGTTGTTCAGGTACGAACGTTTATTAACTTCTTGACTTCTGAGTTCAGTTCTTCGATACGAGGAGAGAGAGAGAGACACACATACAATTCTTAATCATTCTATACTAACAAATCTCAAACGCTCGACACATCTCGTAGTCTTTAAGATCTCTGTCGGTAGAGATCTGCATAATTCCTTGGTCAGACTTCAACTTCTCAAAACCATGGTCTTAACTCAACTTCAACTCTCGATGTGGCCAAAGTCAACTTCCAACCGAACTGGCCCCAGTCGAGTACCCAAATCGACTGGCCTACATTAAAACTCAACTGGACTGGCCCCCATTAAACTCTGAACTCGACGCGCCTACAGTCGAGCACTGAACTGACGTGTTTTTCAAAAATACTCAAATTCTCAGCCCATCGCTTTCGGGCATGACGTCATTCACACTCCAGTCCCATTTCCTATCCGGGGTTTATTATGACAATTGTGATTGTCATATCCTCTGCGCGCGAGCGTAAACTGTAACCAATGTCTGTTCACCTGAACTAAGAGCCGAATAGTTCAAAGCCCAACCAAACTGAATGACAAAATATAATTAAAGAAAAATGATTGATATAAATAAAATCATTCCGTAATTATATAACAAAGATTGCTTAAAAGTGAACATTCTCGTCCAAACACACTGTA